>OY804606.1:13909784-14377284 GCA_963680895.1 Fragum sueziense
ATCATTGACTGTACCCAAGCTTAACCCTTTTCCAAACAGTGCTGAACGTTGAAACAGTTTAGTGCTAAAAGTATGGAATATATTGAAGCAAAGGAAGAAAATGCTGATTACCAGCATTTTCTTCCTTTCCTCAATGTTTTCCACCCTATCATGGAGAATTTTCTTACCAACAAATAGAGTTTGTCATCTGCAACAGCATTGAATTTGTACAGGTCCACTTTTGGGAAAGGGTTAAAAGAAAGTTAATTTGATATTTCAATCCAGAAATACGTACTTACCATATTATGCTAGAATTTAATAATAGTATTCTTTAACCCTTTCCCAAACAAGACCTGGTTTTGACGTCCCTATTAGAAAAGACTTGGGAAAACATTGAAACAAAAGAAGAAACTGCTGATAACCAGCAATTTCTCCTTTTGTCTCAATATTTTCTGTGCCATATCTAACACGACTCCTATCTTTAATAACTTCCAATTTGCCATTTGTAGCAGTTTTTTGAAGTGGAACGCCCTGAAATTCTGTCGTTCGGGAAAGGGTTAAGTTGACATCTGTTTGTGCCAATAGAAATTCTATAAAATGATTTAATTTTTTGTCAGACAAATTGCAGACAAAAATAGATGTTACAGCATGCTGAAAAAATGTGTTTAGTAAAGCTTTGAAAACCTTTAGGTAAAAGGAGAAAAAGTTGCAGATGCTTTCAATAGCTTTCTTTACAAATACATAATTAGCTCACCTGAGCACGAAGTGCTCAAGGTGAGCTATTGTGGTCGCTTTTTGTCCGTCGTCGTCGTCTGTCCGTCTGTCCGTCCGTCCGTCTGTCCGTCCGTCCGTCTGTCCGTCCGTTCACATTTTCTTTAAACATCTTCTCCTCCTATACCATTGGGCCAATTTTTACCAAACTTGGCAGGAATGTTCCTTGAGTGACACTTCTCAAAACTTGTTCGCGGATTTTTGATTCGTCCAAAAATGTGGGCGTGGCAGGGCGGGGCTTATCAGGCTTAGAGAAATCATCAGAAAATTCTTTAAAAATCAACCATTGGGCCTATTTGAAGCAAACGTGATAGGAATGTGCCTTGAGTCACTCTTTTCAAAATTTGTTCACAAATTCTTACATTTGTCAAAAAATGTAGGCGTGGCAGGGAGAAAGGGGCTTATCAGACTTAGAGAAATCATCAGAAAATTCTTTAAAAATAAATCATTGGGCCCAATTGAAGCAGACTTTCCAGGAATGTTCCTTGAATCACTCTTTTCAAAATTTGCTCACAAGTTTTTACATTTGTCAAAAAATATGGATGTGGCAGGGAGAAAGGGGCTTATCAGACTTGGAGAAATCATGAGAAAATTCTTTAAAAATCAACCATTCGGCCCATTGAAGCAGACTTTGCAGGAATGTTCCTTGAATCACTCTTTTCAAAATTTGCTCACAAATTTACTTTGGGAATCATGCATACATGCTGCAGATAAGAGGAGATAATAGCTTTTCAAAAATCAACATTTTGTTCAATATTCATCCATTCATGTGTTGGTGATCATTTAAGTCATCTGCTTGAAAAGATAAATACATTCTACATAATGTTTGGATATAAATAATAAATTTAGACTGTCATTTCTATTTCTCTTATCTATTTCTCTTATCTGTTGCTCTGGATGCCCCTATGTTTATCTTATGTAAACAAATAAGAAGGGATTAACTTAGCTTATCAGATGTTGATTTTTCGCTATATTTTTTCAAATAACAGACCAAATCTTGTAAATTGTGCTTATAATTTATTATAATGATATATCATAAATGATCGAAAAGTATGCATTGAAAATTAGCCCTATGTGTATATTGTGAAATAAAAAAATAACCTCAACCACTGTGCTAATTCATACCCAACTTTATAGGATTGATTCGAACAAAATTATTACTTAATTGTTTCCAAACAGAAAGCCCTTAGTTTGATGCCTTTGAATTTGACCTAATTGCCATTTTCACTCTTGTCATCTTGATTCAGGTGAGCGATTTAGGACCATCATGGTCCTCTTGTTCTATATTACTAACGAGAAATTTCAATGTTTAGCCTGTAAAAGGAATGTCCAGTTTTGTAGTACTATATGGGTTGATTGCATAGGAGTGTAAAATTCAGTGGCAGATCCAGAGATAGGTTCGTTTGGGAGTTCAAACAAACCTCCCTCCTCTGTAGCCCGATTATTTCATTATTATGCAGAAACTCAATCAAAATTTGGTTAAACTAGGAAAAGGAACCCCCCTATTTGTATGTTCACAGAAATCCTGGATCTGCTGCAGGTGTTTCTTTTATACTTGTTTGATGCAACCAACCCTATCAATTTAAGGTAGAATACCCGTAATGAGATTTGGTCGAAGTCAGAATTATTTGAGCGATGTCGAAAACATTCGGCAGTGCCGAATGTTTACGACCGCGCCCGAATAGGTTCAGATAGGTAACGACACTGCCAGAAAAAATCTGATGTTTTATGACTCTCAAAATGGCCACATTACTGGTATTCTACCTAAATGAAGATTGCATATTTGATGATAACCAAGGTGAACATATTAACATGATAATTTACTAACCACATCATTCCACCAACAGGTCTACAAAAATCTATCCAACAGTCGGGCAGCTATGGTCGGCTGGTGCGCGCCGGCTCGGCTGATTCGGTGTTGAGTCGGTCCAGCATCAGTATACATGTACCACGTAGTGGACAACCGATGCGCGCTGTGCATGATAAGTTTACGTGTATGTATGACGCTAACTCATTCCTGCAGCAGTTACCTTTAGTGGCTATAGATGTTGTTGTTTATCTTGTTTAAGCAGTGCATCAGATAAGCGTGGGTGAAGGCCTTTCAAAATGAAATATTTCAACTATCTTTCATCAAACCCTATGCTGAGGATACTCGTCAAGACGATTCAAATGAGTACCCTCAACATAGGGTTTAGATTTGAAATAACTAATTAAGAATGGGTTCAGCCTCTTTTATCTGTTGCTCTGTTTGAGAGGGTGAAATTCTTAACTATCATAAGTGCATATAATGGCAATGAATTTTGCACTAAGAATAGACTGTGTTCATCGTTAAGTTTTTATAAATCATTGATGTTGTTTTAACCCTTTCCCAAACAAGACCTGGTTTTGACGCCCCTGATAGAAAAGGTTTGGGAAAACATTGAAACAAAAGAAGAAACTGCTGATAACCAGCAGTTTCTCCTTTTGCCTCAATATTTTCTGTGACATATTTTACACGATTCCTATCTTTGATAACATCAATTTTGTCACTTGTGGCAGTTTTTGAAGTGGATCACTTTAAAATTAAGTCGTTTGGGAAAGGGTTAAATTCTCATAACTACAGCTTCAATCAAGCTGTAGTTGCGTCGTTTTAGATTTACTGCGACAAAATATGATATTGTGTGCACTTTAAATAATTTTGTGTTTCAAGCCCTCAACTTACATTGTTTAGTTGTTGTTTTGTTTTTAACCCTTTACCGGATGATAAAAAATTTATAGTTCTTCTTTAAACTAATAAACTTTGAAATTCCGACATTGTGAACAGTCTAATGATGGTGGTTTGTTCTTTGACCGTGGAACCTTGACATGTAAATTGGCATCTGGTGATTGGTTCCAGGTTACTTTTTAACTAGTCAGGAAATGTATGCAGACCTGTAGAAACCAAATGTAGGCAGCTTCAAGTTTACACCAGCTTATAAGTTTATACCAGGGCCTAATTGTATACAGTAAACTTTGGTTAGCTTTGATGAAGTGGTTAAATGCCTGTTTTGGTTAAATTTTGCTGTATGTTATCAGAAAATGTTATCAAAACAGGGATCGGTTGTATAAACTTTGGTTAGAGCTGACCAAATGGTTAAATACCTGTTTTGGTTAAAATTGCCTGTGTTGATATAGGAAAATCTAACCAAAACAGGTACTTAACCACTTGGTTAATGCTAACCAAAGTTCATACCATTAGGCCCGATGTCCAAATTTTAAGGTTGGTATAGGTAAAATGACATTAATTGAATTTTAATAACAACATACAATTGAATTCTTTAGGAGAAAAAAAGACAATGCTAGATCTATGTTTAGTTTATTTCTAGAACTGGCTTCTTTGAAAAGGTTGAACTGATTCTACAAATTTATCCATACTTTTCCTTTTACAGTTGCTTTCTTAATAGATGTTTATATATGAGCCAGGATCTGGAAAATGTCCCTTATAGCATATTATACAGCCATGTTTCAATATTTGTTTGGGTCAAAGTCAAGTGAGACAGGGGTCCATGTTGCTCTCTTATGGTTGCAACAATTCAAGAAGTATCTATTGGAGAACAACATGGTTCGTGATCAGACTGTGTGTATACACAGGATGATCTAGCTCATGTTGGGCTCAAAAGCCTTAAGGAACATTATCAGGATCCTGCCTCATTTTTAGCTCGACTTTTCGAAGAAAATGAGAGCTTATACTGTCACCCAGGCGTCAGCGTTGGTGTTGGCGTCGGCGTTGGCGTTGCAACAAAGGTTAAAGTTTTTTCAAACATCAATAACTTTCATACTATCAAAGGGATTCGACCCAAACTTGGAATACTTATTCACCATCACACCCTCTACCTTATGATCAGGGCCCATGACCCTGGCTCCACTATATTTGGAGTTATGCCCCCTTTATACTAAGCAACCTAGAAAGTCGAGCGCGCTGTCTTCGGACAGCTCTTGTTATTGTTACACAAGTTCATTGAATTTGTTTTGCTAGTTATTTTAGCATTGAAATCAAATTGAAGTCAAATCTATTGTAATTGCATATCAAGGGATTAACCCTTTCCCAAACAAGACCTTAGGTCCCCGGAGGGGGATCTGGATCCATGTCATTCTCGAATGACATAGGGGACCTTTTTCCTGATCCATGTTGATTTGTATTCATCAGAAATTAAATTACAAGAAATAGAAGAAGTTCTTCATGACGTTTCTGAGACCGCTGCAGGATCTTTGCTGAAGATGTTTTAACCGTTGTCAAACAAATTGCCAACTTCAGAGATATTTCAATGAGTGCATCTTAAGTTTTTTGCCACAATTCAGTAGACAGCAGGCAGTGTAGGCTAAGATTAGGTTGCATGACTGTGCATGCTTATCTTAGTCTATGCTGTCTGCCCAAGCTTTGGTCTTGGCAGGAATATGACGCAAACAACATGGGAAGGGTCAACTCATACTTTGTTTTTTTTTCGCTTTTGATCTTGTAAAGTTATCTAATTTGAATTTTAGTTGCTAGTGCTAACCAGTTTGACTTTGTTGTTGCTAAATATTTTATCTGGAAAATATCCAAGCACAAAATATATTTCAAATTCCACCATTTTTATGCCCCCATATCGATCAATATGGGGGCATATTGTTTTACTGATGTTTGTCCGTATGTCTGTCTGGGCCAACATACGGGGGTTTATGTGGTTCAATCCGTCCATAATTTAAATGAAATAAGAACAATTCCACTTAAACCATGCCATTTTATGTGGCGCTTTTCTTCATAAAGATCAAAGAAAAAACCACTTAATCCTGAAATGTTGGGGCGTCCGTCCATCCATCCGTCTGTCTGTCCAAAAACTTAACATTGGCCATTTTGGGGCATTTGCGTTTCACGAACACATCTTGTTGCCTTTAATTTAGGCTCAGAAAATAGAGGGAAAAGGATAAGGCTGATCTCAGGCATTTGTTTTATCTTTTGGATGTGTTTTCGCAAATAGAGAAAACAAAAACTATTACAAGTCTTGGTATTTACTATGGAAGACCAGGTTTTGATGTCCTTAAGAGAAAAGGCATTTGAAAACATTCAGACAAAAGAAGAAGTGGCTGATAACCAGCATCTTCTATTGCCCTCTATACTTTAGATATGTTGTTGTCTGAAAAATGAAATAATTGAATCTAAAAATGATAATCTAATTTGTCCATTTTGGAAAGGATAAAGTATGTATTTTTGTACATGTACAACATTCTTCCATTTATTGTTATAACTACAACTGATGAAATGTGATCTTAACCCTTTCCTAAACAAGACCTGGTTTTGGCATCCCTATAAGAAAAGGTTTGGAAAAACATTGAGACAAAGAAGAAAATGCTGATGATCAGCATTTTCTCCTTTTGCCTCAATATTTCCTCTGCTAAATAGTTCATAAATCCTATATTTATCAACTTTCATTTGTCCTGGGTAGGAGCTTTTTATTTGGATCACCCTAAAATTTTGTTGTTTGGGAAAGGGTTAATGGTAGATTTTTGTTATTGTCCCTCTTGATGGAGGAAGACACTACTAGGAAGATAACAAAATAATTACTGCTGAATTATGTTCCCTGTTTGATTGTAAAAGCAAGAGATTTAAAATTGCAGTTTGGATTTGATTTTTAAGTGTAAGTGTTTGTTGTGGGTAATATTTGATATGCTTTTGAATAAAACTTTCACTTGTTAACAAATTGCCTCTTTTTAGCTCACCTGAGCACGAAGTGCTCAAGGTGAGCTATTGTGATCGCTTTTTGTCCGTCGTCCGTCTGTCCGTCTGTATGTCCGTCCGTCCGTCCGTCCATCCGTCTGTCAACAATTTGGTGTTTACACTCTAGCATCTACAAATATAAGGCAATCTTAACCAAACTTGCTTAAAACATGTATGACCATGAGCTCTCAGATGAGTTCGAATTTGGGTCAGATCGGACGGGAAAGTCCGGAGTTATCTGCCCTTGAATGTAAAAAATAGCTACTTTTGACATTGTTTACACTCTAGCATCTACAAATATTGACCAATCAATACAAAAGTTGGACACAATGTTGGTGACCATAAGATCTCGGATGAGTTTAATTTTGGGTCAGATTGGACCAGAAAGTCAGGAGTTATCTGCCCTCAAATTTGACAAAATTGTCGTTTTTAGCTCACCTGAGCACGAAGTGCTCGAGGTGAGTTATTGTGGTCACTTTTTGTCCGTCGTCCGTCCGTCAACATTTGGGGTGTTTACACTCTAGCATCCACAAAAGTTAGGCGATCTTGATCAAACTTGGCCAAAACAAGTACGATCATAAGTTCTCGGACAAGTTCGATTATGGGTCTGATCGGACCAGAAAGTGCGGAGTTATCTGCCCTTGAATGTCAAAAAATGCTGTTTTTAAGTTTGTTTACACTCTAGCATCTACAATTATTGATCAATCAAGACAAAACTTGGACATAATGTTGGAGACCATAAGATCTTGGATGAGGTCAATTTTCAGTCTGATCTGACCAGAAAGATGAGAGTTATGTGCCCTTGAATTGGGCAAAATTGCCACTTTTTTGCTGTATTCATAAAAGAGTTAATCTAAGGGAAGGAACTCTGACACTACTTTCCTTTAGTATAAGTAGAGTTATCTTGTTTCAGAGCTCCAGATAAACGGGAGTGATGAATTTTTAAACTGCAATAATTCTGTAATTGTTCATCAAACCCTTTATTGTGGGTACTCATGTGTATCGTCTCGTCAAGACGGTACAAATGAGTACCCACAACATAGGGCTTAGAATTGAAATAAAAAGTTAGAATGTCTTCACCCCCACTAATCTGAAGCCCTGTTGTTTGATAGAGGATATAAATAGATTTACACCCTACAGTCTACAATTATTAACCCATTAACAAATAACAAAATTTTAGTCTAGTCCAAAGTTATAGGTGTTGCAGACGACAAGTTCTATTGAACAAAATTTAACATTTTTTGGTCTTTCTTGGTAGGAAACATTGTGGGTAATGAAGAAATTGCTTGCTACTTCATTTTCCACAATGTTTTCCAAAGCCTTTATTTTGTGGGGTCTCCAAAAGCGCCAATGTGTGGGAAAGGGTCAATCAATCAAGACAAAACTTGGACACAATGTTGGGGACTATAAGATCTTGGATGAGTTTAATTTTCAGTCTGATCTGATGAGAAAGTCAAGAGTTACTTGCCCTTGAATTTGACAAAATTGTCATTTTCGGTTGTTTTCAACCTTGTTTACACTCTTGAATCTACAATTATTAATCGATCAAGACAAAACTTGGACACAATGTTTTGGACCATAAGATCTGGGATTAGATTGATTTTCAGTCTGATCTGATTAGAAAGTCAAGAGTTATGTGCCCTTGAATTTGACAAAATTGCCGTTTTTTTACTGTTTTCGATTTTGTTTACACACTAGACTCTATAATTATTGACCAATCAAGACAAATCTTGGACACAATGTTGGAGACTATAAGATCTCAAATGAGTTTGATTTTCAGGTTGATCTGATTAGAAAGTCAAGAGTTATGTTCCCTTGAATTTGATAAAATTGCTGTTTATGGCTGTTTTCGACCTTGCTTATACTCTAGAATCTACAATTATTTATCAATCAAGACAAAACTTGACCACAATATTGGGGACCATAAGATCTTGGATGAGTTGGATTTTCAGTCTGATCTGATGAGAATGTCGAGAGTTATGTGCCCTTGAATTTGACAAAATTGCCATTTTCCGCTGGTTTCGACCTTGTTTACATTCTAGAATCTACAATGATTATTGATCAATCTATACAAAACTTGGACACAATGTTGGGGACCATAAGATCTCATATGAGTTTGATTTTCAGTCTGATCTGATCAGAAAGTCGAGCGTTATGTGCCCTTGAATTTGACAAAATTTCTGTTTTCTGCTGTTTTCGACCTTGTTTACACTCTGGAATCTACAATTATGGATCAATCAAGACAAAACTTGGACACAATATTAGGGACCATAAGATCTGGGATTAGTTTGATTTTCAGTCTTATCTGGTCAGAAAATCGAGAGTTATGTGCCCTTGAATTTGATAAGATTGCTGTTTTCGGCTGTTTTCGACCTTGTTGATACTCTAGAATCTACAATTATTTATCAATCAAGACAAAACTTGGATACAATGTTTGGCACTATAATTAAGATCTCGGATGAGTTAGATTTTCACAACCTTATTGACCATTAGTTCTTTTTCAGTCTTAAAGTAATAAATATTAATTGAATTGAACAAAAGTGTTGCTCATATCATTTTGGTTCAGGTGAGCGATATAGGACCATCATGGTCCACTTGTTTACTGTTTTCGACTTTGTTTACACTATAGCATCTACAATTATTGACCAATCGAGACAAAACTTTAAGACAATATTAGTGACCGTAAGATCTTGGATGAGTTTGATTTTGGGTGAGATCGGACCAGAAAGTCAGGAGTTATCTGCCCTTGAATGTAAAAAATAGCTACTTTTGACATTGTTTACACTCTAGCATCTACAAATATTGACCAATCAATACAAAAGTTGGACACAATGTCGGTGTCCATAAGATCTCGGATGAGTTTGATTTTTGGCTTGATCGGACCAGAAAGTCCTGAGTTATCTGCCCTTGAATTTGACAAAATTGTTGTTTTTGACCGTTTTCGACTTTGTTTACACTATAGCATCTACAATTATCGACCAATCAAGACAAAACTTTAACACAATATTAGTGACCATAAGATCTTGGATGAGTTTGATTATGGGTCAGATCGGACCAGAAAGTCAGGAGTTATCTGCCCTTGAAAGAAAAAAAGCTACTTTTGACATTGTTTACACTCTAGCATAGATCTACAAATATTGACCAATATGTGCAAAAAAATGGACGCAATGTTGGTGACATTATGTAAGGTTTCGGATTAGTTTTTGTTTTGGTTTGATCGGACCAGAATGTCCTGACTTATCTGCCCTTGAATTTGACAAAATTGCTGTTTACGACTTTGTTTTTACTCTAACAACCACAAAATTAATGGTGACCAATCAAGACAAAACTTTGATCTTGGATATAATGGTTATAATCACCATAAGATCATGAATGAATTTGAACGTCAGCACAATTAGACGAGCAGTTTCTGAGTTATCTGCCCTTGAAATGGACAAAATTCTCGTTTTTGACTTTGTTTTCACTCTTTACAACCAGATACATGTATATTGACCTATAAAGAGGAAACAGGGACATAATGTTGATGACCATAAGTTTGTTCAGTCTTAATGTCACAAATATTAATTGATTCAAACATAACTGTGGCTCATATCATCTTGGTTCAGGTGAGCGATATAGGACCATCATGGTCCTCTTGTCTGAAAAAGACTAGGAGCACAACAAATAAACCATTATGAATTCCTGTTCAAGATGGCCTTTAGGTTGTTGACAATTTCAGGGCCCCTGATTTTGATGTTTGGTAAAGTTAACCCATTTCCACATGATGATGCTTTTTGGTGCCCACAAGATAAAGGCTGCAAAAAACATTGTGTAAAATGAAGAAATTGCTTGGTCTGTGGCCTAAAAGACCCATAAATGTAATATTTCATTTGCTTGGAATAATTGGCGCCTGCAAAATATATTTGAATTTGGACAAGTCTAAAATTAGACAATTTATTTTTGGTAGTAGGTTTAACATTACATCGTCCCTTTCCTACAAAACCTTGTAACTGAAGCTAGTTTTAAGCTGCATTTACAAGGTTGTTGTTGCAAAAGCATTGAGAGATATGATTATTGTGGTTTCCAGCCGGTATTAGAGGTCCTGCGCCACCGTCAAATCTCAAACGATTCAGCTCCCTTGAAAACCTGTCCAAAATGCACATGGAGGCCGATAGCAACAACGCAAGTTTTGACGATGAAGATGTCGGGCCACAGCAACCGCGCATGGTGCGTAGGCGCGGCGGGAATGAAAGTTTCCGCGCTGCTGTTGACAGATCGTATGATCCTGTACCCCATCTTGATATGGAAACCCGTAAGTTACATTAATTATTGTCGCTTTTCAACAAAAACCTAGTAACTGCAGTTTAAGACAAGCTGCAGTTACAAGGTTTTTGTTGAAAAGCAACAATATGTTCTATTACTCAGGTGCTATTCTTGTTTCATTCTAACCCTTGTCATGATGGTATTGATTATGTCTCACAGAATGAACTTCCAGGGTGCATTGAGTTACGATCCATGCAGGAAAAAAGTCTGTGACAAGCAAGCACTGTGTAGTTGTAGGTTGTGTAAGCGACTTTTGCTGTGTCTTTTCCCTTTCAGCAAACACAAATTTCAGTTTGCTTATTCTGGTTTAGAATGATTGCTATCCATACTTTTAAAGTTATACCATCTGCCATATTTTTTTAGAGAGTCAGATCTTTATGTCCAGGGATTTAAATGTCACAGCCCTAGAGTTGGTGTCCCGTTGCCTCCCGTCTTCCTAATAACTAAAAAACATTAAGGGGGAATGCTCCAGTTTCCTAATTTTTTCCCCAATAATAGAATTTATTTAGATTTTGTATGTTGAAATTACATGTTATTACCAATTGAAAAATGAAATAAAAATGGATGGTCAGCGATCTTGTTTGAATTTTATAGGCATTCGTATCACATACCCCTACAGCGAAAAAATGCTCAATTTCTCGCACCTGTCCAAGGTCACTAAAATGCTAATAAAATGCTGTATATTCATCGTTTAGTCCCGAAAACGGATTTAAAGTAACATCTTACATTTAATAAGAACAGAAAACCCAAAATAAGTGCAATTATAAATGTGTAAATGTGTAAAACAGCATGCTTACGTATTCAGTTAGATCAACGAAGCCAGAGTGTTTTATGTCAAAATTTGCATATTTTTGGAAATATTTTAAGTTCTACATAATAGAATTTGATAAAACTCCCTCATTGTATTAAGCAACATGTCCTGGTAATAATACAAAAAGAAAATGTATAGGTCAGCACACATAAATTAGTGATTTACAGCAATTTTCATCAGCAACGCATGAATAAAATGACGCAAAATAGTGGTAACTACATACACACTTACGACTGTCTTGCTCTAAATAATCGATTTCCATCTTGAGAAAATCAGTTTCGCATAATAAATACACTTTAACCGTCGAAAACGGTAAATTGTAATGATGTGTTATTTAATTAAAAATATGGTAGCGAAACATATTGGTACGAAACATTTAATTTACTACAGTAATGACCGAGTGTTCCGAAAAACTGGAGCATTCCCCCTTAATGTGGTCTTTATCTCAGGCACTATTAGAGATACAGCCTTGATATTTCACACATGGATACTTCCTGCCAAGACCTTACATTTGGGGCTGTGACCCTTTACCTTTTGTCCTTTATCTTGGAGTTCAGCTGTATATGTGACATGTTCCCATGCAGGCGAGCTTTTGTTAGCAAAAATTATGATTTTGGAGCGATTCTTAAAGACTTCAAATTGACTCATCATGGCAAGAGTTAGAATTATAATAGCTATTAATGCTTTAACCCTTTCCCAAACAACAAAATTTTAGGGTGTTCCAGATCAAAAGCTGATGTAGACAACAATATTAATGTCAAAAAAGAAGGAATTTGTGAAGAATATAACACAGAAAACATTGAGACAAAAGGAGAAACTGCTGGTTGTCAGCAGTTTCTTCTTTTGTTTCAATGTTTTCCAAAGCCTTTCTTAATAGGGACGTCAAAACCCGGTCTTGTTTGGGAAAGGGTTAAACCTTCTCCTTTGTGCTACAGCAGGATTACTGAACATACTGATCATATTTTTTACTTGTTTTATATTTTACTTTGATAAGTTTATCATTAAGCCAATTCTTTGTCAAGCCGCTGTAACAAATTTGCCACTTTGCCAATTTTATGTCTAGGTCATTGTACATTAGTATGCTTATTAGGTCACCTGACCGAAGGTCATGGTGACCTATTGCGACCGTGTTTCGTCCGTCGTCGTCCGTCGTCCGTTAACTTTTAACATTTTCGACTTCTTCTTGAGAACCATTGGATGGATTACAACCAAACTTGGCAGGGAGCATCCCCATGGGAAGCCGCTTCAGATTTGTACGAATCATGGAGTTATCTTCCTTTGGGACCCCATAAAGGGCCAAAAAGGGGTTAAAAAGGGTACATCTTAAAAAATCTTCTTCTCATGAACCGGCTGTTGGATTTGATTTACATTTGGTATTTAGAGTCTTTAGGGCAAGGACAACAAAGTTTGTACAAGAGAAAAAAATCCGCCCATAAATGGCCATGCTGGGGATGGGGGATGGGAGGGGGGTCACGTTATTAGTTAACTTAACATTTTCGACTTCTTCTTGAGAACCATTGGATGGAGTACAACCAAACTTAGCAGGGAGCATTACCATGGGAAGCCGCTTCAGATTTGTACGAATCATGGAGTTATCTCCCTTTGGGGCCTCATAAGGGGCCAAAAAGGGGGTAAATAGGGTACATCTTAAAAAATCTTCTACTCATGAACCGGCTGTTGGATTTGATTCACATTTGGTATTTAGAGTCTTCAGGGCAAGGACAACAAAGTTTGTACAAGAGAAAAAAATCCGTTCTGAAATGGCCATGCTGGGGATGGGGGATGGGAGGGGGGGGTCATGGTATTAGTTAACTTAACATTTTCGACTTCTTATTAAGAACCATTGGACGGATTTCAACCAAACTTGGCAGGAAGCATCCTAATAGGAAGCCGCTTCAGATTTTGTACATATCATGGAGTTATCTCCCTTTGGGGTCCCATAAAGGGCCAAAAAGGGGGTAAATTGGGTACATCTTAAAAAATCTTCTACTCATGAACCGGCTGTTGCATTGGATACACATGTGGAAGTTAAAGTCTTTAGGGCAAGGACTACAAAGTTTGTACAAGAGAAAAAAAAACGTCAATAAATGGCCGTGCTGCGGATGGGGGATGGGAGGGGTTCGCGTTATTACTTTGAACATTTTCTACTTCTTTTTGAGAACCATTGGACAGATTTCTACCAGACTTGGCAGGAAGCATTCCAATGGGAAGCCGCTTCAGATTTTTACAAATCATGGAGTTATCTCACTTTGGGGCCCCAAAAGGTGCTAAAAGGGGGTAAATAGGGTACATATGAAGAAATGTTCTATTGTTGGATTGAATTCACATTTGGTATTTGAGTCTTTAAATAAGTTTGTACAAGAGAAAAAAAGACTGTCAAAGAAATGGTAAGCTGGGGGGGTTGCGCTTTTTGTTAACTAAACATTTTCCTTTAATGTTTCTGCTCATTTGATTCAGGTGACCGATAAGGCCCTCTGGGCCTCTTGTTCAAAGGTACATAGATTTTAACAGCTCTGAAGGTCTTACGCTACTGTCTTTTCACTGTAAGTTCTGTGAAATTGAACAACATGTTATTGGTAGATATTTGTACATATCACTGCTTTTCAACGAAAACCTTGTAACTGCAGCTTAAAACAAGCTGCAGTTACGAGGTTTTCGTTGAAAAGCATGATGTGCAAAGTTTTTCATCAAATGTTATAGGATTCATTAAGTTGTTCTAAGGTTGTTGTATGTTACTGGTTTCATTCTTACCAGCATTCCTTGTAATATGTGCAGATAACATGTTTTTGCATGAATGCAACTTTAAATCTGAAAATCTTGAAACTTCCATACTCTAATCATGACGATTTTGTGGTATAATCTTGACTGAGTTTATGAATGTTTGTCTCCCCCTGATAGAGGAATCAGATGACAGAAATAAAGATTTACGGATGAGGCGGAGTCGATCTGGTAATATCTTGGTCCCATCTTTGTCTTTCTTGAAATTTCGGCATGATGTTTGCAAGTCGCTTGATTTGATTTTTGGTCAGTCCCTGCAAGGTAGAGAATTTTGTTCCAGTTGTTCAGTTTTGTTTCCCCTAACACTTATTCATGGCAGGGAATATTGTGATACAACAATTTCAGACAATTGTAAATAATTCTGTTAACATTAACAAGTGGAAGTCTATTTGAAGCAGAGAAGGTGGAACAATGCTAGGAATTTGCTGGATTTGGTGGATTGATAAAAATAGCAGCTGAAAATATCTGTATTTGTGACCAAGTAAAATTTTACCTGATTGTCCTTAACTTTTTTAATCAGCTAATTTTGAAAGATCAACAACATCCTGCATATTCCTGCAAGTTGCATTTCCTTCATCTCTGCTTCGAACCATTTTAGAATCAGTCCTGTTTTAACAAAATTATTGCAGATTTTGTGCAATTGTTGTGTCATGCGAATCCTTGCCATGATATTGCATGAAATTGTTTTCAAGTTTGATATTCTGGTCAGTCCAAGAACAAGTTAGAAAAGTTGTTCAGTTTTGTTTGTAACTATTGTTTTGTTTCTTGGAACTGAATTGATATTCTATTGTTTTGTATTCTTCTAACATATTGCATGAAAATATAGTATAAGGTAGATACTATTATTGGTTCTTTCTTACTAGACGCAAAATTTTGTTCCGGATGTTTTTACTCACATTGCATGAATTGTTTCTGTTATTAAGAAATATTGTTTTCGTCATGTAGCCTGTTTTGACAGGCATAGATTATAAAGATGTCACAATTCAATGCCAAGTTCTCTGTTGGATTGTTGTTGATTAAGTTATCGTATTGAGATATATATTTTGCAAACAATTTAAATGTTGTTCAATTTTGGATATAAAAATATGTTTGCTTTCTGTGATCCTGTTAGATTCCAGCATGTTTTTGTCTTCTTCCTGTTGTCAGGCATGTTGTTTTCTATTCTGAAATGCTTTTACTGGATAAAATAGAAAATGAATTCTCAATATTAACCATGCTTTAACCTAGTTTTAAATGTATTACATCATTATTTAGCAGAATTAACATTTATTTATTGCCACATAAAGATGCTTTTTAAAACACTTCAACATTGAAAGCTTGATAAAACATTGTGGAAAATAAAGAAATAGCTTGTAACAAGCAATTTCTTCACTTACCACATTATGATTTCTAACTAGAAAGATATAAAGAATAATTTACTTGAAATTGTCATCTGCAAAATCTTTGAATTTTGACCAGTCTAAAATTTTGCTGTCTGGTTAACCATAATGGCCGGGTTTGCCCTTTCCCAAACAAGACCTGGTTTGGATATCCCTAATAAAATTGGCTTGGGAAAACATTGTGACAAGAGAAGAAAAAGCTGATAATCATCATTTTCTCCTTTTTGCCTCAATGTTAATGTAAAATTCCTGAATATGATAATATAGCACTAAAACGTTGAAGGCAAAAGGAGAAATTTTGTCTTGTTTTCCCACGCCTATAATATTAGGTATGTCAAAAGCAAGTCTTGCTTGGGATATGATTGTTAGCTTTAATGTTATGAAACGATTCATAAACAATTAGAATAACTATACATACTAATTCCTTCATACTTTTAAAATTGGAGTTGCTTTGAATGCTTATTTTCAAGTTACCTATTTTCCCTGCTTTACCTGCATTTACATTTATGTGCTTTGTTTGTTTTTGTACATGTAGGAAAGACAAAGTTTTCAGAAGGTATTTACTTCACACCATAATAGTAGAACCCCTGGGACAGTCTCACTTTCTTCTGATCTATTCTTTCTTCTTGCAAACAAAATACAAAATCACAGCTCTAGATAAGATGGGGTTGAGGCTATTCAAAATGAAATATTCAGATTGATTATTCATGGAGATGATTCAAATAAGTTCCCAAAACATAGGTTTTGGAGTTGAAATGACAAATTTAGAATGTCTTCACCCCTTCTTATTTCTAGCTCTGTAAAATTGTTGATGGGGAAAATGATGTCATTGTTTAATGGATAAAATTGTTGCCCAAGATTTATAGGGATTTTAAAGTTAAGAAAAAGGTCTGCTGCCTTAATACCATGGAAAGATTTCTAGTGTTAAGAAAAGAAACTGAATTTAACTTAACCCTGTTCATAAAAAAACCTGGTTTTGACAATAGAAATTCTTGGTGAAAAAATGGAAAGAAAAGAAGAAATTTGTTTATTTATCAACATTTTCTCATTTTCTTTCAATTTAACATTTGCATTTTCTAATTTTGATAGCATTTATTTTGTTGTCTGCTACCCCTTTCAATTTGGACTGGTCTAAAATAGCGCCATTTGGGAAAGAATTATTTATGAATATAAGAATATGCCTAAGGTGATGGGTTCCCATGACTGATGGTGGAAGGTCTTTCTGACTCAAACTTTGCATGCAATTTGGGACACAATGGACTGTATTCACTCAAAATACAATATGAAAACAGTCATTTTTAATTTTGATTGATAAATAAGATTGGAAAACACATTCTAAAACAAGTGCCTAATCCTCAAAGCTTTGGAAAGTATTGAGCAAAAAGCATTTTCTCCTTTTCTCTCCAGTCTTTTCATTTGGACATAAGATTTGCAGACTGTCTGTAATCTCTTTAAGTTTAGACCAAATAACTAGATTAGAGACATAATCTAAGTTTTTGAGGATAATATAAACAGTATTACAAAAAAATGATAAGGAATTTCAATATTGATGGAAAAGGAATATAATATTATTCAATCTGATTGTTTCAAGATGCTGTATTGTGAGTGAATTCATACCAAATGCATGTCTATAATTATTTTTAGTTATATAACTTACTGGGTATTAGTTTTGTTAGTGTTGTACAAATATCTCTTGTTATGTATTATAAAATGCATGAATCTATTAGACTATAGATAGAGCTACAGATAAGATAGATCACATTAATTTTGAAATAAAACATATTAGATATAATGTTTGGTAAATGTATTGTTGAATGACATGACTGGTTCAAGGGTAAAACATGGGAAATTCCATAGAGTTTTGTTCTTAGGCCTTCAAATCATAAACATACATGTACCACACACTGCATGACTCTTTTGGACACCCAACAAGATAAATGTTGAAAATGATGAAGTTGCTTGTGACAAGCAATTTCTTCATTTCCCACAATGTTTTCTACCAAAAAAGACCAAAATATGTAAAATTTCATTCACTTGAAATTGTGTTCTGCATGATATTTGAATTTGGAACTGCCAAAAATTTTGCCTTCTGGTAATGGATTAGCTGAGGTTGTCCTCTTATCGGTAGCTCTAGAAGGTATTGTATTGTCCAGTCATGATATTATGGCACAGTTTGTCAGATTTAGTGTATGTAAACAATCGAAAAATTATTCATAGTCTCAATACAATTTGGCATGTTTAGGTTCTAATTTTGAAGGTGTGAGACACCTGCAAGATTTGAATCATCACATGCAAAATCACAAGTTTGGTGTTCAATACAGTGTTGTTTTCACTTGTAAATTTTGCAAACATGTGCTATAATATCTTGAGCAAACTATAGTTCATTTGCGATGTATTAGTTTTAGGTTCTGTTTATTCCATTTGTATCTTCATTTCCTGGTGTGAGAAATATTAAGAACACTTAGTTAGCTGACCAAGATAACATAATAATAGTTGAATCAATCTTTGACCTCTGCATTGAGAGTTATAAATTTATTATCCATACTCATTTAAACTATAAATAACATTTTGGGTGAGTGGTGTACTGGTCTATAACTGCCAAACTGGTCGATAAAAGACTGATCAAGGTGATCTTATTATATTACAGTTGAAAGATTTATAGTCGGTAACACTCAATCAAATGCAAATCTTTGCATTCCAGTGACAGTGAGCTATGTTTGAAAGAAAGTCAGCCTGTTTCATCTGTCCAGCAATTTGAACCTTAACCCGACAACATTTTTGACCATTCTAATTTGAAAGGTGTTGAAAGTGAATGTCTGTTATGAGAATTACAGTTATTTGTCTTTTTGGGTATAAAATATTGCAGGAAATGAAGAAATTGCTTTTCACAAGCAATTTCTTCATTTTCCACAATGTTTTCCAAACTTCATCTTGTTAGGCGTCAAAATGTGTCTGCATTATTGTGAGAACGGACTAATTAAGGGGTTGATAATACCAGCCGTTGCTTTACAATTATTAGTAGACTGCAATACAAATATATAATAAATTGCAGTTGAGGAAGAAGGTAGCCAGGACGGATCTACAGGTCATGACCCGTCCAACTCTGCGCGTTCCTCCGTCAGTGATACAGTGTTCTCCGATGACAAAAAGAAAGGCGGGAAGAAAAATAAAGAGGCCAGGAGATCGGGTGGTCTGCTGAAAGGCTTCTTCAAGTAAGGCAAACAAAAATATCACTTTTCTAAAACAGGGTTTCGGCATCCTTGAAGAATAAATGATGAGAAAACATTGATGGAAAAAGGACAAAATGCTGATAATCAAAAGATTTCTTGTTCTAATATGCATACAAATTCTTGTTTCTATTTACAATCAGTTAGCTGTCTCAGTCTGCAGCAACATTCATCTTTGACAGGTCTATAATGTTATTCCATGCATAGATCTAGACATTTTTACAAAGGGGCCAGTCCAGAGAGATGATTGATGCACAAAACTAATTCTGATAATTGAAATCAAAATATTTGCTGAAAGGCAACAATTGCCAATTGGCAGTAAAAATATCCAAGCTTCAAAATGAGCTTTGGTTCTGTGCCAATACCTACTGTTTATGATAATAATTGGAGTTTTGACAATGTCAGGTTTTAGCTATGTAATTGTATTGTCAATATTTTCCAGTTTCAAGAAAGGCAGAAAGACGCCTGTAGAGGACATTGGTAAGGCAGATAGGAAGGAGGGTAAAAAAGACTCTCCCGATCATAGAGATCACATAGATCACCAGACAGGCATGTGGAAACAAGCTGAAGTTGAACATGAAAGGTGAGGCAAATAGTTGATTGATCGGGGTTTAACTCTTTCCCAAATTGAGAATATTAGGCTGGTCAAAATTGAAAGATCTTGAAGACGACAAATTCAGGTGAATCGAATTTAACATTTTCTGGTCTTTTTGGCTAGAAAACATTGTGGGAAGTAAAGAAATTGCTTGTCACAAGCAATTTCTTCATTTTCCTTAATGTTTTCTAAAGCGTTTTCCATGAGGTTCGTCAAAAAGCGTCACTGTGTGTTGATGGGTTAACGCCTTTTTAAACTGCTATGGTCATATCCCGGTGACTGGAGCACCTAACATTGGTAAGGCAGATAGGAAGGAGGGTAAAAAAGACTCTCCGGATCATAGAGATCATATAGACCACCAGACTGGCATGTGGAAAC
This sequence comes from Fragum sueziense, assembly GCA_963680895.1. Lineage (NCBI taxonomy): Eukaryota > Metazoa > Mollusca > Bivalvia > Cardiida > Cardiidae > Fragum > Fragum sueziense. Next base: position 13,929,718 of record OY804606.1, read on the forward strand.
AAGCTGAAGTTGAACATGAAAGGTAGGGCGAAACAGAATTTTAGTGCATCAGACTCTTACTGGAGATGTCCCTGGTTTGATTCACAGCAAATATCATTTCTGACTAATTTGCCCAGTCTTCCTCCAATGGTTTGATGATCATTAACCACCAATGGTTTGGTAATCGTTTGCCTATGTGGGTGAGCAGCTGGAGGCTCTATGGATGTTTTGGTAGTATGACAACATTCTTTGCAAACCTTCAACTGCTCTTCTTTATAGATCTAGGTTTATGTTTATCCACCCATTGGTGAGAGGCAGAATTTTAGATGGCACTTTATTATTGGCCAGGAACCGATCAGGGACCTCACGATCGACAATTTGCACACTATCAACAGAGGTGCGTTCTTTAGAGCGAGATTTCTTAAGATATTTTAGGATTAAGCGCTCTGTAGAGCAAGATTTTTAAGACCCTCAATGGGAGGCGCCATTACCCTATACTTCATGCGGAATCCCTCGGTCAACTCTATAGAAACAATATAAAAGAGACTTGACCGAGATGTTCCGAACGCCCCATAATTCATAAACCGTGGTGTTCCGAATGCTCCATACTTTATACAAATGACATCATGATGACGTCATTTGTATAAAAATGGAGCATTCGGAACAGCTCGGTCAAAGTCTCGGTCTTTAAAACGCTTTATCCAAAACATCTTAAGAAATCTTAAAAAATCTCGCTCTAAAGAACGCACCTCTGGACTTGGCAATTGCCTATTCTAACATGCCACAAGGTATTTTTATGATGTCCTAATCACGGCCACCAATCCCTCTCATTCATTGCAAAATGCTATGAGCGAAATCTCAGAAGAGGGACTTCCGGCTATGAAGAAACGGGACCCATTTTGAGTAAGTAAACACACGTTGTTACTTTAAATCCGTTATTTTGCTAGTTATGGGTTGAATCTCAAAAATCGCGGAATGCTATTCGATGGGGTAATGAATGATGTGTTATATTGCCAAAGCCCTTTGTTCTAGCTTACCGAGTAAACTTGCAATTACTTTCGAAGTGAGTGCACACACTTATGTTTACAAACCAAACGACACATAAACGACACATAAACGACTCCTACGGCGCTATCATATGCATTTTTCGAATGAGACATGTTCAGTTTACTATTTTATGGTCTCTTTTAGTATTCCGCACGTACGATTTTGAAAACCTTTGTTTATTTATGAGAAAAACAAGTATGCAATGAAGAAGAGCAGTAAGCTATGAAGAAGCGAGAGTAGCTATGAATAAGAGGGAGCAAGCTATGAAGAAGCGCAGGCTTCATAATTCTTTCTTGGCACTCACATATACTGAATGGTTATGCGTTTAGGAAGAATTGAAGACAGAAATTCCAATATTTTTTACAAATTGCCATTTGAAAAATCATGCCTATTCTAACATGCCACAAGGTATTTTTATGATGTCCTAATCACGGCCACCAATCCCTCTCATTCATTGCAAAATGCTATGAGCGAAATCTCAGAAGAGGGACTTCCGGCTATGAAGAAACGGGACCCATTTTGTGAATGTAAACACACGTTGTTACTTTAAATCGGTGATTTTGCCAGTTTTTGGCTGATTCTCAAAAATCGTGGAATGCTATTCGATGGTGAGTATATTTAAACTTCTTTTGGAGTATGTCTCCTCGGCATGGTCTCACCGTGTTTGCTTCAAATTGCTTTGTCATGCGATCACAGTGCTGTGTTTTGAAGACATGTCAAAATTGATCGAAAAATTATGGCTTAAATACTACTATAATTCCCTTCTATACAGGTCCCATAAGCTTCGAATGCTTTATCTTATATATATATATCCATTAAAATCCAATGACTGATTTTCTGATAGAGAGAAAAAGCTAAAAAAGTAATACGCTATGAAGAAGAGAGATCAGCTATGAATAAAAGGGACTAGATATGAAGAAGATATAATACGCTATGAATAAGAGCTCGGATATTCAAAGCGTCGGGTTTTGACTTAATTTTGCCTTTTCGCCATAATTTTCGCTCGGAAAGTGATAGGAATTTATTGTTAATACTATTTCACATTTGGGATTGTAAGACCAATCTAATTTCCAAATTAGCCTACTTCAAGACTTTTCAGTATACAATGTGGTTATATTTGGAATGATGATATAATTATGTAAATAACATAGGCCTGCACATGCGGATGCCAATGTCATTGTAAACTATTTAGGCAAAACTTGGCAAACTGTATAAGAACCCTAAAATTTTAATAATTTTAAGCCTACGCAAGATACATTGCATGTATTTTGAATGAAAACATGTCTTATTTACATGTTTTTAGCGGCCAGTCGAGCCTTTGTCATTGCGTTGTGTCCGTCATGCGTCCGTCGGTTATTTTTTAGCTCACCTGAGCACATAGTGCTCGAGGTGAGGTATTGTGATCGGTCTGTTGTCCTGCGTCTGTCTGTCTATCTGTCCATCCGTCAACTTTTCACAAAAAAATCTTCTCCTCCAAATGTACTTGGCAGAATTCAATCATATTTCACACATATGATCTATGGGTCATGCTTTTTCAATATACTTCAAAGAATTTGAATCGGGGCCATAATGGGGTCAAAAAGTAGGTCACTAGGTCAAATCTTCCATCTGCTCTAGGGGCCACATTTGTCGCTCAATCGCTGTGAAAATTGATCAGAATATTTGTCTTGATGATATTTAGGTCATGATAAAAAATAGGTCAAGCCAGATCAAAAACTAGGTCACTAGGTCAAATATTGTGAGATCCATCTTTCTACACTGGAAGTACCAATTTTGGTCCAAACTTTGTAGAAATTGTCATGAATGTTTATTTTGATGATATCAAGGTCAAGTGAAGAAGTGAGTCATGCTAGGTCATTAACTAGGTCAAGAGGTCAAATCTTACAAAATCCTTTCTTTGGCTCTGGAAATGCCAATTCTTGTCCAAACTTTGTCAAAATTGTCCTCAATGTTTATTTTGATTATATCTATGAAATTATCAAACGTGTCATACAAAGTCAAATACTAGGTCACAAGGTCAAATCTTTTAAAATCCTTCATTTTGTTTCGGACATGCCAGTTTTTGTCCAAACTTTCTCAAAATTGTCCTGAATGTTTATCTTGATGATATCTAGGACATGTCAAGAAGTGGATCATGCCAGGTCATAAACTAGGTCACGAGGCCAAACCTTGTAAAATCCTTCTTTTTGCTCTGGAAGTGCCAATTTTGGTCCAAACTTTGTCAAAATTGTCCTAAATGTTTATCTTATTGGTATCTTGGTCAGGATCAAAGGTGGGTCATGCAAGGTCAAAAACTAGGTCACAAGGTCAAATATTACAGAATCCTTCCTTTTGCTCTAGAGATGCCAATTTTGCCCCAAAACTTTGGCGAAACTATTCAAAATATTTATCTTGATATCTAGGTCATGTACCAAGTGTGGGTCATGTAAGGTAAAAAACTAGGTCATTGGGTCAAATCTTGTTTTTTTAAGAACGGAAATATATACTTAAACACTGTGAAAATTGTTCAGAATGTTTATCTTGACGAAATCTGGGTCATTGTAAAAGTGGGTCATGTGAGGTCAGAAACTAGGTCACTAGATCAAATCTTGTTTTTCCTCTAAGAACCAAAATATTTACTCAATCATTGTGAAAATTCAGAATGTTTACCTTGATGATAATTTGGTGATATGAATAGCAGGTCATTTGAGGTTAAAAACTAGGTCACTAGGTCAAATTTTGTTTTTGCTCTAAGAACCAAGATATTTACTTTATCATTGTGAAAATTGTTCAGAATGTTTATCTTGATGATATCTTGGTGATGTGAAAAGTGGGTCATGCGAGGTCTAAAACTAGGTCACTAGGTCAAATCTTGTTTTTATTTTAGGAACCAAAATATTTACTTTATCATTGTGAAAATTGTTCAGAATATTTATCTTGATGATATCTGGTCAATGTAAAAAGGGGGCCATGTGAGGTCAAAACTAGGTCACAGGGTCAAATCTTGTTTCTGTATTTAGAACCATAATTATGTCTGAATCATTGTGAAAATTGTTCAGAATGTTTATTTTGACAATATCTGGGGCATGTATAAAGTGGGTCATGGGAGGTCAAAACCTAGGTCAGATTTTGTTTTTGCTCTAAAAAATCAAAATATTTATTCATCATTGTGAAAATACCGGTAGTTCAGAATTGCTTATCTTGATGATAAATTGGTCACGTAGAAAGTGGCTTATGTTAGGTCAAAAAGTAGGTCAAATCTTGTTTTTACTCTAAGAACCTAATTATTTACTCATCATTGTGAAAATTGTTCAGAATGTTTATCTTGATGATATCTAGGTCATGTAAAAAGTGGGTCATGCGAGTTTGAAGTTTGCAAGTTGTTTGTCTCTTGCCTCAAAGTCCTCTCAGGTGAGCGATGCAGGGCCATCTTGGCCCTCTTGTTTCTTGTATGCACTCTATAGGCCACATTTTTGTCCGATCAATCTGAAAGTTGGTCAGAATTAGGTTATTTCCTCTAAGACCCCCCCACACACACACACACGCGCGACTGCCTCCGGAAGTCGTCCTTAGAGGCAAAAGTCGAAATTTTTAAACGGGGAACGGTTGACTGTAAATCCAATAAAATAACCATCTTACCGGCTATTAACGAATTCATTCAATTTGATCATTTTTGTTCCACTTAAAACTTCGTTTTATTACTGTATATTGAATGCACGTGCGCTTTATCGCTGTATATTGATTGAATGCACGTGCGACGTCATTGTTTTCTCCGCATGTTTTGGGAGCCTCATTTTGATAATGTTGATTTGTTACTATTTTCAGTAAAAATTCTCATGTATGTTCAAAAAATGCATTTCCACGTGATGATAAGTCAGGCCCGTGGTAACAAGTGGGGGCATGGAGGGGCTAAGACCCATCCCCAAAAAGGTCTGCTTAAAATGCTGAATTGTCATTATTTTGCACTTAAATTTTTTGGGGAAATCCAATTCAGTTCCTCCAAAATTCCGACAATAGCCAGAACAGGGGCTTTAGCCCCCCCCCCCCCCCCCCCCCCCTCCCCCATTAAAAATGTTTCCAGTCCTACGCGCCTGTAAGTTACCGGTCGGCATTAAATACATGTTTAAGCTGCATAACAATAAATATCGTTCTATCGTCTAGAATTTGATTTTTCAAATGGCAATTTGTAAAAAATATTGGAATTTCTGTCTTCAATTCTTCCTAAACGCATAACCATTCAGTATATGTGAGTGCCAAGAAAGAATTATGAAGCCTGCGCTTCTTCATAGCTTGCTCCCTCTTATTCATAGCTACTCTCGCTTCTTCATAGCTTACTGCTCTTCTTCATTGCATACTTGTTTTTCTCATAAATAAACAAAGGTTTTCAAAATCGTACGTGCGGAATACTAAAAGAGACCATAAAATAGTAAACTGAACATGTCTCATTCGAAAAATGCATATGATAGCGCCGTAGGAGTCGTTTATGTGTCGTTTATGTGTCGTTTGGTTTGTAAACATAAGTGTGTGCACTCACTTCGAAAGTAATTGCAAGTTTACTCGGTAAGCTAGAACAAAGGGCTTTGGCAATATAACACATCATTCATTACCCCATCGAATAGCATTCCGCGATTTTTGAGATTCAACCCATAACTAGCAAAATAACGGATTTAAAGTAACAACGTGTGTTTACTTACTCAAAATGGGTCCCGTTTCTTCATAGCCGGAAGTCCCTCTTCTGAGATTTCGCTCATAGCATTTTGCAATGAATGAGAGGGATTGGTGGCCGTGCTAATGTTCAAACGAGAAATTGTTCACTTGTAATGCTTTAACTTTTAAGCTTTTATGTAAAAAATGTTGTAAATGTATAGAAAATTAATGTATATAGGTAATCACAATAGTTTTGCATTTCGCTGGAGCAACTTAGAAAAGAGTGGGTAACAGAATTACAGATTTGTTAAGTCAAATTCAAACCCTATTATGTGGGTACTCACTAGAATCACCTGGGTGAGACGATTCCAATGAGTACCTTTAAAATAGGGCTTGATTACCAATAAATGATGAATTGCATTTTAACTCATTACCACACATTGACTCTTTTTGACTCCCCTGAAGTAAACGGCTTTAGAAATCATTGTAGAAAGTGAAGAAATTGCTTGTGACAAACAATTTCTCTACTTCCCACAATGTTTTCTACCTAAAAAGACTAAAAAATGTAAAATTTCATTCACTCGAAATTGTCGTCTGCAGTATCTTAGAATTTGGAAAAGTCTAAATTTTTGTCCTTTGGTAATGGGTTAAAGTCATATGCAGCTTTGCAAAGCCTTCACTTTGTACTTTTGATAATTAAGGTCCCAAGACCAGTACAGACAGATGCAAGAACAGCACATGTTAGATCAACAGCGACAACGACAACAACCACAACCATATCAAAATCATCATCATCAACAGCAGCAACCTTTTAACCCTTTCCCTTACAAACCTCCTGAACCACACAGTATGGGTCATTCTGCACCAGTTGTGGGTACTCGTGATGTACAAAGAGGTATGCTTATTTATATAAACACCCCCAACCTTGGCCCTAGTTTCTCGAAAAAACTTAAGTAGGTTCTCATGCTCAAATCTGAGCACCGAGCTCAAATCGCACGAAATCTATGTGAACTTCAATCGAATACCCTTCAACATTGGAGAGTATTCCTTCGAAGTTGAGCATGTTCTCATGAGAATATACTTAAGTTTTTTCGAGAAAACGGGGCCTGAGCTACAGATAAGAGGAGTTGATTGCTTTCCAAATTGAATATCTTTCTAAATGTTCATCAAACCCTATGTTGTGGGTACTCATTTGAATCGTCTCATCGAGACGATTCAAATGAGTACCCACAACATAGGGTTTGGGTTTGAAATAAAAAATTCAGAATGTCTTCACCCCCTCTTATCTATTGCTCTGCCAACCCCACCTGGGAATTGCTCTGTCTTTTATACTGTCTGACTACAGTAACTAGGTATATTCATATCTTATATAATAATACAACTCTTTCTGAAACCTTTCTCAAACAACAGAATTTTAGACCATTCCAATTTGAAAAGAGGCACCAAAATAAATGATATCAAAAGTAGAAATGAGTATGTTATGGCGAAGTAAATTTGGAGCAAATAGGAGAAATTATTGATTATCATTAAGTTTGTCTTTTCTCTCAAGGTTTTCACAAAGTATTTTTATAGTGACATTTAAAGCAGGTCTTGTTTGGGAAATTGTAAGAGCTACATGTAAAGTTTTCTTACCTTTTGAAGAAACAAATCAATCCAAGCATCTTAAATTTCTGGTTATAAGTAAATGATTACAGAATAGGTATCTTTAGCCTAGATACTACCTATGAAACCTACAACAGAAGTGTACATGACTGTTGTGATTTAGGAGATAGGGGGCTGGAGCTGTGTAGTATGTCATGTCAATTTTAACCCTTTCCCAAGCAAGACCTGGTTCTGACATCCATTGAACAGGCTTGGGGAAAAATTGATTTATCTCTCAATAATTTCCCAAACCATTTCTATTAGGGACATCAATATCAGGTCTTGTTTTGGAAGGATACAAAACCATTTCATTTTCAGATGGTCCACTGAGTCGAGCGGAGAAGATTCAACAATTACGGGCAGACCATCAACGTCGACATCAAGAACGACAGGGCATGTATCCGTCCGAGGATCGAGAAGAAGAATACGAGAGACAGATACAGGAGGAAGAAAGAAAGGTAACTATGGCAACAAGAGGCCATTGTTCTTCAAAGCTTAAATCATTACCAAGCATCAAGATGTTAGACTGGCCCAAATAGAAAGATGTTGCACATGACAATTTCATTTGATGTCTTTTGGGATAGAAAACATTGTGGGAAATAAAGAAATTTCTTTTCCTAATATCTTAATTTTCCACATTGTTTTTCAAAGCATTTATCTTTTAAGAGTCAAAAAGAGTCAGTGTGTGGTAATGGGTCAAATCATTCCCAAATTGCAGATTCTGGATAGCTTGGTTGGTATTGTTTTAGTCTGTCAATCCAGGGGTGGCAAGGTCAAACACTGGCTAGGCCAATGTTCATTCTGACAATTGAGGAAAGTATTTTGTCTCTCAAAAACAATGGGTGTGAATCATCTATGTAAGAGAGCAGCTTGAAGCTCTGTTTGCATATTGTGGTAGTACTGGTAAGAGAAATACCAGGATTCCATGGTTAGGTGCTCCAGCCGTTGTGATATGACCATAGCAGTTGAAAGAGACATATGAATTACTAACTTCAATGTCTCTGCTAGAAAAGCATTGAAAAAGATGCAGACAAAATTTACCACCATTGATGTCCAAGCTACAAAAAATTTCAAAACAAGCAGACAAAAGTAAATATTGCTGCTGGCTAGCATTTTCTTCTTTTCTCTAAATATACAATATTATTGTATGTGATATAATGCATACATTAACTCCACTCTTTATATTGCCAACTTTTCCATCTGTAACAGCTTTGAAATTAAAGTTTCTTGAATTTTATTGTTTAGAAAATTGCTAAGGTTTTCATGTTTGTAATAAGTAAATCTCTCATGATGTTGTATTGTGCATGTACCTCATTTGCATGATCTTAAGGTAGTCCACCCCTAATGAGATTTGGGCTACATCAGAATTATTTGGGCAACGTCGAAAACATTCAGCGGTGGAACTTTCCACTGCTGAATGTTTATGACCATGCCTGAATAGACTCAGATACGTTACGATGCCGGTCAAAAAAATCTGATGTTTTATGAATCTCAAAATGGCCACATTATAGGCATTCTACCTTAATATAATCAGGGTGTCCACGGTCAGGGAAAAAGTCGGGGAAAAAATTATTTTTTCAAGGTCAGGGAATTGTCAGGGAATTTTGGAATTGGTCAGGGAATTTTACAGTTTAAGCAAAAGTCAGGGAAAAGTCAGGAAATTTTTAAATAATTGGTGTATGAATGATAAAAAAGATAAACAGATAAGGCTAAGGCAGTTTCTTTATGATTGGCTATAATGATAATACTTGTAATAACAATACCATTAATAAAGTCTTCATAAATGTACTTCAGAATGAGAGTTTTTAAGGCACTTAGGAATTTTATACATGATACCAAATTATGTACCATTTAATTCATGTTGAAGTGCCTAAAAGAAAGTTTATATTTTGAAATGCACACCAAAAGTAGTCCAATATATTAAGATACAATGTACATGCTTCTATGAGGTTAGTTTGTGTTTTTTGTCCATTTTGGCATGCATCTTATTTCAAAACCCACACCCAGCAGTATAGGTTAAGTTCATAAAACATGCATTATGTACTAGGGTAAACTGATCGTGAGTCGGACACCCTTTGACTTCAAGTCCTTACCGTTCTTAAATCATGGCGAGTTTCAATACCCGGTTTTTTCCGGCATCTGCTGGTACCTTTCTCTCGTAGATTGAAACCAAAAATCTAACTATATCTCTTTGTATAGAGAAAATATAAAGCTGGGAACCACAATACCCTAAATTGATCGTGAGTCGGACACATATGACTGTGAGTCGGACACATTGACATTGAGACGGACAGTACATTGGGAATCGTAGCCCAGTCTCACATAATTACGCTCGTAGACGCCCCTCTGAAGAAAAGTGTTGAAAAACATGGTGAAATGAAGATTTTGCTTGTGATAAGCAATTTCCTCAATTTTTACCATGTTTTCTACTTAAAGGGGCGGGTAGATTCTAATTAACTTTCTAACCTAATCAACTTCGGATTGTCGTCTGCAACCTCCTTCGTCTAGTCCAAATTTTGTTGTCTCGTAATATATTCACAGGTCATCAGCGAGTATATTGTGGATATAAGGTATAGGACTCATTATTTAGCAGTGTTTAGAATCTTGAATGAATCCTGGTAGAAAAGCTACAAGATCAGTATAAAAATAATTCATGTCTTCCAAACACCCACCATTTCCCAGAGAAAATCGCATAAGAAAAATGTCGCCAAAATTTCTGTTGAGAAAAAATATGACCGTTAGGCCTACACTTTACAGATTCTCGTATTTATAAAGGGATTCAAAACAAAGAATATGGAATTATTTCTTATGTATGATAAATGTATCAACACTTTGTCGGAAATGTTTATATTTTCTCTAATTATTTGAGAAAAAGGCAACTCTCCGTCCCACTTTCAACTTGAGATTTGGCGTCGGATTTATCCGACAAAATTTTTAAAGTTCGGATAGTTTCGACATGCCTTAAAACATAACTAATTCTTTGAATTTGGATGTCCTTACATTGACAGAAACAGGCTACTACAGTTTGGTTGATGTGCTTATTTTGAACAGTAGAAATGACGTTTTTTAATGCCTTCTAAGTTTGTGCACCAACCACCAAACGATATACGATAAATAAACAAATTCTACGACCTTTTTGCTCAACGATTCTAGCGGAAAAAAGTAATTCCAAAATCGTATTTTGCGGTCATTCTAAGTTCCTTACCGCGGATGAATTAATCCTCCACAATAGTTAACAATCCAACGCAAGACAATTAAATTTCTATCAGAAGTGACCTTTGTTCGAAGGTGCACAAATTCATTATTTGGCCACTATCAAAATACCCGAATGCGGTTCTTTTGATTCATGTGGCACAGTTTAATAGATCTGCTGTGCTTATGTTTAATTGATTGGTCGGAACAGTTTGTGAGTCTCCACCCATTCGATGATTTATATGCTTGATTTACAGGAATATTCACGTGCTGATTTCCCATTTCTTTGTCGGAACAAAATGACGTCATACAATCGTCACACCACTAACTGTTTTAGGGCGAGTTTAAAACATCAAACAAAACCGAAAACACATGTTTTTGAACATTTTTCTCCTTTCAAAAGAAATAAACTCATTCTGATTACTATTACGGACGCACTTGTTGAATTTTCTAGGTGCGCTTGTAAAGTTTGAATCGAATTGGTTATCCATCGATAAATTGAATCATTAATAAATTATTTCAGCAACAAGGTATTGATCACGCTACGTTACATTTGAGGAGACAAAACATTCCAGACCTTTTTTTGTACTTTTTGTTTGCCGACCATGGTCTGTAAATGAAGAAGGGAGGCCGGCGCGCTACCATGATCATTTGATACAATATACGGTGATTTCTAGATTTTTCCGAGCATGTCTCGATAAGCAACAACTGTTTGGAAATAAATATATATCGCCCAATGTAATTTCAAAACCTTGACTAAAGCTGTAGATCTAGTTACAAGGTTTTAAAATTGCACTAACGATATATATATGTAATATTTCAAAACTTTTTATATGCTTAATTAAGCCATTATATTTCTTAATTGTTGATCGCCGTAAATGGTAACTTCATATTTGTCGTACAGATTGTTTTCTTCCTTAGCGTAAACCGACCTCCAGCTCCTCTCTGTCCCAATGATGCATACCGACGACGTAAACCTGTCTAACTGCGACGTTATTCATCTTACATTTTTATTGGAGGATTAGAGGACAGTGCCGGAACTGAACATTTGAATGAATTAAACCTCAAATTAAGCTAGACAAACAAACAAACCAATAATAGGAAAGACTATTTCACGAAGAACAATACAATTTCAAAATGAAATATAGCTATAGTCTAACAAAAGCCCCATCTTTTAATATAATTTTAACTTTTTTTCTTACAAAGCACAAAACAAACACAACAATTGTGATATGAGTGGACATATTTATTATTGCAAACATCTTTTTTCGTGGGAAGAGGAGAATCACTTGTCGAAATTTACAAGCACTCACTAAGTTTGACGCAACACTAGAATCAGTCAATAGCGGGTCAATGCTTTCTGTAAAGGAGGTTCAAAATTACAAAGAGAGGGCCGTTTTTTGTCAATTTCGATTGATTTTACCCATGCAAATGAACCCATAACTAGATGACAAACTTAAAACATTATACGATTCCAAAGAAGATGCAGACAACAATAATATTGATGAATTCTTATGTAGGCCTACTTTTTTTCTTTTGGATAAAAAGCATTGTGGATGTTTATGAAATTGCTTGTTACAAACAATTTCTTTATTTTTCTCAATGATTTCCAAATGTGTTTTTGTTTCTTGATGAGCGTCGATAAGTGTCATTGTGTGGGAACTGGTTAAATAAAAAGGGTACTGAGGGGATTCGACATCCCCCACCCCTCTGAACCCCGGCTGGATCCGCCACTGTATGTGCGTACATAGGCACTAAATACTGAACATTGCGTCTAAAAACTCGCGATTTTCTCTTTCTCTACAATGTTATTCCTTGTATAAGGTCGAGAATACACTTGATTGTTCAGAAAAAGGTCAATTTATACTAAGTGATCAAGAGTCGGAATATCGAATTGCTATTTTTCACTGTCCGACTCTAGATCAAATCCATAGGTTGGGGAAGAATTCGTCTTTCCGATTTCTGCTTTTTTCATTTGCAGAATTTAAAGGGTTTTTGTATTCTTTTAAGTTCATTTTGTTGATTAAAGGCAAATTGGTAATAAAAACTCCCATAAGCATCGTAAAACATCGATGACAAAATTGTTTAAAGTTAGTATTTTACGAGAGTTTGCACGTGTCGAACTCTTGTTTATGGCATTCTTTTCGGTAGATTCCGTAGAAATCGGGATGACGTCATACGTTAAAGGGTGACTATTCTGACAAGAAGAAACTTCGAGTAACAATATTATCCAGGGTTGTCTGTCATTGATTGATGGAAAAGTGCAGTAAAACAGTGCGAAAAATGTCCGACTCTAGATCGTGTCCGACTCACGATCAGTTTACCCTATGTATGAAGAAAACGAAAAAAAAAAGAAAAAAATATTATGAATACAAATAGTACTACAGTTACAGTTAGTTAAGTAAGAGGTGGAAGGGGTTGGCTGTAGGAGTCGAGGAGGCCAACATTTTCATAAATTAACATGCAAAATATGGTGAACATAAGTCAGGGAAATTTGATTTTAGTCAGGGAAAAGTCAGGGAATTTTGCTTTGCTCAAACTGTGGACACCCTGAATTAATGATATAACTTTAATGGCCTTAATATTTATAGATAAGAGGTATGTAGTTTTCACAGTGTCTGTCAACAAAGTTCAGATTCATGTGATGTTTGAATTTTGCTTGGGACGTCACAAAGATTTGTAACAGTAATTTGTTATGTATCTTATTGATCTAATTACAGTTAGAAAGTACTTTCAACCTCTGAATGTTTACGAAGTTGCTCAGAAAATTCAGACGTTGCATGAATCACATTAGGGGTGGACTACCTTAAATTTTGAAGCATTAGAAATATAGCTCTTTCATATTAATAATTGCATGTGTCTGTATCTTTTGGCAATGTTTCTTCTCTGCTTTGAAGGTCAAGGTCATTAATAAAGGTCATATGTCAAGTTCACAACCCCTCCCTGAGGAGGCATTGGTGTTTAACAGATTTCCTGTTCTCTATGTTGCTATATCTAAGTTAGATAGATAAATTATGACCCTTTCCCAAACAAGAGTCCTGGTTGTGGCATCCCTATATGAAGAGGCTTTTGAAAACATTGAGGCAAAGAAGAAAATGCTGATAATCAGCATTTTCTCCTATTACCTCAATATTTTATATGCCAAATTGATTGCAAATCCTCTCTTTATCTATGATAATCTTGTAATCTGCATTAAATGTTTAATTGTAACATTTAAAGTTTTTGTCATTTGGGAAAGGGATAGTGTAATTCGCAACCTGTATTCATTATTAACTGCATGCAGATGGGGATTGGTTTCTTACATACATGTTTTAACTTTTGCCTCCCCCTAACAAACACATTTTAAAATAGTATTGCATATGACCAAATGAATATCACTACACAAAAAGATATTGGCATGAGGAGATAGAAAATATTTAGAAAAAAAAAGACAAGCAATTTCTTCATTTCCGGCACTGTGTCCTCGAAAGAAAGACTAGAGAATTTAAAATTGTATTCACTTGAAATTGTTGTCTGCAGCATTTTTTAATTTTGACAAATCTGTAATTTTGTGGTCTTGTAATAAGTTGAAGAAATTTTTTATACGCCGCCGCCGGAGGCGGACGTATATTGGCGTCATCTTCTCCGTCTGTCCGTCCGTCCGTCCGTCCATCCGTCCGTCCGTACGTACGTCCACTTTTCTTGTCAACGCAACTCCTCCTAAGTTTCTGGCTGGATCTTCTTGAAACTTGGTCAATGTTATCACCTCAATTGGTAGATGTGCATGAAGGAAGGATTTTATGGTTCGTTGATTTTTGCCTGAGTTATGCCCCTTAAAAACTTAGTCTCTGGAGCTTATTGAAATTGCAGGCTTGTCAACGCAACTCCTAAGTTTCTGGCTGGATCTTCTTGAAACTTGGTCAATGTTATCACCTCAATTGGTAGATGTGCATGAAGGAAGGATTTTATGGTTCGTCGATTTTTGCCTGAGTTACGCCCCTTAAAAACTTAGTCTCTGGGGCTCTCTGGGGCTTATTGAAATTGCAGGCTTGTCAACACAACTCCTCCTAAGTTTCTGACTGGATCTTAATGAAACTTGGTCAATGTTATCACCTCAATTGGTAGATGTGCATGAAGGAAGGATTTCATGGTTCGTTGATTTTTGCCTGAGTTATGCCCCTTAAAAACTTAGTCTCTGGGGCTTATTGAAATTGCAGGCTTGTCAACGCAACTCCTCCTAAGTTTCTGGCTGGATCTTCTTGAAACTTGGTCAATGTTATCACCTCAATTGGTAGATGTGCATGAAGGAAGGATTTTATGGTTCGTCGATTTTTGCCTGAGTTACGCCCCTTAAAAACTTAGTCTCTGGGGCTTATTGAAATTGCAGGCTTGTCAACACAACTCCTCCTAAGTTTCTGACTGGATCTTAATGAAACTTGGTCAATGTTATCACCTCAATTGGTAGATGTGCATGAAGGAAGGATTTTATGGTTCGTTGATTTTTGCCTGAGTTATGCCCCTTAAAAACTTAGTCTCTGGGGCTTATTGAAATTGTAGCCTTGTCAACACAACTCCTCCTAAGTTTCTGGCTGGATCTTAATGAAACTTGGTGGATGTTATCACCTCAATTGGTAGATGTGCATGAAGGAAGGATTTCATGGTTCATTGATTTTTGCCAGAATTATGCCCCCTTCAATCTTAGTCTCTGGGGCTTAATGATATTTCAGCCTCGTGAATGCAATTCCTTCCAGGTTTTTCACTGGATATTTATAAAAACCTTTTTGTGAACACAATTTTTTAAAGGTTTTTCAGTGAATATTTATAAATCCTTGTCAATGTCATTTTTTTGTCTCAAGTTTTATAAGTGGCGGCGTATATTGTGACGATGGCACTCTTGTTGTATCTAAGTATGATATCTTTCCTGTAGTGGGGTATCATGTGACAATTGCAGAAAATCTTCAATAATTTTTCATCAGTAGATTTTTAGCTCACCTTAGCACGAAGTGCTGAGGGTGAGCTATTGTGATCGCTCACCGTCCGTCGTCCGTCTGTCTGTCCACAATTACGAAAAAGTCTTCTCCTCCCAAACTATAAGGCCTAGAGTCTTGAAATTTTGTATGTAGCATCGTCTCAAGACCCTTTACCAAAAAACTTCACCTTATTTTGATACAAGGAAATTTGGCCCTATGTTGTGGGTATCAAATTTCGTATTGAGACAAAGAAGGAAATCTTGTACAACCTTCTCCTCCTGAACCATTTGGCCTAGAGCTTTGAAATTTTGTGTGTAGAATCATCTCAAGGCCCTCTACCAAAATACTTCAAATCATTGTGATAGAAAATTGGCCCTATGTTGTGGGTATCATATTTCATAAAGAAACAAAGAAGGAAATCTTGTACAATCTTCTTCTCCTGAACTGTTTGGCCTAGAGCTTTGAAATTTTGTGTGTAGAATCATCTCAAGGCCCTCTACCAAAATACTTCAAATTATTGTGATAAAAGGAAAATTGACCCTATGTTGTGGGTATCGAATTTCATATAGAGACAACGAAGGAAATCTTGTACAATCCTTTTCTCCTGAACCGTTTGGCCTAGAGCTTTGAAATATTGTGTGTAGAATCATCTCAAGGCCCTCTACCAAAATACTTCAAATTATTGTGATACAAGGAAAATTGGCCTCATGTTGTGGGTATCGAATTTCATATAGAGACAAAGAAGGAAATCTTGTACAATCTTTTTCTCCTGAACCATTTGGCCTAGAGATTTGAAATTTTGTGTGTAGAATCATCTCAAGGCCCTCTACCAAAATACTTCAAATTATTGTGATACAAGGAAAATTGACCCTATGTTGTGGGTATCGAATTTCATATAGAGACAAAGAAGGAAATCTTGTACAATCCTTTTCTCACGAACTGTTTGGCCTACAGCTTTGAAATTTTGTTTGTAGAATCTTCTCAGGGCCCTCTACCAAAATACTTCAAATTATTGTGATACAAGGAAAATTGACCCTATGTTGTGGGTATCGAATTTCATATAGAGACAAAGAAGGAAATCTGTACTTGTACAATCTTTTTCTCCTGAACGGTTTGGCCTTGAGCTTTGAAATTTTGTGTGTAGAATCATCTCAAGGCCCTCTACCAAAATACTTCAAATTATTGTGAAACAAGGAAAATTGACCCTATGTTGTGGGTATCGAATTTCATATAGTGACAAAGAAGGAAATCTTGTACAATCTTCTTCTCCTAAACCGTTTGACCTAGAGCTATGAAATTTTGTGTATAGAATCATCTCAAGGCCCTCTACCAAAAATACTTCAAATTATTGTGATACAAGGAAATTTGACCCTATGTTATGGGTATCGAATTTCATATAGAGACAAAGAAGGAAATCTTGCACAATCTTTTTCTCCTAAGCTGTTTAGTGTATAAGGCTTTTGAAATTTTGTATGTAGAATTGTCTCATAATGATACAATCTTCTCCAATTCTGTTTATCAGAGATCCTTAAGGTAAATTTTGCACATCCCATGGTAATATAACTCTCTAATACCAGCATTGTTTAAATTGTTTCCTTTAATGAACGTTGTCCAGAAGTTGTGTATGTGAGATGAGACGAAAATTATCATCTTGATGATCTCTAAGGTGAGCGATATAGGGCCATCATGGCCCTCTTGTTTAAAAATCTGCAACATTCAGGATTCCTGACTTTTTTCCCCTTCTCTGCTTCAAACCAAATTCAAACTGGTCAAAATTTTCAAAATGGAACTGCCTAAATGCTTGATGTTTGGGAAAGTGTTGCAGTAATAGTGAGGAAGCTACATGGATTCTGATCAGATTGAGCTACCAACTGATCTGCTTTTGTGTTGGTCTCAAATGCTATAAGAAGCCCTTTTCCAAATGAGTCGGGATCTGGAAAAACGTCCCTTAACCCTTTCCCAAACAAGACCTTGTTTTGACGTCCCTAATAGAAAAGGTTTGGGAAAACATTGAAACAAAAGAAGAAACTGCTGATAACCAGCAGTTTCTCCTTTTGTCTCAATATTTTCTATGTCACATTTTACACAAATCCTATCTTTAATAACATCCATTTTGTCATTTGTGACAGTTTTTGAAGTGGATCACCCTAAAATTTTGTCGTTTGGGAAAGGGTTAAAGCATTTTCAAAAACTGAGTTTCAAGATCAGCCTGTTGTCAAATGCAGTCCAATGTGCATCCATGCTGCTCTCTTTAAGTTACTACAGATCACGAAGAAGCTATTAAAGAACAACGTGTATGCTGATTAGACTGTGCGTATGCACAGACTGATCTGGATCTGTGTTGGGCTCAAAAGCCTTAAGGAACGTTTTTCCAGATCCTGACTCAAATATATTTCCTTAATTATTCCGACACATTGACTTTTTACTCTAAAAGATAAATGCTCTGGAAAACCTTGTGGAAAATGAAGAAATTGCTTGTGACAGAAATATTCAGAACTATAAAGGGTTGAGGTATAATCAGTTTCTTAGAAACTATATTTGAGCCGGGATCCGGAAAAAGGTCTCATAATTATGGCTTTTGAGCTCAACATGGTTCCAGATCAGCCTGTGTATACACACAGGCAGATCATGAACCATGTTGTTCTCAAATAGCTTTAATGAAATCTCCAGCAACCGTAAGAGACTAGCAAGGATCCTGATCAAATTTCTTCTAGGCACAAACTGATCTTGAAACATGGTTGTCTCAAATGCTACAATTAAGGGGCCTTTTTCCAGATCCTGGCTCATTTTAATGTTATGGTGAATGCTTAGTTTCTAGATACTATATAACCCTTTCCCAAAAAGATCTTGTTTGTCCCTTATATGAATAATGAGGCAAAAGAAGAAAATGCCTATACATGTATCTGATGTATTTTCCTTTTGCCTAATATTTTCTGTACCATATTGTACACATATCTTGTGTATATCAACATCTATTTGGTCTGCAACAGCTCTGAATTAGGAACAGTCTGAATTTTGCCGTTTGGAAAAGGGTTAAGAGGCATGGTTAAAGTATGAAATTAAACTCTTTTATGAATGTCAAACCTGGTCATAAAAGCAAGGATATGTCGACACCTTATACTATTTTACTGACATTCACTAGTTGTTTTAAAACTGACTTTATATTTGGACCAGTCAAAGTCTAAGAAGTTTGTCAGAGCTTAACGCTTTGTGTAAAGACAGAATGGTATACTAAAGTCTTGCTCATATCAAAAAGAGTTCTAGTCAAGAAAAAAACGTTTGTGTTGAAAGTAGAAACCATTTATAATTTTAGCCAATAAAACAAAACATAAAAGAGAGGATGAATTTCTGGTTGTCAGCATCTTGGTCTGTTCTCTCAATGTTTCTCAAAGCTTCCTCTAATAGTATAACAAGCATAAAAACTAGGGGCCAATTACACCAAAGCACAGACATGTTTGTGTCTTCACAAGTCACATTTCCAAGGTCTTGAGTGTTTGATTAAACATGATGTCCTAAATAATTGTGTCACGGAAGATTTTGGAGACAGAAATAAGTCCTAAATGGCAAATATGTTGCTTTTAACAAAAACCTCGCAACTACAGCTTATTTTAAGCTGCAGTTAAAAGGTTCTTGTTGAAAAGTGGCGATTGGCCCCAGGTCTTGTTTGCAAATGTTTTAAGACGAGGTTTGACAGTTGATAGTTTAGTATTCTAACTGTATTAACCCCCTACACATATATATTCCTCTGCTTTTCTAACCCAAACAGGCAACAAGTCGGTTCATGACTCCTGACGACTATTTCTTACAGAAATACGGGCAAAGTGCAATTCCTAGTCAAATAGAGCCGGGTCAGAAGGCAGGGGGACCGTCACGGAATTTGATGGAAAGGTAAAGTATTAAATTTCTATTAATATCAGTAATTCTCTTCCAAACAAGACTTACCGAGCCGCAATAGCTCAGTCGTGTACATCAGAGTCTTTCAATCCAGGGGTCGAAGTTCGAATCCTGGCTTGGCCAGTATCCATTCCGTCATTTTACTCTCACGAATGGGTGTGAATTATCTATGTGAGAGAGCAGGTGGAGGCTCTGTTTGGATATTGTGATTAGAAATATCAGGAATCCATGGTTAGGTACTCCAGCCACCTCTATACATGTATTACCATAGCAGTTGAAAACAGCATTAAATCCCAATAAATCAAATCCAAACAAGACCTTCTTTTGATGTTCCTTACAGAAAGAGTTTGGGAAAGCATTGAGGCAAAAGAAGAAAATGCTGATAATTTTCATTTTCTCCTTTTGAGTCAATATTTTCTATGCTATGTTATACATATATCTTATCTTTAGTAACATGTTATGTTGCCTGTAGCAGCTATCGAGTTTGGCTCCCACAAAGTGTTGATATCTAGGAAAGGGTTAAACCTTATTTTAACGGGAGATAATTGCTTAAGTATTTAAAAGAAGGTTTTTTTGCGGGGTGGGATGTTAGAGAAACCTGCTGGACAGTTCTATATTCCTGTTATATTATGGAGGTTTTATCAAATCTTAGGTACATAAACAAGGAAATTATGACTACTTCTAAAGGATAAGTCAAGGATTGTAAATATGGTTACGCCATTTAAAATGCATTTTTAGCTCGACTTTTCCAAGAAAATGAGAGCTTATACTGTCACCCGGGCGTTGGCGTCGGCTTCGGCCTTGCAACATAGGTTAAAGTTTTTTCAAACATCAATGACTTCCATACTATCAAAGGGATTCAACCCAACCTTGGAATACTTATTCACCATCACAACCTCTACCTTACTACCAGGGCCCATGACCCTGGCTCCACTTTATTTGGAGTTATGCCCCCTTTAAAGTTTATACTAAGCAACTTAGAAAAGTCGAGCGTGCTGTCTTATGGACAGCTCTTGTGAAAGTTTGTGCTTATTAAAAATATGCTGCATTTGTATTTTCTATGATCAGGCCTTTCAAAGATTTACTTCAGTTCACCCAGTTGTGGTATTTTGTTTTGCACATTTTTGTATTCGTAGATTTAGTTCTATTTAGGTCACATGAGCACAAGGATTGCCCACTACATTAATTCAAGAAGTCCAAATTGGTTTGATTACTTATCACAATTACTATTGAGAGTACATTTAACCCATTCCCACTCATTGACGCTTTTTTACTCTTCCCTAGACAAAGGCTTTTGGAAAACATTGTAGTAGAAAACACTATAGGAAATGAAGAAATTGCTTGTTACAAGCAATTTCTTCATTTTCCATAGTGTTTTTATCTACTAAGAAATACTAATAAATGTAAAGTTTTGCTCACTTGAAATCGTAGTCTACAACGTCTTTGAATTCGGAATGTCAAAAATGTTGCTGTCTGGTATTGGGTTAAAATACATGCATTTACAATAGTTTTGTTTGAACCCATTACCACACGATGACTCTTTTTGACTTCTCATAAGATAATGGTTTTGAATCTTCATTTCCCACAATGTTTTCTTTACAAAAAGGCAAAAAAATGTAAAAATTTGTTAACCTTGAATGTCGTCTGCACCCATCTTTGAATTTGGAACAGCCCAAAATTTTGCCGTTTGGTAATGGGTTAAGGCTTTGAAGTATGTATCCATTTGTACAAGTTTTTTGTCTAGATTGGATATTGTGCTGGTGTGAGATATGCAAGGAACACATGGTTTGGTGCAAATTGTGATGGATTTTTGACAAACCTGAATTTTATTAGCAGGGAAAATGTAGATTTAGTGTAATACAAAAAACAGCCAAGTTCCTGTGAATGGAAATGGAACAATCTCAAAGATAATATCACCAATGCCCCATCTTGCTAATAAATAGATTAGTAGATACATTTGGTTATAATTATATCCCTGGGAAATTGGTGGTGGATAGGTTTTCAAGTTTTGGTGTCTAAACTTTTGAGGTGACCTTAATTAGCATCCTTACAATCCTTTCTCGAACAGCAAAATTTAAGGATGGTCCCATTTGGAAGGTGTTTCAGATGGCAAAATGAATATTTCAGGAATAGAAAATTTGTCATATTATAGGAGAGAAAATATTAAGTCAAAAGAGAAAATTTAGCATTACCTTCTTTTGCCTGAATGTTTTCCTAAGCCTTTTCTGTTTGGCTTGTCACAACCAGATGTTAGTTTTGAAAGGGTTTTAACTTTTTCTACGTAACAAGAACTGTGTTTATAGGACAAAACCTTGGGAAAACATAAGAGACAAAAGCAGAAAATGCTGATGACCAGCATTTTCTCCTTTTGCCTCAATATTTACCTCACTGTATTGTGCACAAATTATATCTTCAGTGGCGGATCCAGGGGTGGGGGTGGGGGTTCGGGGTGGGCTCAAACGAACCCCCCTCGGTAGCCTGATTATTTCATTTTCATGCAGAAATTCAGTCAAAATTGTGAAATTCTAAGAAAACGAATCCCCATTTTGGTATATTCGAACCCACCTTACAGAAATCCTGGATCTGCCGCTGATCTTTATTAATACATGTATCTATTTTGTCTTCTGCAGCAGCTTTCAAATTGGATTACCCTAAAAGTTTACTGCTTGGGAAAGGGTTCATTTTGGATTATTAATTAACTACTAAATGGCAAAGTTTGATTGTAACATTTGAAACAATACTTTCAATTTTCATAATGATTTAGACTTACAAAATATAAATAAATACCCGGTACTACCGGGTAGTTCTCCTTGTTAAAGAAGATACATCAAATTATACACTATATTCCTCTAAACCCTTTCCCAAACAATTCCTGGTTCTGATGTCCCTATAATGGAAAAGGCTAGTGAAAACTTTGAGGCAAAAGAAGAAAATGCTGATGATCAGAATGTTCTCCTTTTGCCTTAACCCTTTACCAAACAACAAAAGTTTAAGCTTGTCCAAATTGAAAGAAGTTACAAACGACAATTTCAATGTGATGAAATAAGAAAATTTCATGACTTCGGGTAGAAAACATTGTGGGAAATGAAGAAATTGCTTGTCACAAGAAATTGTTTCATTTTCCACAAAGTTTCCAAAAGCCTTTATCTTGTTGGGTGTTAAAAGGCGTCACTGTGAGGTAATGGGTCAATATTAAACTCTTCCCATTTGCATTCGTACACAAAGACACAGCACAGATGATACTCAATATAATATGCCCACTCATGGCTATGTAAAATAAATATGGTATTTGTTTGCAATGGCTTAGTTGAAGTTCTAGATATATTTTAACCCTTTTCTAAACAGCCATATTTGAAGCAGGTCTAATTTAAAAGCTGGCACAGATGACAAAATAAATAAAGTTAAAGACAGAAATCAGTTTGCAATACAGTATAGGAAATATTAAGGCAAAGGGAGAAAATGCTGATCATCACAAGCAATTTCTTCATATTTCACGATGTTTTCCAAAGTTGATATCTCATGGGGCAACAATAAGTTGTAATGGTTTAATCAATAGAGAACGATTTTATCCATTTAACTGTGACGTAATTTCAGACAAACAATAGTATTTCATAGGTGTTGTTATAAAATCTCATAACTACGGCTTGATTCTCAAGCCGTAGTTACAAGATTTTATAACAGCACCAACGGTTTATCAATATGTAACGGTAAACTAAGTCTATTTTTAGCACAAATTCATTGCCATTTCATTTTTCGCTGCATTTCAGACCTAACAGTCGAGGAGCTGTGGTCGAACAGATACCAGGTACCAGCAATTATAGAGACTACCAGGACATGCAGTATTTCGGGAACCGGCATGTCAGTGATTCGGGTGTGTCAAACAATTATAATCGTCCTTCATCCAGGAATCAAGTGTATCCGACGGAACCTAATTATAATAATCAGACGTCGTACAGTTCTCACCCACCACCCCATGTGCTCCCTCGGGGACCGACCCCTTCGCGCGATCATCATATACATTCTGGTGGCCCACAACGAGGTCAAACACCGTCATTTGACGGAGATAATCGTGTAAATGTGCAACAAAACTATGTCAATCATTCAAACTATGCAAATTACAACCAAGTGCATCGAGGACCAACGCCGTCGAGGGAATTAAACCAGCGGGGTCCGACACCGTCAAGAGATTTATACATCGCGGATAAACGTCATTTTAGTGAAGAGTCTGCTTTTCGTGCTACAGACATGAATAACGGGAGTGCGTTCAGTAATTTGTCAACGTACAATCGTGATCATGTGACTAGATCAGATGGACGGTTCCCTGCAGCTGGAAATTATGGGAACTCAACACAAGGTTACAGGGACCCAGTGTTTGCTGTGGCAGGGACACGGCCCGTAAAACCTTTATCGACACAACCAAACTCGGCTAAAGTCTGACTGTAGGCTAACTGCAGTGACAGACAAATTTATTGAACCCTTTCAAACATGACCTGGTTTTGACGTCCCGAAAAGAAATCTCTTGGGAGAAACATAGATGCAAAAGAAGAAAATGCTGGTATTGAAAATGCTGGTATTCAGCATTATCTCCTTTTGCCTCAATATTTTCTCTGCTTTATTGTACAGAAATGCTTCCTTTATC
The DNA here is from genome assembly GCA_963680895.1 of Fragum sueziense. NCBI lineage: Eukaryota > Metazoa > Mollusca > Bivalvia > Cardiida > Cardiidae > Fragum > Fragum sueziense. The sequence continues at coordinate 13,953,685 of OY804606.1, forward strand.
AGTACCAATTGTGTCGTTTGCAGCAGCTTTCAAAACCCATTATCCTAAATTTGTCCTGTTTTGGAAAAGGTTAAACCCAATATCACATGGAGAAAATTTAGACTTGTCCAAATTCAAAATATGTGCAAACGACAAAATAAATTAGATATTATAGCATAGAAACCATTTGGAGCAAATAGCTGCTTTTCTTCAAACAACCTCGTAACTGGAGCTGAAAACAAGCTGCATTTTTAAGTTTTTGGAAGGAAAGCAACGGAATGCTGGTTACATTGGAAATGATTCAGTTTAATTTTGTTTTGCCTCTCCCAAATATGCCAGGATCTGTCACTGTAAAAATGTCCTATCGAAAGTGTTCATCTCTACTTAACCCTTCACCAAACCAAATTTTGTTTGGTAAAAGGTTGAAGTTTTATATCAAAGAAATATTAATAAGCATGGAAAGTGTGATTGTCTAATTACCTATTTTTACTAACAGAACAAAAAAGGTATTGTATGGCATTGTGAGGAAAATCTGTTAGCAAGAGTTGTATTTTTTTCTGTAATGTCTTTCCTAGCAATCTTTCACTAATAAGTTGAAACATGTGATTAGGCTATTCATGCAAACTTTTCTCAAAGAACTGAAAAACAAGAAAATATTGAGTCAAAAGGAGAAAATACTTATTTGCAGCATTTTCTCATGAAGCCTCAATGCGTTTCTGAACATTTTTTGTTTGGGATGTCAAAAGGGATAACTGTTTGTGAATGGTTGAATCATGTAGGAGAAAGGGATGAGAATGTCTTCTTCCGAATATTTGTTGATGCAAAAACATTTTTCAAAGGAATATAATGCTATCACATGTTTTTGATACATATAAATTTCTTACCTTATTTTAAGTGCCTTTCTTCTTCTCGTTAATCATAGAAACTGAGAAATCTCTTTCTGCATGTTTTGATTAAAGTAATCCTTTGAAAACTGCCCAAATTAATTGAATGTCTTTTAAAGAGATGTTGAGAGAGAAGAAATAATAATGATAACAAACAACTTTTTATCTCTGTTGGCTATCAGGCCAGCAGGTTATTGTCATTAGCTCCACTGGCCGTCATTTTATCACATATGCATGTATTTATTTATCAAATATAATAAAATCATTTGGTTGTGAAATATTGGTTGTGCAGTCTTATAAAAATAGAATCAATTTCTGCAAACTATATTTATATATCAGAATAATTCAAAGAATGGTTGTTCTAATTTGTGGGTATTATGGGGCTGATTGGTCCTTAAAAAGAATCAAGTCAACATTTGTGACATTTCAAGTAAAGTTTTTGTTTTTACACAAAATAACCAAGGTTTTTTGATAGGAATTGTGAGGCTTTATGGTTGTTGAATAAACTTTGTGATATTTGTACATTCATTATAAATAGTCCGTGAGCCAGACCCCGAAATTTTGACTTTCGGTACCATCTGAGGTGAAAAATGCTATCATGCATTTTTGAGTACCTAAACTATCCTAGTGTTGGAAAATATGTGATAGCATTCTGAAAGCGGTAGCTTTCTATGAAAATTTACCCTTTTTTCAAACCTACCCTTTATTCTCCGAATTCCAAACTTGGTAACTGATAAAATCGTTGTGACTTTCAAAATAATTCAGAAAATTAAATATGGTAAGATATCTTTATCATGTGGCTATATATCATCGTGTAGGATGTTATCTATTGAATAAAACCATTTTGAGGCCGTTTTTATTGGAAAATGTAATTTTCGTTGTATTAAAATGAGTGCTTATCAATTGATAAAAGAAGATCAGATCAATTTTGCCTTTTAATGTCATATTTTCTATCTAAAACTGCCTTCATTGACATTTTTCTAACAACTATAGTAATTGGATGACACGTGTGTTATAGAGAATTATTTTGATAATTTAGTTTTGCGCTTTATCATTCTTGGTGATGGCATAAAGCGAAAACTTGTAAATTACCCCACCCACCACTTAATGCATGGTTTTGGTCAATTTCTCAAAATTTCAAAATATTCCTTCTTTTAAAGACTCTGACAATCTTAGAATCCTACTCGGCTGATGATAAGCAACATTCATTTCACAACAAGACCTATCCTGGTGACATACGAGATACTTTAACCCTTATCATTACCCTTGACCCTTACTGTAGTCCGTGAGCCAGACACGGAAATTTTGACTTTCGGTACAAATTCTGAAGTGAAAACGCTATCATGCATTCTGAGTTCCTAATCTATCATAGTGTTAGAAAATGTGTGATAGCATTCTTAAAGCGGTAACTTTCTATGAAAATTTACCCTTTCTTCCAACCTACTCTCTATTCATATAATTCAAAACTTGGCTACCAATAAAATCATCTTGGCTTTTAGAATGAAGAAGAAAAGTAAATATACTGAGGCATCATCCTTATCATATGGATACAAGTCATTCTGTAGAATAGTCGTCATTGGATAAAGCCTTTTTTGAACTGGTCTTACAGAAAAATTGTGCGTTTTGCTTAAGATGAAGCGCTCATCAAATGTTATACATGTAATTAATTCCGACAACTTTTACTTTTTTACTTTACAACTGCTTTAAATGATCTTAATCTAGAAATATAGAAATATGGTGATAAATACGACACGGATGATTATTTTAATAAAACTACAGGTATTCTGTCTTTCATCTTTATTGGTTAAGGTATTGAGCAAAATGCAACTTACCCCACCCACCACTGAAAGAATGGGCATGATCTCAGAATTCAACTTTTTATGATATTCCTTATTTCAAAGACCCGGACAATTTAAATTTTTACTCTTGTTATGATAAGCAACATCTTTTTCACAATGAGAATTTACACGGAGACAGATGGGACATTTAACCCTTAGTGTTACCCTTAACTCTTGTTAAAAACGTAAGGTCATTCAACATGCATAGGTCCCCCATTTAATTCAGTTTGAGTAAAAATTAGCATTAGTCATATGGACTTATCCAAAACTAAAAAAAATGGATACAGTTGACATGTAACATATATTACTTGATGACAATAGTCAAAACTATATAACATAACTTTAATGTTGTTGTTACTAATTATGCTGCCTGTAGGGTGAGTATAGAGCCGATGGTTCTTCTGTCCGACAAAGCGATTCTTCCTTAATAACTTGGCAAAAGAAGGACAACGTTTCCTATATGAATAACTTATGTTATTGCGCCGATCTTTCTCTGTCTCATCACGTAAAAGTGGGACTTCTTAGTACAATGTAGTTTTTTGCAAAATGCATTTGTTCGTTTCGGAGGACATCTTTTCATCAAAATGATAGGCTTCAAAGGCAAATTTAGTTTAACAGACTTTTAAATTCAGCAGCTTTGGCGATAACAGATTAGACGCCAGCTTATACATGCATCCAATGTATTATAAAAAGAAGCCAAACCTGAAGCCTACTACATAACCATTTCACCCCCAGTTATTATATACCATGTAAAAAAAGTTTAGCAACACTGACTTTGTTAATTGAAAACATGTATTTTCTGTGATATTTATTTCACAACCGTTTTATACATTTTAGCATATGCATTTACGCACATCATTCAAAGGTTGCTTTGTGGTAACGTTAAATATTGTGTTAGAAACATTGCCTTGACGTAGGTGAGGGGTCAAAATAAAAAGTAACAATAGAATTCGGTATCGACTGTGCGGCCATTTTCGAGCAAGAACAGCAGTGAAACGTTTTTCAATCCACTTAAATTGTTTGTACACAGTATCAACATTAACTAATTTATCAAAAGATTGGACGTCATTCGCGTCAGTACGATCACGCATACGTCTTCCGTAAATGCACCCTATGTGCTGTATAGGTGACAAATCAGAAAGAAATGGATGATAATGGGAGTACATCAATGATGTGTACGCTTAATTTGGCTTAAAGCATTCAGGACTCTATACCAGTCAAGTCTGGTGCGTTCATGGTGTAGCGTCAGGGAAATTACAACGTATGGTCAACGTCTAGTAACCGTTCATCTGTGGAGACGATCACGGATGGTAAGTGTAGATACTGTATGTTGAAATTCTTGTGGAAGCCACTTGGGAGTTTTCGTGATGAAATGGAACATCTTTGCCGTGACGTTACGAAATTATGACGGTCATCTTCTCGTGGCCTTTTTCTACGACGTCCTTGACCGTGAATATCTCAAACCACACAAATTAGCTCACATATCATCATCAAGTTGTTACTTATGCTTTGAGATGCGCAAAATTCAAAAAGACATCTTTATCGCCGGTTCTGCCACGTAGGAACACATTAGCGATATAACGTCCTTATAACGTAAGTCCATGGCGTAGTCCCACGGCGTTGCAGAAAATTCTTTTTAGTGGCCTTTTTTATGCTGGGCAAAGACAATTATGTTCACACCTAAATGTTTTCTAGAATTATGCTCCTTACACATGAATACCATGGCAGACATGAAAACCGGAAATGCGCACCTGGAATGCAAGACACACGCGATGGCGGTATAAAATTCATTTGTTTGTGTTCTCTAGCTATAATCTATTGTGTAAACGTTTGATTTTATGTTAAAACTAAATTATTCTGGTTTCTACAGATATTTACACTTTGTTGCTAAACTTTTTTTATTATGTATATAAAATTTAGAAAACCTAATCTGATTAAAGGTTAGATCATTACGGAATAATAACAACATTGGACAGGTCGAGCATGCATACAAAGGAAAATGGATCACACCATGGATGCAAAATGTCTTACTCACCAGTAAAGGTTGTTTCTCATAATTGTTATCATTTTTAAAGGTGGGTAGTACAAACGGACATTATGTCGGGCTTAAATAAGAATGAATAAATCAACTAAGCGAAACAAACGGTCAATTCTTATTGGTTGACCACATAATATGACATTTTTGTATATATTTCTTTGCATGTTCGACTGCTAAGCCTGTAATACACATTGGATTAAAATGATTCGTCCTTAGACTTTTAACAGGGGGATCCTGATTAAATCAATCATGGAAGTAAACGGCTAGATCAAGTTCTTTGGCCAAGTTATCATGTATGTAGTAGATCAGCAAAACAATGGAGTATATTCTGTTAAAGAATTTATATTCAAATTGTCAATAAGATATGCACGGAAAATCTATTTGACATCTTTGAATAAACTGCACAACTTTCTGTGTCCAAGTGTTTGAAGCAAATAATACAAACGGTCAGGTTTTTCATCTATCAATCGCTGTGTACCATTTACAAATCTAGCATCTATAGGATAATCATGTGTGGATTCAGACTTTTTCCGGAGGATATATCTGACTGAATTGGCACGTGAAAAATTTATAAAAAATAATTTTGGTAAACCTACGTTTAAAAATTCGATAGCGAATCTGGGCATGATTATTTATGTATTCAATGGCCTTGACGTGAAAAGGTTCCATTTGCATAGACAGAATACCGTTTCATTCAAGTATTTTCAAGACTCTTCTTCCAGAAGCAGTTCAAGGCGAAACTGCGGAACATTGAAAAGCTGGGAGAAAAGTACAATTATATAGATAATGGAGAATTAGAGGTATCTATTGCCGAATCTACCAACAATGAATACACCAGCAGCTGAACGTTGCACCGTTTTTCAAGTTCTGAACAAAATAAAAACTATCTGGAAAAGCAGTTTTAGAAAGAAGTTTGATTTTATCAATCTTGATATGCAAATGCAACGAAGATAGCGAGGGAACAAAATAATGTTTCTCCAGTATTCTCTTTAAACTAGGTGTATTTCCTATTATCTGCAATGCTTCGTCATTCTTGGTAAAAGATGTCATGATGCATGATTGTGGATCATTTGTATAGAATCAGCAATAGGTGCAGAAGGTTCTTATTATGTAGTGTTTGGTGGAAAACTTGACAACCGATTGCACAAATATACATTTATAGGTCTTTATATGTTTGCGAGGTCAAATTTGATATGGTTAGAACTTAGTGCTCATACAAAGCACAAGTACAATACACAAACAGGAGTCAAATATCCTAGAAGAATAAAGAGGATTTGTACCTTATATACCACAAGGTAGTTTTAACATTCTAGTTGAGCACGGTTTGTCTTATGTAATACATCACTGAATTAGAGCAATGTTCCTTTCAAAACCGAATGATAAGACCATTCAATTGCATTCCTGTTAAGCATAGGGGTAACTGTAATTAAGAAAACTTAGTGGTGGGCTACAAATACACTCTAATTGTATTAGCTGTTGAAATATATAAAACGACGTCAGAATACAGGAAATCACTATTAAGGTATACAACCCATCATTAAAAACACCACTTTCTATCCATACGAAATGCACCAAATTACACACACTTGTAAAATTTAATACACTTCACATTTAAGTTGATTCGCCGTGCCAGATTTAAAGATTATGCATCAAGAAAAAATAATTAAAAAATATTATTTTACTCTATCTTCATATGCAATGGAGGTAATTTTGAACATTTTTGTCTAATATTTCTATAAGTATGTATTAATTCAAAATTCTAAACCGTTGAAAATGATTATTTTTGTATTTGGAATGGAAAAGTAACACACTTTAGGAATACCTGGCACTTTTCAAATTTCGCATCTGGCTCTTTAGTGGTAATGATTGGTTGCATACGTTAAGCAAGTCCATCAATTGAAATCATGACTGATAATCAGACAAGACTCACAAAGATCTTAATAATTCTGAAAGGAAAAAAAAATCAATTATACATTAAAAACTTTACTATGACATTGATATGTTTTTAACAGATGAAAACAAGTTGTTGGATATTTCTGCAGCTGAAGAATCTCCTAAAGCTACAAGTATATGTCATGATCAGCAAAAGTAATATTGAAATTATTGAATAAGACGCCTTTCAATCCGAAAGACTTCAAATGATGCACGTGCAGAAATTTCTTGATCACATGAAATCGAGTTATACATTCCTTGATCCGTGACAGTGGCAGGTCTTCATCTGGTTGTAACGTGATGACAAAACAACAAATTTAAGAGTTGAAGATATACTAACACAAAACACACATGGTCCAACACAAGGTGCATTGATAGGATAACAAAACCTGTCATTGCTCGACACTACAGATAACATGGTAAACTAGTTGATAGAATTCTTGACTATTGTATTGCTAATTAGTAGATTGATTATTACTTGGAACACTCCATGAATTATAATGAACATGTTAATCGAAGTGAGCAGACTGGACATCAGTAGAAAAGTATCAAATTGTGTTGAACAGTATTGTAAATTACTAGAGGATTTCCCTATTCTTGTCCGATAAATGTAAAAATACCCATTTATAGTCAAGCTTAACGCAATAATTTTCTTTGCATTTGCCAAAGAAGTATATTTATATAGATTCGTCATAATGAGATGAATTGATTTGTACAGCGCAAACAGGTGCGATCCGAAAGGCGCTTACTACACGCGTCAGAGGAAGAGCAAGTGCTGGAGTTATCGGTTCCAACTTTGTAATGTCTCAATGAAATAGCTACTACTTGTCTTTACCAAAGGTGTAGACAAAGATCAAGCGTATATTAATTGAAATATATAGAAATAGTGTGACCGCAATGTTATTAACAAAAAAATAAAGCGCTAGTAGGGATACATAACTCCACTCGATTTGACACTGTAAATAAATGTTCTAATACGGTGCTTATAACAGTAAGCAGGGTGGCGGGTGGCTATTTCACATGACCTTTTGGAAACGTACACATATAAAAAGCGCTCGCTTCAAAGCAGTTTGCTCTACGTTCTAGGCTTACATTCAACGAATTTATGATGACATAAATTTCACCATAAGCGCCTTTGAGAGCCCGATCGTCAGTGTTATCTCACTCTACAACAAACACCATGTCTTCTTCAAGTATTCAAACGCATGCATTTTCCGAGCCCAAAAAGGCAGGAAACGCACACATCTCATAAAGCCAACGCATCAAAACTTTGGTGAGGTATGATAACACCTTTCATGGGCTTGACAGGAAGTAAGACCTTTCATAGGAACTCGTGGAAAGACTAAATGCGTTAGCATGTCAGATTTATTCATCATTAAGTGATACAAATAAAGTTGGTTACCTTATGTACAGTGAACTGCACGTACATGTCGTACACGTTGAAAACCTTAAATTGACATTCTGCTCAGACTGTTCGAGGAAACACCGTCCATGAGATAACTACAAAGCTTATATTAAGAGGAAATTGTTTATAGCAAGTGCCCAGTGTAGCTGGTAGATGTAGGAAAAACAGCTTACCTTTCCACATATATATAAAATAATTTTGACTTTATCTTACCCCTCCCACACTGTCTATCCTATTTATGAACATATATTTTTTTAAGAAAAGCTAGAAAAAAATGTCTGCAGTGGAAATTATAAATATAAAGCATAAATAATGACAAATGACAGTATCTCGCTTGAAAAAAAAAATAGTAGACTGTCCATTTGGTACAAATGAATTGGCATTTTGTGCCGCAGAATAAACACAAAATCTACAAATCACGTGCCAGTACCACTTTAATGTTGCAATTTAGAACATTTGGGTATCAGGGTGTCAAAACTTCGGAGTTCCTTACCAAGAAGTAAAATCTTACACTCATTTACACATTACGTAATAAGCGAAGATAACATGGGGATATAGTGGGTGGGGTAAGATAATTATGCTAATTCTGTCAATTTGTACGATAAAAACGTGGAAACTGCTGTTCCAAGAAGATATTTGAACTAACTGAGCATAAAGAGCAAGACTTTCTTCAATATGGGTTCAGTGTTGTTATCAAAGTTAAAAATATACATACATTTATGTATAATTTTCTAATAAAACAAGCGCACGTATAGCTATCTACTCAGATTGTCATAAAATATTAATTTGAAAGTTTAATTTATTTTTTGTTTTGTAAATGATACTACAATGACTCTAACTTGTGAGAATTGTCAAAAAAAGAAACATTGTAGCATGTATAAGATAAAAGAATCTGTTCTAATGTCAACCAAATTTTGATATTGAATTGTTCATATTTTCATTGTGTAAAGGGTACATATACTAAAAGGGTGAAAAAATATAGAAAGCTACCGATTTTAGAATGCTATCACATATTTTCTTTAAGTGGACATGTCAGGCTACTCAAAAACACCCATGAACCTTTTTCACCTCGGATGGTACCAACCGACCCTCTGGCTCACGGACTAAAAACATTGTTACATATACATTATGCATGTATTATATACAAATTGTATAAGAAGGAGATTATACATTTAATTGTAATTAAGTATTTATATCTTGGGAAAAATATACAAATAACAGACCGGAGCTCTTAATCCTTCCCAAATACCAAAATTTTAGGGTGGTCCAATATGAAAACTGTTGTAAACCACAAAGTGGGTAGTAATAATGATATGATTTGGGTAGAATATCGCACAGAAAATATTGAGACAAAAGGAGAAAATGCTGATTATCAGCATTTTCTTCTTTTGCCTCAATGTTTTCCCTAGCTATTTCTAATAGGGACATCAAAACCTGTCTTGTTTGGGAAAGGGTTAATTGTAATTAAGTATCTATATCTTTGGAAAAGTGTATAAAGAATAGATGGGAGCTCTTTGTGAGTGATTTGCAATATGAATTTGTTAATCTTGTCTTAACCCTATGATGTGGGTACTCGATAGAATAGTCATTCAAGACAATGCTAATCAGTACACACATTGTAGAGTTACATTGATAGCTTGTAAAGTGGCAGGGATTATTATTTTACTGTTGTCCATCTGTCTGTCTGTCCATCCTTCTGCCTGTCTGTCATAACCCATTCCCTCACATTGACGGGTTTTCAGGCCCTAAAGAAAAAAGTTGGAGAAAACATTATTTAAAATGAAGAAATTGCTTGTCACAAGTGATTTCTTCTTTTTGCACAATGCTTTCTACCACAAAACATGTAAATTAAGTTCAAAATGTTATGTGCAACACCTTTCAATTTGGACCACCCGTAAACCTTGTTGTATGGTAATGGGTTAAAAGATAGAATGTTTATACAGAATGGATTTGTATACAATCTAGAACAGAAAATATTGAGGCTAAAGGAGAAAGTGCTGCTTATCAACATTTTCTTCTATTGCATCAATGTTTTCCCAAACTTTTCCGATAAGTGGCTTAAAAAAACCTGGTATCGTTTTGGAAAAGGCTAATGCCATGCATCAAGATTCAGGTAACTTAGGAAGATCAAACTAGGAGTATGGTCCTCTTTAGGGGTTTTGTGTTTCACATACATTCTTATGAATTGTGAAAGATTCAATTTTAGTCGGAACTCAGACCATAATTATTCTCAGAACATGTTTTGTCTGCTTTAACCCTTTCCCAAACAAGACATTCCTACAACAAATAGCCTGGGAACTTTATTTTCAAAGAGTCAAAAACATGGTTGAAAATTGTGTTAAGGTAGTCCACCCCTAATGAGATTCACATCAGAATTATTGGGATGACATGGAAAATATTTGGTGGTGGAACATTGTATAGCTCATAGTTTATATCTCTAGACTTGTATACAAACACTATTTAACCCTTTCCCAAACATCAAAACTTTAGGGTGATCCACTTCAAAAACTGCCACAAATGACAAAACGGACGTTATTAAAGATAGAATTTGTGTAAAATATGACATAGAAAATATTGAGACAAAAGGAGAAACTGCTGATTATCAGCAGTTTCTTCTTTGATTTCAATGTTTTCCCAAGCCTATTTCATCGGGGACGTCAAAACAAGGTGTTGTTTGGGAAAGGGTTAAACCAATACATGTATAGTTTCCACATTTACCAAACTATCTATCGTGAACTAAACAAGTGAATTCATGTCCTAATTGGTTTATTCTCCTAAAAGAAAGTGTTTGTGTTGGCTCATTTTCAATAACAAGAATTAGTGTTTGTATACAAGTCTAGAGTTATAAACGTTGAGTTATACTGCTGAATGTTTACTATGTCGCCCAAATAGGTCCAGATATAGTGGTACCATCAACATTGAGACTCAAATGTACTTTTAACTATTTACTGTCCTGCGTGAGAGGGGTGTTGTGATTACATCTAGCGGTAAACGCCTTCTTAAAACCATGACGTTTACATACCTGGTTTACCTGTTCAGTTTGACTCGTCTGTCCAGAGGTCATGGTTTATTTATACATAATTAATGTTATTGTTGTCGCTCAAAAGTGCTGACCTCACATGAATCTCATTACAGTTGTCGCCACGTCATATGGCACAATGTTTATGTTTTGTTCAAATGTAATTGAATGTTAAAGAAAACATAAACACGTGCCATACGATGTGGCGACAACTGTAGGGGTGGACTACCTTGAACACAATTCAAAACCAACATTATATACTGCAGTGTCATCATTACCATGCTTTGTTTGGGGAAAGGTTAACCCATCCCCACACAATGACTATTTTTGACTCCCTACAAGATAATAGCTTTGGTAAACATTGTGGAAAATGAAGAAATTGCTTGTGACAAGCAATTTCTTCATTTCCCACAATGTTTACTACACAAACAGACCAAAGCGTATAAAAATTTCATTCACCAGAAATTATTGCCTTCAAAATCTTTCAATTTGGACAGTCCAAAATTTTGCTGTTTGGTAATGGGTTAATTGGAAGGCTGGATGTCTTGTGGTGATTATCCTTTTTTAGCTCACCTGAGCACGAAGTGCTCGAGGTGAGTTATTGTGGTCACTTTTTGTCCGTCGTCCGTCCGTCCGTCCGTCCGTCCGTCAACATTTGGGGTGTTTACACTCTAGCATCCACAAAAGTTAGGCGATCTTGATCAAACTTGGCCAAAACAAGTACGATCATAAGTTCTCGGACAAGTTCGATTATGGGTCTGATCGGACCAGAAAGTGCGGAGTTATCTGCCCTTGAATGTCAAAAAATGCTGTTTTTAAGTTTGTTTACACTCTAGCATCTACAATTATTGATCAATCAAGACAAAACTTGGACATAATGTTGGAGACCATAAGATCTTGGATGAGGTCAATTTTCAGTCTGATCTGACCAGAAAGATGAGAGTTATGTGCCCTTGAATTGGGCAAAATTGCCACTTTTTTGCTGTATTCATAAAAGAGTTAATCTAAGGGAAGGAACTCTGACACTACTTTCCTTTAGTATAAGTAGAGTTATCTTGTTTCAGAGCTCCAGATAAACGGGAGTGATGAATTTTTAAACTGCAATAATTCTGTTATTGTTCATCAATCCCTTTATTGTGGGTACTCATGTGTATCGTCTCGTCAAGACGATACAAATGAGTACCCACAACATAGGGTTTAGAATTGAAATAAAAAGTTAGAATGTCTTCACCCCCACTTATCTGTAGCCCTGTTGTTTAATAGAGGATATAAATAGATTTACACCCTACAGTCTACAATTATTAACCCATTACCAAACAACACAATTTTAGTCTAGTCCAAAGTCATAGGTGTTGCAGACGACAAGTTCTATTGAACAAAATTTAACATTTTTTGGTCTTTCTTGGTAGGAAACATTGTGGGTAATGAAGAAATTGCTTGCTACTTCATTTTCCACAATGTTTTCCAAAGCCTTTATTTTGTGGGGTCTCCAAAAGCGTCAATGTGTGGGAAAGGGTCAATCAATCAAGACAAAACTTGGACACAATGTTGGGGACTATAAGATCTTGGATGAGTTTAATTTTCAGTCTGATCTGATGAGAAAGTCAAGAGTTACGTGCCCTTGAATTTGACAAAATTGCCATTTTCGGTTGTTTTCAACCTTGTTTACACTCTTGAATCTACAATTATTAATCAATCAAGACAAAACTTGGACACAATGTTTTGGACCATAAGATCTGGGATTAGATTGATTTTCAGTCTGATCTGATCAGAAAGTCAAGAGTTATGTGCCCTTGAATTTGACGAAATTGCCGTTTTTTTACTGTTTTCGATTTTGTTTACACACTAGACTCTACAATTATTGACCAATCAAGACAAATCTTGGACACAATGTTGGAGACTATAAGATCTCAAATGATTTTGATTTTCAGGTTGATCTGATCAGAAAGTCAAGAGTTATGTTCTCTTGAATTTGATAAAATTGCTGTTTATGGCTGTTTTCGACCTTGCTTATACTCTAGAATCTACAATTATTTATCAATCAAGACAAAACTTGACCACAATATTGGGGACCATAAGATCTTGGATGAGTTCGATTTTCAGTCTGATCTGATGAGAATGTCGAGAGTTATGTGCCCTTGAATTTGACAAAATTGCCATTTTCCGCTGGTTTCGACCTTGTTTACATTCTAGAATCTACAATGATTATTGATCAATCTATACAAAACTTGGACACAATGTTGGGGACCATAAGATCTCATATGAGTTTGATTTTCAGTCTGATCTGATCAGAAAGTCGAGCATTATGTGCCCTTGAATTTGACAAAATTTCTGTTTTCTGCTGTTTTCGACCTTGTTTACACTCTGGAATCTACAATTATGGATCAATCAAGACAAAACTTGGACACAATATTAGGGACCATAAGATCTGGGATTAGTTTGATTTTCAGTCTTATCTGGTCAGAAAATCGAGAGTTATGTGCCCTTGAATTTGATAAGATTGCTGTTTTCGGCTGTTTTCGACCTTGTTGATACTCTAGAATCTACAATTATTTATCAATCAAGACAAAACTTGGATACAATGTTTGGCACTATAATTAAGATCTCAGATGAGTTAGATTTTCACAACCTTATTGACCATTAGTTCTTTTTCAGTCTTAAAGTAATAAATATTAATTGAATTGAACAAAAGTGTTGCTCATATCATTTTGGTTCAGGTGAGCGATATAGGACCATCATGGTCCTCTTGTATAGTCCATAGACTGGCAAATTTTATATTTTTGTATAGCCAATGGATATCTATATTTTAAGATTAAAATAGTTGAATCCTTATATGATTTTGTATTTAATTCTCAAAACGAGACCTCCTGGAGAGCAGAATACATTGACCAGCAAGTGCGGAATAGCGAACAGGTGAACCAGCAAAAAATGAAGTTGAAGAGGAAAAATCTGATATAATAAATGGAAGGATATTGAATCTTTGTCAAGAAAATGATTATAATTGTCACCGAAAACATGTGCTAAGTTTAACCCATTCCCACGTGGTGAAGCCTTTTGATGCCCCCACGTCCGAAACAAGACCTTGTTTTGAGGTCCGTAATAAAATAGGCTTGAGAAAACATTATGGCAAAAGAAGAAAATGCTGATCATCAGCATTTCTCCTTTTGCCTCAATATTTTCTTTGCTAAATTATTCTAAATTTTAACTTTTTACTAATTTTGTCGTATGCATCAGCTTTCCAATTGGACCACACTGAAATTTTGTTATTTGGGAAAGGGTTAGGCACTGCCACTATAAAGTTTACCCCTTCCAGTCAGTGCAAAGTTAAGACTTGGTTTAGCAGTGCAACAGAAGTAAAATGGACAAGCAAGAATTGTCAGAGTCTGTGTTCTGGCAGTGATAGATTTCTTGAACATTCTTTAACGTGATTAATCATGTGACTCAAAATTTAAGAAAGTCATTTATAGTTTTGTTACGACTTGACACATTTGAATTTTGTTTGAAGCAGAGAATGTGGAAAAATGCAAAGAATAAGCTGTATGTGGTGGAATTTTGAACTAGAAAGACCTGAAGGTCTTGAGTCGCTCCACAGGCCTGAATTTCTTGTGGTTTACTATAAACAATTTGACATATTTATCTAAATGCTTAAAGTTATATATTTTTAAATTCTTGTGGTTCATAGAGCAAAAACAAAGTAAAATACACCAATGTGGTCAAAGAAAAACTAGATTTCTCAAAACTTTTGGATCTTAGAGCAAAAACAAAGTAAAAAGAAGCAATCATGTGGTCAAAGCGAAAATAAGGTAAATGATTGACCAATATTTTGGGGATTTTTAAAGTGATGATAAAGTTGAAAACAGTCATTATGCCAAATTCAAGGGCATATAATTCAGTATGTGAGTTTATAATCAAGCTAGAAAATTAAACTGGAGCAAGATCTTATGGTCAGCATCATTCTGTCCAAATTTTGTCAGTATTAGTCTATATTCATGGCCGCAAAAGTGAAAAAAGTGTCGAAAACTGAAATTTTGTCAATTTCAAGGGCACATAAATCAGATTGTAGCAATGCAATCATCCTGATAATTACACATAAGCAAGATCTTGTTATCAACAAGATTCTGTCCAAATATCATCTTGATCGGCTGACAATTATGGTTGTTAGACTGAAAACAAAGTCGAAAATGGCAATTTTGTCAAATTCAAGGGCACATAACTCATAATGTAAAATTCCTATCAAGCTGAAAATTACACCCAGGCAGGATATTATGCTTATATATATTCTGTCCAAGTTTTGTCTTGATTAGTAAATATTTGTAGATTTTAGAGCAAAAATAAAGTCAAAACCAGCTATTTTTGACATTCAAGGGCAGATAACTCAGGTTATTCTGGTTCAATCCAAATTCTTTGAAGGAATCTGAGAGAGGGTCACCCAAGGATCATTCCTTTGAAGTTTGGTTGAAATCCATCCAGTAGTTTCTGAGAAGAAGATTTTTAAAGAAAAAGTTTACGGACGCACGCACGGACGCACGCACTGACGGACACATCGCCATGACAATAGCCCGCTGGCCTGAAAAGCCAGTGGAGCTAAAAATCAGCTGTTTTCAAAAAAGTTATTGCAGATCAACAAAAATTTTGGTTGAGCTCCAATAACTTCTTTATCAGCTGATTTTTCAAGAACCCTCCATGTCCATCTAATGTGTGGCATTTGTGCACCCTCTCCGATTCAAACCGAATTCAATTTGGTCCCGTATTAACAAAAAAATTTAAGATTTTCTGCAATTGTTGTGTCACATGATTATCCACCGTGTTCTTTCTGTGTCTCACAACCTCTTAATCACTACTAAGTACTGTGACTGCCTATTTGGGCTGTTTTTGTTTTATATGTATTAGGGTTCAATGCCGTTTTCAACTGCTATGGTCATATCATGGCAGCTGGAGCACTGTCGTTTCTCTTACCTGTACTACTGCAACATCATTACTGAGACTCTCGCTGCTCACCCACATAGGTAAAAGATTATCAAACCATTGGTGGGAGACAATTTTGTTTGAGAGGATATTCGCCGCGACCAGGGATCGAACCCAGGACCTCCAGAGTAAGAGTCTGATGTGCTGCTAACTGCATGTGGCAAGACTGCCACATCATCCTAACCTAGCCTCCAGCTGCTCTCCTACAGCTGCTCGCCCACATTAACGATATCCCTTATTGTCTGAAAAGATATTTGGTGCAGCCAAGGATCGAACTCGGGACGTCAAGAGTGTGAGTCTGATGCGCCGTGGCCCTTATATATGTTGTTCCACTGCTTAACCATATCATAATAGGACCCTTCAGGTGTAAAAAAAACCAATCAAACTGCATTTCCAAAACAGCAAAACTTTACTGAGGAGCAATAGGCTTCGATTTTCCGTGTGAACAAATACGTCATCGTCACGCCTCACTGGTCTAAAAATAGATTGGGAATCCCTTATCGTACAAATATGGCTGTGAATCTCGGGAAGATTTTCCACCTTCAACTTGCCGGAGATAACATTCTAAGAGCTTGATTGCTGTAATCATTTGTTGAGAAACATTCTAATTCCGAGTTGAGAAGGTCGCTGCACTGTCGTGTACTTTTTAAGATCGGTATCTATGAAATAAGCAGTTGACAAGTAATGTTTACACATACGGACATGTCCTGACTTCATCGTGCCGCTCGTGCGTGCTCGCTTACCCTTTCCAAAACGACATAATGTCATGTTGGGCTAAATTGAAAAAAAAGTCTGCAGACGACAAAACGAATGTGAATATCTTTAGTGTTTTATCTCGGAGAAAATATTGAGGCAAAAGAAGGATGATCATCAATATCCAAAGAAGTTAGATCTATTCACACCCATTTTGTCTGCTGTGCATGCCTTTTCGATTTTGTCGATCATCATTTTCTTCTTTTGCCTCAATGTTTTCCCAAGAATTTTCTGTTGTGGACGTCAAAACCGGTCTTGTTTGGGAAAGTGTTAATATAGAAAACAAGAGGACCATGATGGTCCTATATCGCTCACCTGAACCAAAATGATATGAGCAACACTTTTGTTCAATTCAATAAACATTTATGACTGTAAGACTGAAAACTAACTTATAGTCAATAACTTTGTGAAAATCAAACTCATCTGAGATCTTATGGTGCCAAACATTGTGTCCAGGTTTTTCTTGATTGATAAATAATCACAGATTCTAGAGTATAAACAAGGTCGAAAACAGCCAAAGACGGTAATTTTTTCAAATTCAAGGGCACACAATTCTCGACTTTCTGATCACATCAGACTGAAAATCTACCTCATCCAAGATATTATGGTCTCCAACATAGTGTCCAAGATTTGTCTTGATTGGTCAATAATTGAAGATTCTAGAGTGTAAACAAGATCGAAAAACAGCCAGATACGGCTATTTTGTTAAAATTCAAGGGCACATAACTCTCAACTTTCTGATCGGATCAGACTGAAAATCAAACTCATCCGACATATTATGGTCCAAAACATTGTGTCCAAGTTTTGTCTTGATTGATTGATAATTGTAGATTCTAGAGTGTAAACAAGGTCGAAAACAGCCGAAAAAGACAATTTTATCAAATTCAAGGGTACATAACTCTCGTCTTTCTGGTCATATCACACTAAAAATCAAACTCATCCGAAATCTTATCCTCTCAAACATTGTGTCCAAGATTTGTCTTGATTGGACAAAAATTGAAAATTCTAGAGTGTAAACAAGGTCGAAAACAGTCAAAAACGACAATTTTGTCAAATTCAAGGGCACATAAGTCTGGACTTTCTTGTCTTATCAGAAAATTCTAGTCATCTGAGATCTTATGATCTCTAACATTGTGTCCAAGTTTTGTCTTGATTGATTGATAAATGTAGATTCTAGAGTGTAAACAATGTCGAAAACAGCCGAAAATGACAATTTTATCAAATTCAAGGGCACGTAACTCTTGTCTTTTTTGTCAGATCACACTGAAAATCGAACTCATCCGAAATCTCATGGTCTCAAACATTGTGTCCAAGATTTGTCTTGATTGGTCAGTAATTGTAGATTCTAGAGTGTAAAAAAGGTCGAAAACAGTCAAAAACGACAATTTTGTCAAAGTCAAGGGCATCTAACTCTCTTCTTTCTGGTCAGATCACACTGAAAATCACACTCATCCAAGATCTTATGGTCTCAAACATTGTGTCCAAGATTTGTCTTGATTGGACAATAATTGAAAATTCTAGAGTGTAAACAAGGTCGAAAACAGTCAAAAATGACAATTTTGTCAAATTCAAGGGCACATAAGTCTCGACTTTCTTGTCTTATCAGATTGAAAATTCAACTCATCCGAGATCTTATGATCTCCAATATTGTGTCCAAGTTTTGTCTTGATTGATTAATAAATGTAGATTCTAGAGTATAAACAATGTCGAAAACAGCCGAAAATGACAATTTTATCAAATTCAAGGGCACGTAATTCTAGTCTTTTTTGTCAGATCACACTGAAAATCAAACTCATCCAAGATCTTATGGTCTCAAACATTGTGTCCAAGATTTGTCTTGATTGGTCAATAATTGTAGATTCTAGAGTGTAAACAAGGTCGAAAACAGTCAAAAACGACAATTTTGTCAAATTCAAGGGCACATAACTCTCGACTTTCTCGTCTAATCAGACTGAAAATTAAACTCATCTGAGATCTTAGGGTCTCCATCATTGTGTTCAAGATTTGTCTTGATTGGTCAATAATTGTAGATTCTAGAGTGTAAACAAGGTCGAAAACGGTCGAAAACGGCAATTTTGAAAAATTAAAGGGCACATAACTTTTGACTTTTTCATCTGATCTGACTGAAAATCGAACTCATCCAAGATCCTATAGTCTCCAATATTATATCCAAGTTTTGTATTGATTGGGCAATAATTGTAGATGCTAGAGTGTAAACAAAGTTAAAAACAGCATTTTTCGTCATTCAGGGGCAGATAACTCCACACTTTCTGGTCCGATCTGGCCCATAATCGAACTCATCCGAGATCTTATGACCATACTTGTTTTGACAAAGTTTGGTCAAGATTGACTAATATTTGTGGATGCTAGAGTGTAAACACCAAATTGTGGACAGACGGACAGACGGACGGACGACGGACAAAAAGCGATCCCAATAGCTCACCTTGAGCACTTCGTGCTCAGGTGAGCTAAAAACTAGAATTTGTCGCTGAATGTGATTTGATACCCCATAGGCTTTCACTACAACAATGGGCAATCTAACTCACAAAATAAGCAAGATAGAGTTATGTTCCTTGTACGTTGCACTTCTCCTTGGTGAGATCTATCTACCAGAGAAGTTTCATGATCATAGCTACTTTACTTTCAGACTTTTCGATGTTTTTTCTGGTTAAGCTGCTGAGGAATCTCAAGAAAAAACGTTTGTCATTTCTGGTCTGTCTCCGTATCTGGAAGCAATGTTGCATGTTGCATATGCGCAATGTTTTGATGTATTTGTGAAATACGAATGCCCCTGAAATGGCCAATGTTAAGTTTTTGGACAGACAGATAGACTGACATGAGTAAAACAATATGCCCCAGAGCTTTAACCCATTATCACACAATGACTCTTTTTGATTCCCCTAAAGAAATGGGCTTAAGAAAACATTGTGGAAAATGGAGAAATTGCTTGTGACAAGCAATTTCTTAATTTCCCACAATATTTTCTACACAAGTAAACCAGAAAATGTAAGACGCATTCATTTCGAATATCGTCTGCAGCATCTTTGAATTTGGACAAGTCCAAAATTTTGTTGTTTGGTAATAAGTTATGGTAATAGGTTAAGCATGGGGGGAATAACAAGAGGACCATGATGGTCCTTTATCGCTCACCTGAACCAAAATGATATGAGCAACACTTTTGTTCAATTCAATTAATATTTATTACTAAGAATTTATGGTTAATAAGGTTGTGAAAATCTAACTCATCCGTGATCTTAATTATTGTGCCAAACATTGTATCCAAGATTTGTCTTGATTGATAAATAATTGTAGATTCTAGAGTATAAACAAGGTCGAAAACAGCCAAAAACAGCAATCTTATCAAATTCAAGGGCACATAACTCTCGACTTTCTTATCAGATAAGACTGAAAATCAAACTAATACCAGATCTTATGGTCCCTAATATTGTGTCCAAGTTTTGTCTAGATTGATCCATAATTGTAGATTCCAGAGTGTAAACAAGGTCAAAAACAGCCAAAAACAGCAATTTTATCAAATTCAAGGGCACATAACTCTTGACTTTCTCATAAGATCAAACTGAAAATCGAACTTATTCGAAATCTTATAGTCTCCAACATTGTGTCTAAGATTTGTTTTGATTGGTCAATAATTGTAGATTCTAGTGTGTAAACGAAGTCGAAAACAGTAAAAGACGGCAATTTTGTCAAATTCAAGGGCACATAACTCTTGACTTTCTGATCAGATCGGACTGAAAATCAAACTAATCCCAGATCTTATGGTCCAAAACATTGTGTCCAAGTTTTGTCTTGATTGATTAATAATTGTAAATTCAAGAGTGTAAACAAGGTTGAAAAAAGCCGAAAATGGCAATTTTGTCAAATTCAAGGGCAAGTAACTATTGACTTTCTGGTCAGATCAGACTGAAAATCTAACTCATCCGAGATCTTATGATCAAAAAACATTGTGTCCAAGTTTTGACTTGATTAATTAATAATTGTAGATTATTGAGTGTAAACAAGGTTGAAAACAGCCGAAAATGGCAATTTTGTCCAATTCAAGGGCACGTAACTCTTGACTTTCTGATTAGATCAGACTGAAAATCAAACTCATTTGAGATCTTATAGTCCCCAACATTGTGTCCAAGTTTTGTCTTGATTGAATAACCCTTTCCCAAACGACAAAAGTTAAAGGTGATCCACTTTAAAAACTGCCACAAATGACAGAATGGATGTTTATAAAGATATGATTTGTGTATAATATGGCACAGAAAACATTGAGACAAAATGAGAAACAGCTGGTTATCAGCAGTTTCTTCTTTTGTTTCAATGATTTCCCAAGCCTATTCTATTAGGGACGTCAAAACCAGGTGTTGTTTGGGAAAGGATTAGATTCTAGAGTGTAATTTATCTATTTATATCCTCTGCCAAACGAGATAACTCTACTTATACTAAAGGAAAGTTGTGTCAAAATTTACTTCCCTTAGATTAACACAAGCTTGAAAACAGCCAAAAGTGTCAATTTTGCCCAATTCAAGGGCACATAACTCTCATCTTTCTGGTCAGATCAGACTGAAAATTGCACACATCCAAGATCTTATGGTCTCCAACATTATGTCCAAGTTTTGTCTTGATTGATCTATAATTGTAGATGCCAGAGTGTAAACAAACTTAAAAACAGCATTTTTTTACATTCAAGAGCAGATAACTCTGCACTTTCTGGTCCGATCAGGCCCATAATTGAACTTGTCCGAGAACTTATGATCATACTTGTTTTGGCCAAGTTTGGTCAAAATTGCCTAATTTTTGTGGATGCTAGAGAGTAAACACCCCAAATGTTGACGGACGGGCGGACGCCGGACAAAAAGTGACCACAATAACTCACCTCGAGCACTTCGTGCTCAGGTGAGCTAAAAACATGAACGTTTGGGAATAACACTTGATTTCATTAACAATGGGGTGAGAAAAATAAAGAAAGAAAGAAATAGATGAAATCTTTAAATTTGAAAGAATAAATCATTTACATTTACATGACTATACAAGATTGCATTTTATATAATAGGTACATTTTTCAGAAAAATAAACAAATACCCATAATTCTTCCATTAAACCATTTCCAAAACATAACCTGGTTTTGAAGTTCTTTTAAAGAGGCTTTGGAAATCATTCCATAGAAGCCTTGGGAAAAATCAAAGGAAAAGGAAGGAAATGCTGAGGCTCATTTCTCCTTTTCCATCTTTATTTACTCCAATGTTTCCAGAAAGCTTTACTTGTTGTGGGCTTTAATTTATTATTATTCCAACATAATGGTGCTTTCTTGATACTCCACAAGATAGAGGTTTTGGAAAACACCATTGAATTTTAAAATTTCATTCAATAGCAATGAATTTTGTGCTATAAAATAAACTAGGTTTATTATTATGTACTGACAAACCGTCGTTGTCGTTATAAGATCTCATAACTACGTCTTGGATCAAGCCGTAGTTACGAGATTTTATAACAACAAACAAAATGCTATTGTTTGTCTGAAATTTTGTCACGGTTAACAGTTTAAAATCATTCCTTATTGAAATCGTCATCTGCGAAATCTTTAAATTTGGACCAGCATAAAATTTGGGTCTGGTAATGTCTTAAAACTAGGTCTTGTTTGGGAAACGATTAAAGCTGAAAAGTAGTAGAATGAATATAAATAAAGAAAATTAAGGAAGTGTTTTGCACTGAACCCTGGATCTGTTAACTGAACAGTCATTTGTGAAATACTTAACCTATTACCACATTTTGACGCCCAATAAGATGAAGTCTTGGGAAAACATTGTGGAAAATGAAGAAATTGCTTGTTACAAGCAATTTCTTCATTTCCCACGATGTTTTCTACCTGAGAAGACCAAAGAATGTGAAATTGCATGCACTTGAAATTGTTGTCTGCAACACCTTTCATATTGCAACAGTCCAATATTTTGCCATCTGGAAAAGGATTAATCCTTTCCCAAATGTCAAATATTTGGACTGTTCCTTTTTGACAGAAGCTACAGACAATGAAACTAATTAAGATGGGATATTCGTAGAATACAGCCAGAGAATATCGAGGCAATAGGGGAAATTGCTAATTACCAGCAATTTCTTCTTTTGTCTCGATGTTTCTGGAAGCTGTGTCTATTAAGGACCTCAAAACCAAGTCTTTTTGGGGAAATATTTATTCATTTCCCAAACAAGACCTGGTTTTGATGTTCCTGTTAGAAAAGGCTTTGGGGAAAAACATTGAGGCAAAAGAAGAGAATGCTGCTAATCAGCATTTTCTCCTTTTGCCTCAATATGTTTTGTGCTACTTCATGCGCAAATCCTGTCCTTGGCAACATGGATTTTGTCCTTTCTAGCAGCTTTTAAATTAGACAACCCTAACTGTCGTTTGGTGATGGGTTATAGAATATTTCCATGAGTGTGAATCTACATTTTTGTTTGGTTCTATTCTAAGTTGTTATTGATGGATGTCCTCCGTCCACTCTCTCCAACTTCTCGAAATGTTTTCTGGCATTCTTTATGTTGATTAGTGTAGCTGCGGAGGCTGTAATAAAAACAAATTAGTTGAATTCAATTTGACTTAAACATTCCGAAACAATACCATTTATGGGTACTCCAATTTCAGAGAAAAATATCCTTTTAAATTCGACTAGTATTGTCAAAATAACACAATGTGTTTGTGAAACATCAATGTCATCGAAATGGCTAATGTCTAGTTTTCGGACAGACAGATGGCCATTCCAACATTTCAGGATTAAACGTTTCTTTTCTTTGATCTTTATGTTGAAAATACACATAAAATGGCATGATTTAAGGATTTCGTTCAATATGTCATATAAATTATGCACTAATTAAAGTACATAAACACCATGGGGTTGGCCTGGACAAACAGATGGACGGACAGATGGACATGAGTAAAACATTATGCCCCCGATATTTCAATACGGGAGCATAAAATGCTACAAATGGACTTACTTAAATGACCAACCTACTGACAAGGCTGAAGGCGACTCCTACAAACCTTGTTACTTCCAAACATAATGTAGAAATTTCATCGTTTTGGATGAAGTTATCAAGTACCTATGAATTTTGGAGAATATCCTTAGTCATGCAATTCAAATCATTACCACACAATGACACTTTTTGACTCCCTACATGATAATGGCCCTGAAAAAACAATGTGAACAGGAGCTGTCCGAAGACAGCAGGCTCGACTTTCTAAGTTGCTTAGTATAAAGGGGGCATAATTCCAAATACAGAGGAGCCATGTTCATGGGCCCTGGTAGTAAACCTTTGTTGCAACGCCAACGCCTACAACCGGGTGACAGTATAAGCTCTCATTTTCTTCGAAAAGTCGAGTTAAAAATGAAGAAATTGCTTGTGACAAGCAATTTCTTCATTTCCCACAATGCTTCCAACATAGAAAGAACAGAATATGTGAAATTTTATTCACTTGATATTGTCTTCTGCAATATCTTCAAATTTGGATAAGTCTTAAGTTTAGCCGTTTGGCAATGGGTTAACAATGTAAAAATACAACTTACGGATGCCTGGGTCGGACATCACTACCATGACATAAGTATTTGGTGTAAACATATCAATGAATGCAGCAAACCGCGAGTTCCGCACCACCATACTTTGAAATGAAGCGGCTAGTTTGCTGCAGCTGAGTTTAAACTGTTTTATAATGTTACTAATCTTCTCAAATCTGTGAATGTCACGGTGCTGCTTTCTTTCACAATGTGATATTACCTGAAATGCCAAAAGTATGACCTTTTAGAACCCTTTCCCAAAAAAGATCTGATTTTACTGCAGTTGCACATCAAAACCAGGTCTTGTTTGCTGCAGCTGAGTTTAAACTGTTTTATAATATTACTAATCTTCACAATTGGATATTACCTGAAACAGCAAAGGTATGACCATTTTTTTAAACAATTTCACAAACAAGACCTGGTTTTGACATCTCTAAAAAAAATTGCACATGTAATGTCATGAAAATGCTAAAACTTTTATAAGCAAATTGACCAAGTAGTTTCAGCAGAAAGAAGTCACTTTGGGTGCTCTTTTGATAACATTAACAATTACATGTATTCTAAATCTCATGAACAAATGGTAAATCTATTGACAGAATGTAGACTGACCCTCTCACAAACAGCAAATATTTAGACTTCCAATTTGAAAAATGCAGAAAATGAGAAACAGAAGTTGGTAAAGATTAGATTTGTGTGCAATAAAACACAGGAAATATTGAAGTAAGAGGAGACAATGTTTCCCAAACAAGCTCTGGTTTTTATGACTAGATAGACTGATGAATGATCCATTTTGTGAAAAGAAGAGAATCACTTTTACTCCTTTTTCATTAGAGTTCTATGCTTGTTACATACTCTATGCATTCAATAACACTTGTTGTCTTCTAAAACAACTTAAGATTTGTAGTTGTCTAAAATATTGTGATTTGGGAAATGATTCACGCTGTACCACACAATGCCTTTTGACACCCCACAAGATTGAGGCTTTGGAAAATATTGTGCAAAATGAAGAAATTGCTTGTAACCCAACGAGACCTATTTGTCTGCAACATCTTTGCATTTGGACCAGTCTAGATTCTGTCATTTTGTAATGGGTTAACCCTATACCAGATGGCAAAATTTTGGACTGCTCCAATTTGAAAGATGTTGCAGACAACAGTTTCAAGGTGATGAAAATTTGAAAATATTTCCTCCTTAGTTTAGAAAACATTGTGGAAAATGAAGAAATTGCTTGTGGGAAGAGAAAAATTAAGGTAAGGGAAGAAATTGCTTGTCATAAGCAATTTCTTCATTTTCCAAAAAAGGCTTTATCTTTTGGGACGTCAAAAAGCATCAATATATGGGAATAGGTTAAATTCCTCTTACCAGAAAAGTTGCCTTTTCAAATAACAAAACTTCATCTGCATCTATGATCGATGTAAAATTGGCTAGATTTTTTTCTAATTCTTGAACATTTGGTATAAGTTGATAAACTATTGATGACCATGCCTGTAAAATAAAGTAAAACTTGCAATGAATGACCCGGTAGAGATGCTTTGCCAGGTCATTCATCATGAGCTATAACAAAGTTTGGTTTTAAAACAAAGACAAAAGTTGTGCAAAATAGAAGGGAACCTAATTCTATGATGGTCTTTTATCTGAATGTCCTTTGTTTTTTATCCTTGCTCCCTTAACCCATTACCAAACGACAAAAATTTAGGGCGGTCCAAATTGAAAAATTGTCAGGCTGTCAACCAGGTCTTCTAAAAATTATAGGAGTTTTAATAGGAATATTTTTCAAGAAAAATAGGAGCTTTTAGCCAATTTTGAGTTAAAATATAGGAGTTTTTAAGTAAAGTTTTTTTCATCTCAAACACTTACAGGGGCTGTCACACCTTTTTTGAAGCGGCAACAACACTAATATACTGATTCAAACAAGCACAAAAGGTACAAAAGTGGGAGAGCAAACAAGAGACAACATGTCTTAACAGGGGTCCTCCCCCAAGAAAATTTTGAAAATCCAGATGTCTGTTGAAGCAATTAGAATGCCTTCTGAGCCCGTTTTTGGCTTTATATCTCATTACTTATAAATACATATTCAGTCAAAAAGATCTTACAGCCATGGTCTTTGTGTTATACTAACAGTTCTTACCCAGTCTAGTTTGTTATATGTTAATGCATTTCTGTTCAATCTAGACAAGAGAGTCGAGATGGCCCAATATTGCACACCTTAGAGAACACTTGAGGCTTAGAGGAGATTGTATATGTTAAGATACCTCCTGCCTCATCCCAGACCAACAACTTCCAGACAATTTTCGTTGCAGGAAAACACAAAGAATTTTGGTACAGAATAATGATGCCATGATACATACACAATTTCAATACATGGTCTCTGACTAATTTGTCAGAAGATTGTACAAAATTTCTCACTTTCTCCATATGTCATCTAATTATGAATATTGTACAACATAGGACCAATTTTCATTGTACCACAAAACTTTCAAGTATTTTGATAGAAGGCCATTAGACAATTCTACACACCAACTTTCAAAGTGGTAGGTCAAACATATATGCATTAGAAGATTGTTGAAGATTTGCTCCTTTGTCTCCATATGGGATATATTTCAAAACATATGACCCAATGTAATTGAGGCACAATAATTAAAAGTTTTTTGGCAGTGGGATTGTAGACAATTCAACACACCAAATTTCAAAGCCTTAGGCGAATCCATTCAGAAGTAAAATTTTGCCCAGACTTCTTTTTTGTCTCTATATGAATTCTGATACTAACAACACACGACTAATTTTCATTGCAACATACCCAGTAATAATTGGAAGTATTTGGCAAGGGAGCTATAAGACAATTTGACAGAGAAAATTTCAAAGCCTGAAGCCAAACGGTTTTAGAGAAGAAGATTGTACAAAATTTCATTCTTTGTGTCTACATGATATTTGGTACTCCACAACATAGTGTAAAATTTCATTGTACCAATATAATTTAAAGCAATTTTGGTAAAAGGGCCTTTAGATTCTACATACAAAATTCCAAAACTCAAAGGCTGTATGAAAGAAGATTATTTTGTAACTGTGGACAGACAGGCAGACAATGAATGGTGAGTGAACACAATGCCTAACCCTCAGCACTTAATGCTAAGGTGAACTATTTAAGTAATCATTTCAGTTCAACAGCATCACAATCCAGAAAGTAGCTACTACACAGCATCATCATGATCCCCCTCATCTGTATTGGCACATTAAAAGCTTGTGTCCTATTCAATAGCCTTGTGTGTAAACAAATCAGTGATGATGATTGAACAGATGAAAAGCACTAAAACATTATACAGGATGTTAAAGCTATAATGGAAGACAGAGATTCTATTACCAGAAAATAAAGAAGCAGAGAAGTATCATAACAATATTTTCTATCTCATCATTCGTCGACAATAATTTTACCCTAAAATATAGGAAATATTTTCAAAATATAGGAGAAATATAGGAATATAGGAGGTGCTTGAAAATATAGGAACTGGACCCAAAATATAGGAGTTTTATAGGAAAATAGGAATCGGTTGACAGCCTGAATTGTGCAGGCGACAATTCAAGTGAATGAAATTTTACATTTTTGTTTGTTTTTTTACATAGAAAACATTGTGGGAAATGAAGAAATTGCTTGTTACAAGCAATTTCTTTATTTTTCACAATGTTTTCAAAAGCCATAATCTTTTGGGGAGTCAAAAAGAGTCACTGTATGGTAATGAGTTCAGAGGAAGAGGTGATTTTAATTTTGAAATAAAAAATTGTGTTCATAAATGGAACTGAATATCTTTATTAGAATTCCCATGGGGAAAATATTTATTCATTTATCCAATTTTCATTTATTCTTTTTGTTTTTTTCTTTTTTTTCGGTTTTGTTTTGTAAAGGTCTTGTCTATAAGTTTGCCATCATGGAGTTTATTGGGGTTTTACGCCGTTTTCAACTACCAGGGTCATATCGCGGCAGCTGGAGCACCTACCCATGGATTCCTGTTGTTTCTCAAACTAGTACTACCACAACACCCTTACCGAGCCTCCAGCTGCTCGCCCACTTAGGTTAACGATTTCAAACCCATTGGTGGGTGACAATTTTGTCAGAAAGGGTATTAGCCGCAGCCGGGTATCGAACCCGGGACCTCTCGCATGAGGGTCAGATGCGCTACCAATTTGCCATCATGGAAAATGCTATCTTACCTTATACAAAGTTTCATCCCATATTGATGTGGCAAAACATGTACATTCTAGTGGCTTTGATAGTCTTTTTAAATCATCCTCTCTTTCTTTTATTATCTAAATAAAAGTAAAATATGTATTCATGAAATACAAGTACCTCAAAACATCGATTTGTATTCAACAGTTTCCAAAACAGAGCAAGATCTTCTTTTGACATCCCTAAAAGAAATGGCTGGGCAAAACATTGAGGCAAAAGAAGAAAATGCAGATTATCAGAATTTTCTTTGTTGCCTCCAATGTTCCATTCTGTATATAATTCATTAAAGAAATCCTGTCTTTATTAACATTCAATTTGTTTTCAGCAATCACTTGATTGGACCAGCTTAAAACATCACTGTTTGGGAAAGGGTTACATCCTCCCTTGTCTATAATATGTTATACGATTTTGAGCAATTGCCATTGTACTATCACAAAACTTAAAGTTTTTTGTCATTTTCGATAGAAGGCCATTAGACAATTCTGCACACCAAGTTTGAAAGATTTAGGTATTAAAACTTAAAGAGAGTAGGGACTAATTTCATTGTACCATAATAATTTGAAGAATTTGGGTTTGTTTATTAAGGTTTTATGCCGTTTTCAACTGCTATGGTCATATCATGGGGGCTGGAGCACCTTACCATGGATTCCTGTTGTTTCTCATACCAGTACTACCACAACACCCTAACAGAGCCTCCAGCTGCGGCTGAAGTATTTAGATTGTGAGACAAACCATCTAGGGGTAGAAAATGTACAAGATTTCCATCTTAGTCTCTATATAAAATCTGATGCCCCAAAACATTACTGTCCCCTTTACCAGATACTGACACTGTGTGACGCCTCTCAAGATTAAGGCTGAAAACATCTTAAACCTTTCCCAAACGACAAAATTTTAGGGTGACCCACTTCAAAAACTGACAAAAATGACAAAATGAAAGGTAATTAAAGATAGAATTTGTGTAAAATATGGAATAGAAAATATTGAGACAAAAGGAGAAACTGCTGGTTATCAGCAGTTTCTTCTTTTGTCTCAATGTTTTCCCAAGCCTCTTATATCAGGGACGTCAAAACCAGGTCTTGTTTGGGAAAGGGTTAAAGAATGAAACAAGAGCTGTCACTGTAAGATGACAATGCCCCCGACACCGCTTTGATTTTAAATTATGGCCAATCTATGTTCAAGGTCAAGGTCATCCAGGGGTCAAGGTCACCAAAGTATGTGCCTACAGAAAGGTAATGTACCAAGGAATGTTGTGGTAAAGTATGAAGCGAATATGTTAAGTAATAAGGAAGTTATGGCCAATGTTAAAGTTTTTGGACGGAATGACGGACAGACAGACAGACAGACAGACGGACAGACGGACGGACAGACGGACAGACGGACGGACGGACGGACGGACAAGTCAAATTTATGATGCCTCCCTATCGGGGGCATAAAAATTGGTTTTGACAAGTCTTAGTCGTTTCTTCATTTTCCACAATGTTTACTACAAGAAAAGACTGAAAAATATAAAATTCCAATTACATAAAACTGTTGTCTGCAACTGCTTTGAATTCAGACCAGTCTAAAATTTTGCTGACAGGTAATGGGGTAAATGTACCACAATATTTACAGCAACTCTTTTGAATTTGGACAGGCCAAACTTTTGTTGGCAACTAAGTAAATCCATTAACAAGCGACAAAATTTTTGGGTAATCAAAAGTGAAAGAAATTACAGATAGCATTTTCAATCTGAGCACATTTTGAAATTTTATTACTTTTGGGTAGAAAACATTAAGGGAAATGAAGAAATTGCTTGTCACAAGCAATTTCTTCATTTTCCACAATGTTTTTCAAAGCCTTTATCTAAATTGTGGGGTATCAAAAAGCATCATTGTAAGGGACAGGGTTAAAACACCTACCAAATCTCTTTGGTCATCTTGCACAAGGTCCATTTTATGTACCAAACAAAATACTTTGGCTTCCGGTGAATTCTGTAAAATGGCTTCCAAGCATGACTGATAATAATGCATGTCTTTTTCGAGTTCCCGACTTTCGACATCAAACACATAGATTAACACCTCGACATTTCTGAAAATGTTGTCTCGTTGGCTCGCAAAGTAATTCTCCATGAATGCCTCTTGTCTGAAAAATTTATTAAACCATTATCAGACAACAAATTTTTGGACTTTTCCAATTTGAAATTCGACATCGGATAAGTTGAATTTCTGCTTATGTTGAAGTGGAATCCTGGTCCTGGACACATCAATGGATATCCTTAATATTAAGCAAAAATATTTCAAAATCAATGTAGCCATTGAAATATAGTATGAAAAAGGAAAGAAATTGCTCATGTCGAGCAATTTCTTTCCTTTTTCTACTATATTTCAATTATGAACATACTTGATGAGCATCAAAAACGGATAAACATAATTTTTATAGAAACAAAGAAAAATTGGATGAGTCAAACTCCGGATATGTCGATGTATCTTGAGGGCCCTTCTGAC
The DNA here is from genome assembly GCA_963680895.1 of Fragum sueziense. NCBI lineage: Eukaryota > Metazoa > Mollusca > Bivalvia > Cardiida > Cardiidae > Fragum > Fragum sueziense. The sequence goes on from OY804606.1 coordinate 13,984,747, forward strand.
TTGGCCACAACAAGTGTCGACTGTATAAGCATTGAACTTAGGTGAGGGCAATCTGTTGTCTTATTTTTTGTCATGCTCAACTCTTCTTCCTCCAATTGAAGAGTTATGACAATTTCTGTCTAACATCTGGGCAAATTCTTATCAAGTTTAGTAAACAAGAGGCCCAAGAGGGCCTGAATCGCTCCACTGGCTTATTAATTAAAAGAATCATCTATTGATTTCTTGTTTGTCTCCGACTGCGATATCCCTGTTTTCTGACAAAGATTAGTCTGAATTGACCCAATGGTTGACTTTTAAAGCATTATTTTGTGATTTCCCCCAAGTCTGATAAGCCCTACCCTGCTACGCCCACATTTATTGACCAATCAAAATTTCACAGTCAAAGTAGTTAAAGGTCAACCCAAGGTACAATTCTGCCAAGTTTGGTCAAAATTGGCCAACTGGTTGATTATTAACGAATTATTTTGTGATTCCTCTAAGTCTAATAAGCCCGCCCTGCCACACCCAAATTTTATGGACCAATCAAAATTCTTTTTGCAATTTATGTAAAGCACCACCCAAGAAACATTTCTGCCAAGTTTGGTCAAAATTAGCCTACTGGTTGGAAAGAAAAAGATTTTTTAAGAAAAGTTTACGGACGCATGCACAGACGCACGACGGACACAACGCCATGACAATAGCTCGCTGGCCGAAGGCCAGTGGAGCTAAAAATCAAGGATTTTCCTAAAAATTTGTAAATCCATTCCAGCATGACGATGCTTTTTGACACCCCACAAGATAAAGACTTTGGAAAACATTGTGGAAAACTAGAAGACCTGAAGGTCTTGAGTCGCTCCACAGGCCTGAATATTTAATCCAAGTTTTGATTTGATTGTTCAATGCTTGTGCGTCATAGAACAAAAAGAAAGTCACAAAACTGGATTGTTCAAAATGTTTGGTTCTTGAAGAAAAGAAAGTAAAAGTATATGTTTGCCATTTGAGAAAGGGTAAAAGGAAATGGTAGAACATTCCAGCTTAGGATGATATTAGCAATTAAAATTGTCCATCTTCCAAACAGATCTAAGTTAACATACCATTGATTACTCCAAAATATTTCATATTTCTAAAAATAGATTTTGAGCTAAAAATAGATTCGGGGAAATACTATATTCCAAAATTAATGCAAATGGCTGATGAAACCTGAATTTCTTGTAATATCAAGTCCAAGTTTAGACTAAAGTTTTCAATACTTGTTGCTCTTAAAGCAATTACAAAGTAACTAGAAAGCTGAAAATACATTCATATACGATCAATTGGTTACCAAGCTTTGTCTTTATTAGAGTTAGAGTGAAAAAAGGTCACAATTAGCAATTTTGTCAAATTGAAAGGCATATAACTGAGGATTTTATATTCTTATCTAGCTAAGGATCACACTAAAGCAAGATCTTAACTTCACCTACATCTTGTTTAAGTTTTGACCTGATTGTTCAATATTTGTGGATGTAAAGAGTGTAAAATCAAAGTCGAAAACAGCAATTTTGTCAAATTCAAGGGCAGATAAATCATGATTTAAGATTCCTATGAAGCTGAAAATTACACACATGCAAGATCTTATGGCCAGTAAGATCACATGAAAGTTTTGTGTTGATTGGTGGATATTTATGGTTGTTTGAGTAAAAATAAGGTCAAAAATGGTAATTTTGCCAATTTCAAGGGCACATAACTCAAGACATAATATTCAGATCAAGCTGAAAATTGCACTCAGGCAAGATCTTATCAGCACCAACATTCTGACAAAGTTTTGTCTTGATTGATAAATATTTGTAGTGGCTAGAGTGAAAACAAAGTCAAAACAGCCATTTTTAATTCAAGGGCAGATAACTCCAGACTTTCTGTTTCAATCAGAATCAATTTTAGGAATCTGATAGGGGACCACCTAGGGATCATTCCTGTGAAGTTTGATTGAAATCCATCAAGTAGTTTCTGAGGAGAAGATTTTTAAAGAAAAAGTTGACGACCGGACGGACGGACGCACGGACGGACGCACGCACGACGGACACAGCGCCATGACAATAGCCCGCTGGCCTGAAGGCCAGTGGAGCTAATGAAGAAATTGCCTGTCACAAGCAATGTCTAGAATTTTGTTGTTTCATAACAGGTTAACTTTGTCAAGGCTTAATCTTTATTCTACAAATAGTCATACTAAAAAGTCTTATGAAAACATTAAGGCAAAAGTAGACAAGAGGACCATGATGGTGCTATATCGCTCACCTGAACCAAAATGATATGAGCAACACTTTTGTTCAATTCAATTAATATTTATTACTTTAAGACTGAAAAAGAACTTTTGTTAAATAAGGTTGTGAAAATCTAACTCATCCGAGATCTAAATTATGGTGCCAAACATTGTATCCAAGTTTTGTCTTGATTGATCAATAATTGTAGATTTTAGAGTATAAACAAGGTCGAAAACAGCCGAAAACAGCAATCTTATCAAATTCAAGGGCACATTACTCTCGACTTTCTGATCAGATAAGACTGAAAATCAAACTAATCCGAGATCTTATGGTCCCTAATATTGTGTCCAAGTTTTGTCTAGATTGATCCATAATTGTAGATTCTAGAGTGTAAACAAGGTCGAAAACAGCCCGGCAAAAAACAGCAATTTTGTCAAATTCAAGGGCACATAACGCTCGACTTTCTGATCAGATCAGACTGAAAATCACTCATATGAGATCTTATGGTCCCCAACATTGTGTCCAAGATTTGTCTTGATTGGTCAATAATTGTAGATTCTAGTGTGTAAACAAAGTCAAAAACAGTAAAAAACGGCAATTTTGTCAAATTCAGGGGCACTTAACTCTTGACTTTCTGATCAGATCAGACTGAAAATCAAACTAATCCCAGATCTTATGGTCCAAAAGATTGTGTCCAAGTTTTGTCTTGATTGATTAATAATTGTAGATTCAAGAGTGTAAACAAGGTTGAAAACAGCCGAAAATAGCAATTTTGTCAAATTCAAGGGCACATAACTCTCGACATTCTTATCAGATCAGACTGAAAATCAAACTCATGCGAGATCTTATGATCCATAACATTGTGTCCAGGTTTTGTCTTGATTGATCAATAAATGTAGATTCTAGAGTGTAAACAAGGTTGGAAACGGCGGAAAATGGCAATTTTGTCAAATTCAAGGGCACGTAACTCTTAACTTTCTGATCAGATCAGACTGAAAATCAAGCTCATCTGAGATCTTATAGTCCCCAACATTGTGTCCAAGTTTTGTCTAGATTGATCAATAATTGTAGATTCTAGAGTGTAAATCTATATCTCAATATATAGTTACAGTATGCCTCTATGGATCCGTTTCCGCTCTGCTACCATTTGTTAACCCATCACCAAACAACAAAATTTTATTAAATTTTATATTAATCCAAATTCAAAGATGTTGCAGACGACAATTTCAAATGAAAGAAATTTAGTTTTTTGTTGTCTTTTGGGGTAGAAAACACTGTGAAAATTGAAGAAATTGCTTGTAACAAGCAATGTCTTCATTTTCCACAGTGTTTTCCAAAGTCAATATCTTGTGAGGCGTCAAAAAGAGTCAGTGTGTGGTAATGGGTTAACGCTTAATAATGGACACTAATGCTGTAAATATCTTGGACTCTTTTGACTTTCTTTCATCTTGTTCAACAGCTCTATCAAACAAGATAACTCTGCTTATACTAAAGAAAAGTAGTGTCAAGATTTACTTCCCTTAGATTAACATAAGGTTGAAAACAACCAAAAAATGACAATTTTGCCCAATTCAAGGGCACATAACTCTCATCTTTCTGGTCAGATCAGACTGAAAATTAAACTCATCCCAGATCTTATGGTCTCCAACATTATGTCCAAGTTTTGTCTTGATTGATCAATAATTGTAGATGCTAGAGGGTTAACAAACTTAAAAACAGCATTTTTGACATTCAAGGGCAGATAACTCCGCACTTTCTGGTTCCATCAGGCCCATAATCGAACTTGTCCGAGACCTTATGATCCTACATGTTTTGGCCAAGTTTGATCAAGATTGCCTAACTTTTGTGGATGCTAGAGTGTAAACACCCCAAATGTTGACGGCCAGACAGCCTGACGCCGGACAAAAAGTGACCACAATAACTCACTTCAAGCACTTCGTGCTCAGGTGAGCTAAAAATGCTGATAATCAGCATTTTCTCCAATTGCCTCTATATTTTCTGTGCTATATTGTACACACATCCTATCCTTATCAACATCCATTTTTTTGTCTGCAGCTACTTCCAAATTGAACCATCCCAAATTTTTTATGTTTGGTTTTGGGTTAAGGTAGTCCCCCCTTATGAGATCCGCACGACGTCGGAATTAATTAAGCGTGATCGAAAACATCTGGTGGCGGAACTCTCCACCGCCAAATATTTACAACCGCGCCCAAATAGGTTTCGGATACATAACTACGCTGCTCGAAAAAAAGCTTATGTTTTATGAATCTTAAAATGGCAACATTACAGGTATTCTACCTTAACCTCGACAAAGTTTCATCTTACCCTCCACAATCCCAGAGATTCAAAACAAGGTTGCCAAGGAAACGTACATGGGAGTGTTCAACATCAACTGTAAGATAGCAAGAAAAGTCGGATTAACTCTTTGTCAAACAAGACCTGGTTTTCACATCTCTAACAAAAGAAGCTTGGGAAAACATTGAGGCAAGACATGAAAATTCTGATATTCTCTACCATTTATTTTCTTTTAATTATTTCTGATAAACTTTCATTAACTTTTGCATCTGAAGCAGACAAGACATATCTAAAACTGATAATATTTGTCCTTCAGGAACGGGTTACATCTTTCCCAAACAAAACCTGGTCTGGTATCTCTAGTAGAGAAGCCATTGAAAAGTATTCAGGGAAAAGAAGAATTTTCTGCTGACCAATATTCGCCTTGTATAACATTTGAGAGTCAACCCTCAATATAAACTTCTATCTTTTCAAAAAAATTGCATATTATTGAAGACATTGGCTTTATGTATGGGATATCACAACAGCATACCAGCGCTTAAGATAAGAGCAGTGGCGGATCCAGAGGGGGTTTGGGGGTTCAAACAAACCCCAATCTGTGGCCGGATTATATCATTTCCATGCCGAAATTCAGTCAAAATTATGTTAACGAACCCCCTTATTTGTATATTCGAACCCCCCTCACAGAAATTCTGGATCTGCGCTACAAACTGCACCATGGCCAGGGCCTGGTGTTGCATTTGAAATAACAAACATAAGCCTTTACTCCCCCATATCTGTTGTTCTGGCACACTTAAGGATTGCAACCCATCATTAACTATAAAACACTTTGTGCATCTTCGGGCATCATCTGTAGCAACGGAAAATTACGGGGATATCTCTGGTTCATTTCCATTGCCACAGATGACACACGGAAATTGATGAGGGTATCTCTTGTTAATTTCCGGATGAATCCCAGAATATGCACAAGTTTTGTAGTTATCAATGGGTTATAATCGATAATGAGGAACGATTTTATCCAGTTAAGCATGATGTAATTTCGGACGAACAATAGTATTTCTTATGTGTTGTTATAAAATCTTGCACCTATGGCTTGATTCAAGCCGTAGTTACAAGATTTCAGGCCCCGTAGGAACAGGGGGGCTAGGGGGGGCTTAGCCCCCCCCCCCCCCAAAGTTGGCCAAAAATGCCAAATTTCCCTTTTTTCACACTGATTTTTTTTTGAAAATCCAAATTAGCCCCCCCCCCCTCTCCCAAAATGAAATTGCTTCCTACGGGCCTGGATTTTAGAACAACACTGACGATTTATCAAAACATAATGGTAAACCTAGTCTATTTTTAGCACATTTATTCCTATTCTGTGATGGACAACTTACTTGTGGCTCCTAGTCTGCGTGTATCTCTGGCTATATAGTTTGCAAATATAATGGATCTCATGCTGGTCTTGCCTGACCCACTTTTTCCCATCAATAAGACCTGAAATGAAACCCCTTTCTAAACAGTCAGAGCTCCAGATAAGAGGGGGTGATGAATTTTCTAACTATAATGATTCTGTTATTGTTCAAACCCTATGTTGTGGGTACTCATTTGTATTGTCTCATCGAGACGATTCAAATGAGTACCCACAACATAGGGTTTGGAATTGACAAAACGCCAGCTGTCAATCAAAATCATGGATAAGCCAATGGACGATCACAAAAATACCACATCACCATTCTTTGTTCTAAATTCTTTGTTGCATGTGGTATTGTATCGATCTATCGACTGACAATCAAAACAATCGACATGCCAATGCCCCCATTGTAGCATGAACCATGAAAAATTTCAAATACTTGGTAGAACATTGAAACTTGGCAGGAATCTTATTTCAAATAAAACAAGTAAAACTAGAAAATCACTGAAAGTGATCATACCCCCCAACAGTGCTGTTTTTTTGCATTTTGAGAACTGCATTTCACTTGAACTGTGAGATGATCAATTGAGAAATACAGCTAACAAAAACTCAACAGACATGAACATGCATTGAATACAATCACTCAAGGGACATTCATGCCAAGTTTGATTCAAATTGGCCCAATAATTGATTTTTAAAGATTTTTCACATTATTTAGTCTGTTAAGCCCCACACAGCCACGCCAACAATTTTTAAGAAATCAAAAATTCACGAACAAGTTTTGAAAAGGGTCACCCAAGGAACGTTCCTGCCATGTTTGGTAAGAATTGGCCCAGTGGTTAAGGAGAATATTTTTGAAGAATTGTCTAACGATTTCTCGAAGTCAGATAAGCCACACCCTGCATGCCCATATTCCTGCCAAGTTTGGTTCAAATTGGCCAGATAATTGATTTTTAGAGATTTTTCACATGATTTCTTTAAGTCCGATTAGCCCCACCCAACAAAGCCCATATTTTTTTATGAATCAAAATTCAGGAACAATTTTGAAAAACAATTTTGAAAAGGATCACCCAAGGAACATTCCTGTCAAGTTTGGTGTGCATTTGCCAAGTGGTTAAGGAGAAGATTTTGGAAGAATCATCTAAGTCTGGTAAGCGCCGCCCTTCCGCGCCCACATTTTTCACCAAATCAAAAATTCATGAACATGTGTTGAATACAGTCACTCAATGAACATTCTTGCCAAGATTGATTTGAATTGGCCAAACAATTGATTTTTAAAGATTTTTTTTGCATGATTTTTCCGATAAGCCTAGCCCTGCCACGGCCATAATTTTTGATGAATCAAAAATTCATGAATAAGTTTTGAAAAGGGTCACCCAAGAAACATTCCTACCAAGTTTGGTAAGAATTGGCCCAGTGGTTAAGGAGGAGAAGATTTTGAAGAATTATCGAAGGATTTCGCGAAGTCTGATAAACCGCGTCCTGCCACGCCCACAATTTTCACCCAATTAAAAAATCATGAACAGGTGTTGAATACAGTCACTCAAGGGACATTTCTGCCAAGTTTGCTTCAAATTGGCCAGATAATTGATTTTTAAAGATTTTTCATATGATTTCTCTAAGTCTGATAAGCACCCCCCTACCACGCCCACATTTTTCACCCAATCAAAGATTCATGAATATGTGTTGAATACAGTCACTCAAGGGACATTCCTGCCAAGTTTGGTTCAAATTGGCCAGATAATTGATTTTTAAAGATTTTTCAAATTATTTCTTTAAGTCTGATAAGCCCCGCCCTGTCACGCCCACAATTTTTGATGAATCAAAAATTCACGAACAAGTTTTAAAAACGGTCACCCAAGGAACATTCCTGCCAAGTTTGGTAAGAATCGGCTGAATGGTTGAAGAGGAGACGATTTTTGGAGAATTATTGAATGATTTCGCGAAGTCTGATAAGCCCCGCCCTGCCACGCCCACATTTTTCACCCAATCAAAAATTCATGAACAAGTGTTGAATACAGTCACTCAAGGGACATTTCTGCCAAGTTTGGTTCAAATTGGCCAGATCATTGATTTTTAAAGATTTTTCATGTGATTTCTCTAAGTCTGATAAGCCCCGCCCTGCCACGCCCACAATTTTTGACGAATCAAAAATTCACGAACAAGTTTTGAAAAGGGTCATCCAAGGAACATTCCTGCCAAGTTTGGTAAGAATCGGCTGAGTGGTTGAGGAGGAGAAGATTTTTGAAGAATTATTGAATGATTTCTCTAAGTCTGATAAGCCCCGCCCTGCCACGCCTACAATTTTTGACGAATCAAAAATTCACGAACAAGTTCTGAAAAGGGTCACCCAAGGAACATTCCTGCCAAGTTTGGTAAGAATCGGCTGAGTGGTTGAGGAGGAGAAGATTTTTGAAGAATTATCAAATGATTTCGTGAAGTCTGATAAGCCCCGCCCTACCACGCCCACATTTTTCACCCAATCAAAGATTCATGAATATGTGTTGAATACAGTCACTCAAGGGACATTCCTGCCAAGTTTGGTTCAAATTGGCCAGATAATTGATTTTTAAAGATTTTTCAAATTATTTCTTTAAGTCTGATAAGCCCCGCCCTGCTACGCCCACAATTTTTGACGAATCAAAAATTCACGAACAAGTTTTGAAAAGGGTCACCCAAGGAACATTCCTGCCAAGTTTGGTAAGAATCGGCTGAGTGGTTGAGGAGGAGAAGATTTTTGAAGAATTATTGAATGATTTCGCGAAGTCTGATAAGCCCCGCCCTGCCACGCCCACATTTTTCACCCAATCAAAAATTCATGAACATGTGTTGAATACAGTCACTCAAGGGACATTTCTGCCAAGTTTGCTTCAAATTGGCCAGATAATTGATTTTTAAAGATTTTTCATATGATTTCTCTAAGTCCGATAAGCCCCGCCCTGCCACGCCCACAATTTTTGATGAATCAAAAATTCACGAACAAGTTTTGAAAAGGGTCACCCAAGGAACATTCCTGCCAAGTTTGGTAAGAATCGGCTGAGTGGTTGAGGAGGAGAAGATGTTTAAAGAAAAAACCAACAGACGGACCAACAGACAGACCAACAGACCAACAGACAGACGGACAACCTGACTCCTATATACCCCCCAAATTGAATTTGGGGGGTATAATAAACTTTATTCCAATGCAATATCTTCAATAACTGATTTTTTATGAATTTTTTTAAAAAGGGGGCGTGGCTCACCAATCACTGGATTTGGTGCTCACTTTCTGACATGATTAATAAAATGTATTTATCTGATGTATATCAGAGGCTAGCCTATCTCTGACTTCAAGGGACTTGTTTATTATGCTAGACAAAGTTTAAGAAGGAAAAAAGTTCTTTTAACCCATTACCAAGTGACAAAAAATCAAATCTGGCTCAATCCAATATCATTGGCTGCTTTCAGTACTTCTAGTACTTTGATTTTACGGACGCAGCCATCTTCGGATTTTTCCGTGACCGATTTGTCACTCAAAAAATGCATCCCATATAGAATATGAAAATCATCTTGGAAACGGGGATATTCATCATCCCTTTAAACAACAAGTTGAGAAAACATCATTTCAAATAATAAACACAAGGTTAGTCAAGTTAATCGCCGATTATCATTCAAAACAATCAAATTCCCGAGTGCAGCCATGTTCGGATTTTTCCGTAAAATGTTCGTCAAATTCCGTAAGTGGGTCAGGCATCGCATTAAAATGCAAAATTCATGATGAAAACGGGGATATTGAATCATTTTTGTTTAACTAATGTCGAGATGGTATTTCTAATGTCAATTCTACTATACTCTTGACGGGGAACACTCGACGATTCACTATAAAATTTGATTGTTAATTCTTCATTATTTTCTTTCAAAGTCAAAACGAAGCGCTTTCGTTCCGATTCTGTGATGTTCCGGAAGAAAAATATGTCTTCTTTCGTCATTGGCCAGTTTCCTATCGAATATCCAATCAGAAATGCTGTTTTAAACGCGTTTAATGACTGCTTCACGGGTAACTCTTTTTTACCTCCATTTTGAGAGCCAACTTGATTTAGTGTTAGACGAGTGACGTCCCTTGTTGGTTCATGCTACCCATTGTTGTACTAGATTTTGCGTTGGGTGGAGCGATCTATCAATTGGCGTTTGGTCAATTGAAATTTACAAAGTTACAATGTCTTCACCCTAGTTGCAATAATGTAACCGAAACCTTTTAGAATTTTGATCTGGGTTTCACAAACCAATACCAACTGCGTGCATTAGCAAAATTAAAAGCAAAATCATTTACTCTGACCATTGGTGATTACTTTTAATAAAATTTCGGTTGCATTTGAATTACTTTAGAAAGAGAAATCATGGAATGTTTTCATGTCCCCATTTATTATTGATTTTCCTGGACGCCATTAAGTACCGTGGTACCCAAGAGGACATCCTAAATCAAAAGAAAAAACAGAAATCAACTTTGCACTTCCTGGATAATTCAGACACCAAGTTCAACCTACCGGTTGTTGTCCTTGGTAAAACTTTGATGAAAGTCTTTAAAGAATAAGAAATGTCACCCTAAAACTACAAAATCAGGTGGAATATATCATCAAATCGCCATCGATGATCGAAAAAAATTGTGAATGTGATTGAAATTTTAACAAAACAATGTCCACATTTTGAACAGCGATGAAGCGTTAAATCTTACCTTTTTCTTCATGACAGCGGTTAATTTCGGGCGTCTGTTGCTGACTCCAATAGAAGATTGTTGAAAATCGGGAAAATCAAACCAAAGATACGTCGTAAACACGACAAAATTTCTTCAACTCTCAACTTTGACACTCAGAAAAGTCTCATGACATTTTGATGCGCATTGTAATTTTCACTAAGTCGTGAATTTTACACAAAACATTTGGGGGGGAGGGGGGGGGGGACAAATTCTCCACTAGTCCAAATCAAAAATACACTTTCAAATGAATGTTTTCTGTTTGTCTTTGTTGTTCTTTTTACATTTCTTGGCATTTCATGATAGAAAATATTGTGGAAAATGAAGAACTGCTTGAACAAAAAGGAACAATAAACAAGATTCTTGATCCTCCCTTGATTTGGGAATGGGTTAAACCACCTGGGCCAATTCAATGGGCCTTTAATCCATCATGCTAAAAGGGACTTCTGGACAGTGTTAAAAGTATCAAGCCTTATCAGTCTGCGCTGTCCGCGCAGACAGACTAAGGCCAATACTTTTCACTGTAATGTAATTTTCTGTATCTAGAATGTTTTCCCTATCATACTTTACATTTATTTTCCAAATATTTGGTTGACCTGTGCCGAGTCTGATCAGTTTGTCAAAGTTTGGATTTATGGACTTCCAACAAGGTTGCTTTTTGTGTGAGGGGTCACATGTTTCTTGTCGGATAAGTGAACTTTATCCCCAGACGCTGAAGTGTTCACATTTTCCCAAAAGACAAATCCAAATTCAAAAGAGCTGCAGACGACCAACAATATGGGGTTGGACACAAGCACATGCCCTCGAAATGGCCATGGAGTACAGGGTTGATAAGGGTCAATGGATGACCTTGGGAAAGGTCAAATTGCATGAAACAGATAGATATCATTGAAAGAAAGTTACATATCAAATTTGAGCTTTGTCTGTCCCATACTTTTGGAGAAAAGGCCAATGTTAACTTTTCACGTTAAGTTTTCAAACAGACAGGCAGACGGACAGACAGACGGACACAAGCAAGACAATATGCCTCAGATCTTTCGATACGAGAGCATGAAAATTCACAGCGTTGCAGCATAGAAAACCTTCAACGAAAAGGATAAAATACTTGTTTCCAGCATTGTATTATGTTCCTACAAGGTTTCTAAACAAAGGGGGTGTCTCACGAATAGGAAAAATAACATGGGAGTCTGCCCACGCTCGGAATTTAATGAAATTTGGCGTGAAGTTAGTACACTAGATAACGGTTCATATTCATGAAATGTTTTAAATCGCACATTCCAGAAAACAATTTTCTCGGAATTTTAAGTTTTCACCATGAAAAAAGAGGGTACCCTGATTAAAACAGTGTGCAAGCGTTCTGGTTGTCAGTTTCACCGCGTAATTTATTCTAAAAATAATGCCCAGTAGTCCGTGATCTTGTATGAAACAGAAATATATATAATAATGCACAAAATTTTTTTTTATATCAACTGATGTAAGGGGGTAACCCAAAAATTCATTGTTTTTAAATATTTTAAGCAATTTCAGTTCAAAAATTTTCTTTGTTTCAGTTTTTGTCAAGATTTGAAAATTATGTTAAAGTTGCGCACATATATACTGATGATTATCGTGAAATATCGAGAAAAAATAAAACCGGTAAAATGTTGCTTTTGGAATTTCCCCCTGAATAGTGCACATTTCCAAGAATGGACAAAATTAAGATTTTTTAAAAATGACTTTTTTCAAATGTTTTGTTTACTTTTTTGGTTATTTTAGTTAACTTGAGGATAAATCAATATGCAAGGCATTTTTTCGGTTATTTCCTGTCATCTGTCCGTGTGTCTGTCTGTCTGTTGGCATTTTCTCAAAAATTCTTTTTTCTCCCAATCTAATATGTAAATCTTTTTGAAACTTGATAAAAAGTATCCTTGGGTTAAAGGAGTACAACTCTGTGTATTAAAATTTCTTTTTGTCATAAACTTTGTTGCTGTGGCAGCATAAAAGGGGAAACATTTCATATAATAAAAATAAGATCTTTTTGTAAAGCTTTACACTGCCATGAGGTTTTAAATTTTGTATGTAAGTTTGCTAAGGGGTAGACTTCAAAGTTGGTTACAATATTTTTGTCCAGGGTCACATTACATCGTGTCCCAGGTGTACCTACTTTACAAAAAAAAGAGAGGAAATTTTCTATAAAAATCATTTTAAATTATTCAAGTCAGCCGTGATTCATGAAAGCTAAGAGCAAGAGTTATTTATAGATCTTTTGAAACATGAGAAAGCAAATAAGAAAAAGCACCGATTTCTCTGGTGGCATTTGACAATCATGAAAAAGTGAAAATATTGTTGTGATGCATAAGAAACAGATAATCCAGCTCCCATGTGACTATAAAGGGCTATTGATGGCTAAACAACATGTTAATCATATGACATCATTGAAATGTGTATAAATTGTGTATCAATACAGGTTAAGCTATGGTCAGAAAAGTAATTTGAGGAAATAATTGCCCCATGTTTTATCCCAATAGGGCCACATTTTGAAATAAACAAGCACATTTTCAACTGTGTAACTGAAAAGATATAATGCTGTAACAGTCTTTTACTGAATCATAGGGGGCCTTTCATATCATGTTAGTTCATTAGGGGCGCTTAGAGCAAAAATAATTGGTTATGTATTGGTTACCCGGAAGGGCACCTTTTGATGCTTTACCGTACCGGTTCTAAGCGCCTTTTCAATTTCATAACATTTGGCTTGACATTTATTGCATGTCATAGTCTCACTAAAAATGGTGCATAGACAATGTAACTAAATAGAAAACTTGCAATATGTATATGTATGCCTATCTTGGCTTCCATACATGTAATTTTGTAAATATAAGTAATATTTATATCAATTCTATGTTTTTTTCCAATGAGTTTTTGGGCATGAATATTGCTGTAGGTTTGTACTGTATGCTACAGTTGATTTTACTGAATATAAAAATGTTTTTAGGAGCACAATCAAATTTTTACTGAATACAAGTTTTGGACCAAAACATCACCTTCATCAATATTATGTATTATATGAAATTGTTACCGGTTTTGGATTTCTATATAATTTGGCTCAAAGTAAGAGGAAATATGTAGCATGTTTTTGTGATGATATGGAATCTTGACAAAGACTCCAACATACTTAACTTTGGAATTCAGTTTTACTCTTTTCCAAAATTTTGCTGAAAAATATGCATTTTTTCATGATTAATTCAATAAAAAACATTCATAATAATTTCCTCAAATACCTTTTCTGGTATGAATGTAATGCCTTATGTGTCTCGGATCAAATTCAATTGACGGATCTTGAAAATACACAAAACTAAAGTTTTGCGACACACGAAAAAGGGGCCATGTTTCATGTCATAGCGGGAATAAGTCAAGGTGGCTTTTTGGAATCCAGTTTGGATTATCTAAGAAACTAAATGCATTCTCATAGCTTGTATATGGTCCTTTATCACCATGCAGAATTAAAAGAAAGTTCAAGCGTGGGCAGATTTGAGACACCCCCTTTCCAGTGAAGTTGTTAAGAGAAGTCACCATTTTGTAATGGGTTAACCCTTTCCCAAACGACACATTTTAGGGTGGTGCTATTTAAAAGCTGCTGCAAACGACAAAAGGCATGATGTCAAAGATAGAATTAGTGTAAAATATAGCACAGAAAATATTGAGAAAAAAGGAGAAACTGCTGGTTATCAGCAGTTTCTTCTTTTGTTTCAATGTTTTCTCAAGCCTTTTCTTTTAGGGACGTCAAAACCAGGTCCTGTTTGGGAAAGGGTGAAACTAAATGATTTTCTCAGGCAAAAACATAAGGCCTGACAGAAAACAAGATGTGTTTGTGAAACACCAATTCCCCACTCCCTAAAAAGGCCAATGTAAAGTTTTCATGTTAAGTTTTGGACAGACAGACCGACAACGGTAAAATAATATGCCCTTTTGATATGGGGGCATAAAAATATGTGAACATTGTCCAGGTTACAAGTGGGTAAGGGTAGGTCGATAATCAAGCTTTTGGAAAACAATATAGATCTTAATCAGACTGTGTGTATAGTGGCAGAATGCAAGAGCTGATCTGGATCAATATCTCTGTTGCTCCAATAAGGCTGAAACGGGTACAAATACCCGAGTTCCCGTTTAACAATTACCCAAGGGTACCCAGGTACCCTTTACAAATTGATAATTCGTGAATTTAGACAGCAAAATTCAGTCATATTAGTATAGGAGCAATTCACCTATGAGAACATGCAGGCGAGTTGACTCGGTCGAGTCAACTCGCCTGCATGTTCCCATAGGAGGATTTCCCCTATCTAATGTAGCCAAATCCTTGTCAACATGTTGAATACTATTTTCATCACTGTATAACTTTTTGACTGTATAGATATGTTGAATTATTAAAATATTAAAACAAGTTGAAAGGTTGAAAGCTAACGTTAAACATCAGGTAACAGACGCAATCCCAGTTAAAGTGGACAATTGACTAATTTTTTTTCGAAATTTTTAATTTTACCCTTCTCTCATTCTGGACATATTTTCTTCTTGGATCACATCTTCTGCGCAAATTTTCTTTTGTTTTGTCAAGTGGGCTTGCTTAGTTTTGGATTTATAGACTGTTAAAGGATCAAATGTGTGCATAAAAAACTACGTATTTTAAATAGACCCCTTTGTGAAATGTGTGTCTAATTTCACATTAAGTAATGCATAAAAAATAATAAAACCGATACATTTTGATGAGTATTTGTTTGTAAAATGTGAATCAATTGACAATATGGGTGAAAATGGCGAATTGTACCTATGCGAATGAAAATTCAAAACGGCCATCCTTGTACAATTCCTTTAATTTAAAACGTTGACTACTTCCAACTCTTCTAAAATACACCAAACAACCTTTAATTTTCTCTCGTATTGTTAAACAAAAGCAATGAGTTATTGCCTCAATCGATATACCGAAATGGAAAGTCAATGATTTGTTACAAATCAACAATAGTTTAAAACTGGTCTGTCCCGAACGTAACTACAGCTTGTCCCGTACGTAATATGCTTTCTTTCCTTTAACACCACAGCCTCTGTGTTATTACCTTTTCAATCAAATCATAATATTATCAGGCAATATCCATTTGCCAGACACTTTGTCAAAACAAGAGCTGTCACTGTAAGATGACAATGCCCCCGACACCGCTTTGATTTTAAATTATGGCCAATCTATGTTCAAGGTCAAGGTCATCCAGGGGTCAAGGTCACCAAAGTATGTGCCTACAGAAAGGTAATGTACCAAGGAATGTTGTGGTAAAGTATGAAGCGAATATGTTAAGTAATAAGGAAGTTATGGCCAATGTTAAAGTTTTTGGACGGAATTACGGACGGACAGACAGACGGACGGACGGACGGACGGACAGACGGACAGACAGACGGACGGACGGACAAGTCAAATTTATGATGCCTCCCTATCGGGGGCATAAAAATTGTAATGAAATGAATAAATGAAAATAAATACAACTCTATAAGCCATCTAGGTGTGTTGTTTTACAAATTAAGACTTCCTAGCCAAATTAGTTTCAATTTATAAAAGTCGAGATGTTCGTATTGTTTTGACACATGAGGTATGTGTAATAACTTCTTAATTAAGTGAAATGTTATCCAAAATTTGCTAGACATCCTTACCTCTAATGGATCCAATATACAAAAACGTACGGGACACTTTTTATAAAGGTAAGAAACGCTGAAATAGTCTATTTTAATGCATCAATCTAGTGTAATGTATATGGGTATGAATATATTCCTATGTATATCAACAAAAACTGGCATATTTTGTGGAACTTTCTTCAATATTGTAAAAATAGTATCAATTAAGCGTAATTATAATACCATTACGTACGAGACTAGTACGAGTACGTGTACAGTCTATTATGTGCATTAAAAGTCTATTTTGCTTAAACTGGAGTCCTTAAGGAACCCAAAACACATAAAATAAGCACAGGAAACGTTCCATTTCAGCAATTTAAAAACTGAAAACTAAAAATTGCCTCGAACGTTATGGACTCGTACGTCACTTTTTAATGTGTACCCAATTTTATTTGGCCTGCTGTATCAATGCTATTATAGTAATCGGCATAATTCTTTTTGTCATATTTGAAGACACTTCGAATAGTGATTCGAATAGTGATTTTACTTGAAGAATTAAACTATTTATAGTTACACATTTTTAACTAGAGTTACTTTAGTTCTTGCCTCGTACGTTACGGAGTTAAAATTACGGTAAATTGTTTAAGAATGATGTTGATTTTTTGAAAATATTGACAAAAGTATATCAAAATACGACTTCATTTTGATTATATATATTTATACTAAAGTAGATTACGCTAGATTAATGCATTAAATGTAGATTTATGTCAGTGTTTCTTAGCTTTAAAGAAAGTGTCCCATACGTTTTTGAATTTTGGAGACAACGACTCGAGGTTGTTCTACAAATTTTGGATTACATTTTTTATATAAATCTTGGTATCATTTTGGAGCTCTATGTTTTCTGTACAAGATTGGGACATTTCTGTTAGGATAATCTATTGTTGAAATTGACATTTTTTGTTTGAAAGTTAGAATTTATACCCGGAGACATCGGTTTTTCGTACCCCCTAGTTTGATTGTCGCATGATTTTCATATGAAATGGAGTTCTTACGAACGTAAATTATAGATACATTTTTTAGTTATAGGTGTTGGATGAAAATAAATGCGGAGGTCATTTATATAATGTTGACTTTTTGCAGCTAGAAGATATTGAAGGCCGGAGACATCAATTGTCCCATTTAACTGGGATTGCGTCAACAAGTAATTCGTTTGTACCCAAGTACTGACAAATTTGTTCTCGACCCGCAGGTACCCGGGTACTCGTTTCAGCCCTATATGCTCTAAGGGATTCTCTTCTCAGAAGTTAACCCATTACTGCACAGTGACACCTTTTGACTCCCTCACAAGAAAAGGCTTGGGAAAATATTGTGGTAAATAAACAAATTGCTTGTGACAAGCAATTTCTTCAATTCCCACAATATTTTCTAACCCAAAATGGAAAGAATTTTAATATTTGATCAACTTGAAATTATCGTCTGCAACAACTTTCAAAATGGAAGATTCCAAAATTTTGTCGTCTGGTAACGGGTTAACCAATTTTGTACTCATATCAGTGCAGCAGATAAGAAGAGATAAGGCTTTTCAAAATGCATTATTTCAAAAATTGTTCATCAAACCCAGTGTTGAGTGTACTCATGTGAATCGTCTCATTGAGACGATTTACATGAGTACCCATAACATTGGGTTTGTGATTGAAATGAAAAAGTTAGAATGCCTTCACTCCCACTTATCTATAGCTCTGCTCATATTTTGTAAAACTGGTATGTGGGGGCCAACTAGTACATATTATAACAAGAGCTGTCTCAGGACAGCAAAGCGTGACTATCAAGCGCCAGATAGTGAAAAATTCTAAGGACGAAAAGGGTAAAAATTTCACTAAATTACATGTCAGAGTAACAAATCTTTGAATAGGGTCGGATATTATGGTCACAGAGGCATGTGCAAAGTTTGAGAGCAATAGAATTAGTAGAAACAGAGATTTGAGAAACTTGCACATGAAAACTTACCCTAAGCATAATGCCGACACCAACGCCCGGGTGACAAGAATAGCCCCCATTCTAAGAATAGTCGCGCTAAAAAGGTCCATGTGTTTATTTAACCTTTGCCTAAAAGACAATATTTTAGACTGGACGAAATTCAATCTTGTTGCAGACAAAAATTTCAAGTGTATATGAAATTTTACAATTTTTGTCTTTTTTTGGTGATTGACAAGACATTGTGGATAATGAAGAAATTGCATGTTACAAGCAATTTCTTCATTTCTACAATGTTTCTTAACCCATTACCAAACGACAAAAACTAAGGACAGTTCAAATTGAAAGATCATGCAGACGACAATTTCAAGTGAATGGAAATTTCAATTTTTAGGTCTTTTTGGATGGAAAACGTTGTGGGAAACGAAGAAATTGCTTGTCATAAGCAATTTCTTCATTTCCCACAGTGATTTCCAAAGCCATTATCTTGTAAGGAGTCAAAAGGAGTCATTTTGTGGTAATGGGTTAAGCCTTTATCTTGTGGGGCCTCGAAAGGCGCCAATATGTAGAAAGGGTTAAATCGTAATGATGAATAAATGATCAAAGCTGGTGTATGTTATTTTTTTAAAACTTTAATTAATTCTGAATTGAAACAAGTCGGCAGAATAGAAAAATGTCAGAATTCATACACATATATGTATGCTGACCTTGAATTATGTTGCCTTTAAAAAGCCACAAATATAATCCACGATATGCATAACAAGAAAAAAAATCAAGAAGTAGTTCTGTTTTCCACTATATGTTGTATAAATTCTGTATACACTGGCTTGTGAGGTCCACTCGCTGGTATGAAATGTCCGCCTGTATGTTCTAATGTCTTTGGATTAGAAAAATGTTGAAGTAAATCTTCACTCATTTCTGAAAAAATAAGTTATATTTTGAATCAGGTGAGTAAAATTCTTAACCCTTTACAAAAACAAGACCTGGTTTTCACGTCCCTAATAGAAAAGGCTTGGGAAAACATTGAAACAAAAGAAGAAACTGCTGATAAACAGCAGTTTCTCCTTTTGTCTCAATATTTTTTGTGCCTTATTTTACACAAATCCTTTTTTGTCTCAATATTTTTTGTGCCTTATTTTACACAAATCCTATCTTTAATAAAATCCATTTCGTCATTTGTGGCAGTTTTTGAAGTGGATCACTCAAAAATTTTGTCGTTTGGGAAAGGGTTAAAACCTTTCTCAAATGGTAAATATTTGGACTGTTCCATTTTGAACAAATAATTGTACCTAATGTTTGAAATATAAGGGCTTTGGAAAACATCACTCAAAATGAAGGAACTGCTTGTGACATACATTTTTTTTCATTTCTCACAAAGTTTTCTACTCTGAAAGACTAAAGAACGTGAAATTTCATTAAATGTTGTCTACAAATTCTTTCAAAATGGAGCTGTCCAATTTTTTTCCATTGGGAAAACATAAAGGGAATGAAAGGAAAGGCTGGGAAGCAGCATTTTTCAACCTTACCCACAATCAATGTTATCTCAAACTTACCCTAATGGAAGAAAGTTTTTTTACTTTCAAAATAATTAACCCAATACCAAACCGCAAAATTTTAGACTGGTCCAAAGTCAAAGATGCTACAGACAAGAATTGCAACTGAATTTCACATCTTGTGGTCTTTTCTTAGAGAACATTATTATCATCATTATTATTAATACATGTATTATTATCAGTGATCATGGAATTAAGTGTAAAGTCATTTAAAAATATGTTTCAGTTCATAAAAACTTTAAACTGAAATTTTAATTTTATAACATGTATAAAAATGTTACCTTTTTGTATGACTTTATCTGTTTCCCCGTACACATGTAAGGAAGGAATGGATATAACATTGTTGTACAAATGTTGATGACTAGACTGACGACTCTTGAATCCCGCGACCAGAATTATAAAGTTGAACTTGATAGGAGAATCTGTGTCTGGAGAAAAAATAAACAAATTTGTTTAACCCTTTCCAAAACAAGACATTGTTTTAAGTCCCTACTAGAATAGGCTTGGGAAAATATTGAGACAAAAGAAGAAACTGCTGATAATCAGCAGTTTCTCCTTTTGCTGCAATATTTTCTATGCTATATTTTACACAAATCCAATAGTGTTCAATCTTTATTTTGTTGTATGCAGCAGCTTCCAATTAGATAACCCTGAAATTTTGTCGTTTGGGAAAGGGTTAACCATTTAGGAAAATCCTATTTCTAGACTAATGCATATCTTTAATGTTGATGACTAGACTGTCGACTCTTGAATCCTGCGACTAGAATTATAAAGTTGAACTTGATAGGAAAATCTGTATCTGAAGAATAAATGAAGTAATAAATTTGTTTAGCCATTTAGGAAAAACCTATTTCTAGACTAGTTTAATCTTTAATGCTGGTGCAGATGACAAATTGGTAAATGATTGAGAAAGAAATTTTGTACAATGTAGCAAATATCTAAATATCTAGGCAAAAGAAGAAGGTACTACTAATCAACACTTTCTTCTTTTGCCTCAATGTTTTCACAAGCACTTTCTTCTACGGAGATCACGAAGTGTTGTTTGTAAAATGGTTAATCAGTGGCGGATCCAGGATTTCTGTGAGGGGGGTTCGAATACACAAATAGGGGGGTTCTTTTCCTGTTATTACCCAAATTTGTCCGAATTTCTGCATGAAAATGATATAATCAGGCTTCAGAGGGGAGTTCATAAGAACCCCCCGAACCCCCTCTGGATCCGCCACTGTTAACTGTGACTAATGTCTGAAATGCATTGCATGTACATTCAAAAACGTTCTGACAACAGCTTAAAAAAGATGCAATTACAGCATTCTAACATGTTACCAATTATTAAGAACTTGCTTTCATAGTCTATAATATTAGGTCAATTTCAAATATCGTCATTATAAATGCAAAACCTCGTATCTCGTTTTTGGAAAATTTTAAAGGGGAGAGAAAAATTGTGTAATAACTTTGCCCAAACCGAAATGTTTTACTAGAAATTTGGACACATTGTTCACAAATATTGTGTCATCAATACTGATCAGTAAAAATATCTCAAAACCTGCGAGAATTGTCTAAACTGGGCACAAAAGTTTGTACTTTGAAAATTGCAGAAATCGACATACAAGGTTTTGCATTTACACTGACGATATGTGTTTCTTAAAGGCCAAAATTTCACCAACATCTGATTTAATTTGAACTCTCACAGTTATTATGCAATCAATCCCATTCCGGATGAATACCCTGACTGGAATACTTTTTTGAAAAGCGAGAGATTTCTATTTTTTTATAAATGTAGGCAGCATCTTAGAAGGGTAAAAAAGCTGAAGACTGTGAATTACAGGAGAGTTGACAAGCTCAGGATGTTGCAGTAAACAAAACATAATGAATTCAATTGCAGATAACTTGCTAACCAATTAAAGATGGAAATGTTCAATAGCTTTATCTGTTTTCCAAACATCAAATTTCTAGATAAGTCCAACTTTAGACAACAATAAAATAAAAGCTTCTTTTTGTAGCTAATATCCATATTATGGCTTAGAAAATCTTGAAGGAAAAAAAGATAATGCCAATCATCAGCATTTTCTTCTTTTCCTGCAAGATTTTCTGAACCCAGTTTGGGCGTCAACAATTGCCACTGTCCATGAAGATGTTTACCCGTTACCAGATGATAAAATTTTAGACCTGCCCAAATTCTAATATGCTGCAGAACACAGTGTCAAGTGTTTGAAATTTAACATGTTTGGTCTTTCTGGGTAGAAAACATTGTGGGAAATGCAGAAATTACTTGTCACAAGCTATTTCTTCATTTTCCACAATGATTTCTCTAGCCTTTACCTGGGGTGTAAAAAGGCAGATGTGGGAATGGATTTACCCATTCCAACACAATTACCCTTTTAGATGCCCCATAAGATAAAAACTGTGGAAAATATTGTTGAAAATGAAGAAATTGCTTGTGACAAGCAATTTCTTCATGTTCAACAATATTTTCTATCCAGAAGGACCAAAATGTCATACACTTGAAAGTGTCGTCTACAACTTATTTGAATTAAGACCTGCCTAAAATTTTGCCACCTGGTAAGTGGTTAGGTTACAAAAATATACCTGTGTTTTGCTCCTGTATTCCACATAATAAAGATGCAAAAGCTGCCCCTTGACTAAAACTCAAAATACCATCAAATGGACCCTGCAAGAAATGGAGAAGTCAAGTGGCGGATACATAGGGGGGGGGGGGGTTTCAAACAAGCTCCCTCTGTAGCCTAATTATTTTTTTTTCATGCAGAATTCCAATCAAAGTGTATTAATACTAGGAAAACTACCCCCCCCCCCCCCTCCCCCTTATTAGTATGATTGAACCTCACAGGAATCCTGGATCGGCTACAGAACTCAGTTTGTTGCAAGCAGTCAAATGTCTTAGCAAGGCAACAAATAAGAGGGTGTAAAGCTATTCTTAATTTGTTTTTTCGAATCAAATCCCCTATTTTGTCATTGTGAGTACTCATTTGAATTTTCTAAACCAGATGATTCCAATCAGTACTCACAATAATATCATTATATAGTTTGATGCCCAATATAATTCATTTTGAAAAGACAATACCTCCTCTTGTAATTATGTAGCTCTGCCATAGCCTTGGTTCCAGTCTGATCATTTTTCCTCTTTTACTTTTTCTATTCAAAATATGACAATATCAATGCCATCAATAACAATTTGAACCATTACCATACAACAATAATTTTAATTTATTCAAATTCAAAGATGTTGCAGACAACAATTTCATGTGCAAAACATGTTACATTTTGTTTTTGGTCTTTCTTGGTAGAAAACATTGTGGAAATGAAGAAATTGCTTGTCACAATATTTTCAAAAGCCATTATTTCATGTGGCATCAAAAAGCGTCAGTGTGTGGTAATGGATTAACTAGTACTGATATCTTTAAAATGTTATCTCATTTAACACGTAATATACAGACAAATGGACCCAAGCTACAAGTTTCAGTGTGTCACAAATTCAAAGATAGGGCTGAAGACAATTTCAAGAGAATGAAATTTTACATTTTTTGGTCTGTATGGATAGGAAACATTGTGGATAATGAAGGAATTGCTTGTCACAAGCAATTTCTTTATTTTCTACAATGTTTTCCAAAGCCTTTATCCTCTGGGGCGTCAAAAGATGTCACTGTGTGATAACAGTACACGGTGAGAAAATGCAATGAAAAGTTTACCTGTTCTATAAATGTTTTCTCCACAAGTTCCAGTGATTCCTTGTAACCATGACAACAATCAGTATATTCCTGGGCTGTGTATGTTTTGTCTTGTGTTGAAAACCACCAACCAGTCTCCTCATCTGGAATTTACTTATATTTTCAAATTATCAAGGTTTTTTCAATCCAACCATTTCCCAAATGACAAAATTTTAGCATAGTCATGTTTTGTCTTGTGCTGAATACCACCAATGTGTCTCCTCATCTGGGGAAATATTCAAATTATCAAGTTTGTTTTTTTACCCATTACTAGCTGGCCAAATTTTGGACAGTTCCAATTTGAAAGGCCATGTAGATGACAAATTCCAGTTTATGAAATTTTAAATATCTTTTCACTTCATTAAATTGAATAGGTAAGGTTTGGGTTAAGAGCCTCCAGCTGCTCGCCCACATAGGTTAACCATGTCGATCCATAGGTGGGAGACAATTTAGTCTGAAAGAATATTTGCCGTGACTGGATATCAAACCCAGGACCTAACGAGTGAGAGTCTGTTGCGCTACCAACTGGGCCATGGCTACGACTGCAGGTTAAACCTTTCCCAAACATCAAATAAGAGGGCCAAGATGGCCCTGGATCGCTCACCTGAGAGAAGTTTGAGACCTACTACATGCAGAATAAACTAGAGATCATTACGATCATAACCGGCTTTTTGTACATAGACTAGATAAGTATTTAGGACGGGTTTGACAATGTTTGGGCCAAAATTGGCATCTCCAGAGCAAAAGGAAGGATTCTGTAATATTTGACCTAGCAATTGACTTTGCATGGCCCGCTTTTGATAATGACCCAAATATCATCAAGATAAAATGTTTAGAACAATTCGGACAAAGTTTAGACCTAAATTGGCACTTCCAGAGCAAAAGCAAGGACTGTGTAAAATTTGACCTCATGACCTAGCAAATGACCTTGCATGACCCACTTCTTAGGATGACTTACATATCAGGATAAACATTAACGACAATTTCGACAAAGTTTGGACCAAAATTGGCATATCTAGAGCAAAAGGAAGGATTCAATAACATTTGACCTTGTGATCTTGTTTTTGACCTCACATGACCCCCTTTTAATCATGACCCAGATATCCTCAAGATAAATATCTAACACAATTATGACAAAGTTTGGACAAAAATTGGCATTTCCAGAGCAATAGGAAGGATTTTATAAGATTTAATTTTGTGAGCTAGTTAATGATCCAATCCAGCATGAACCACTTCTTGACATGACCTACATATCATCGAGATAAACATTCAGGACAATTACGACAAAGTTTGGGCCAAAAATGGCACTTCCACAATAAAAACAAGGATTTTACGATATTTTACCCAGTGACCTAGTTTTCGACCTAGCATGACCTAAACAATATCAAGACAAAGATTCTGACCAATTTTCACAACGTTTGAGCGAAAAAAGTGGCCCATAGAGCAAAAGGAAATTTGACCTAGTGACCTACTTTTTGGACTCATTCTGGCATTGATTGCAATTCTTTGAAGTATTCTGAAAAATGATGACCCAAAGATCATATTATGAAATTTGGTTGAATTCTGTCAAACATGTTAGGAGGAGAAGATTTTTTTGTAAAAAATTTGACGGATGGACACCAGACAACAGACCGATCACAATACCTCACCTCGAGCACTATGTGCTCAAGTGAGCTTAAAATTAGGGTGATTCAATTTGAAAGCTGCTACAGACGACAAAGTGTGTGCTAATAAATATCAGATATGTGCACAATGTGATACAGAAAATATTGAGGCAAAAGGAGACATTGTTGATTATCAGCAATTTTTTCTTACACCTCAATATTTTTCCAAGCCTTTACTATTAAGGATGTAATACCTGGGTTTGAGAAAGGGTTGAGAGGAAGAACAAACCTGTTTCAGTGTCAGCCGAGTCTGATTCAGGTTTTGGTACTCTGTTTGGGGCTGTTATAAAAACTGAAAGTACAATAAATAACCCAATACCTGACGACAAATTTTGGTCTGTTCGACCTTGAAAGGTGTTGCAGATGACAATATTCAAGTTGATGAAATTTTGAAAATATTTTGATTTTCGGTTAGAAAACATTTTGGAAAATGACAAAATTGCTTGTCACAAGCAATTTCGTAATATTCCACTATGTTTTCCCCAATATTTTCCTGTGAGTGAGTCAAAAAGGCTGACTTCATTTGGCACTATAGCTCGCGCGAACGGGAACCATCATTGGGAACCAGCACTGTTCTGTCTATTGAATTCCTCCCCGTTCTGAGTCAGCCAATCAAAACCTTTGTTTACCTCGACACTGAGTCGTCCGCTGTTGTCCGAGGTGTTCCGAATGACGTAATGGCTCGGATGGCCGGACCACACTTTTTCCGGTGGTCGGACTATAGCGGTTCAATTGGGGCTGTAGCTACGGAAGTGATGTCAATAGCTCACACTATTCGTGTTCGATTGGGGCGATGTTCCTGGAGCACCTAATCCTGGATTCCTGGTATTTCTCTCACCAGTACTACCACAATACAAACTGAGCCTCCAGCTGCTCTCTCACATAGATGATTCCCACCCATTGGTGACATACAAATAAATTTTGTCCAATGTCAGAATGGAAACTGGCTGAGCCAGGTTAGAACTTGCGACCAATGGATTGACACACTCTGTCGTTACCGACTGAGCAATCCAGGTTCCACCTTTCCCAAACAAGTCCTAGTTTGGACAACCTCTAGAAAACAGACTTGGAAAAAACATTGAGGCAAAAGAAGAAAATGCTAATAATCAGCATTTACTCCTTTTGTCTCAATATTTTCTCTGGTACACTATGGTGATATAAGTTGAAGCTCAGAGAATATTGAAGGAACAGGAGAAATTGCTCATCATCAGCAATTTCTTTTTTCTCTCAATAGTTTCCCAAGACATTACGCCAACACAGACATCTGGGTATCTAGAATAGCCTCCATATTCTATGAATAGTTGCACTAAAAATTGCTTTGCAAACATTGAAAGAAAATAAGAAAATGTTTTTCTTTCAAGTGTTTCTGAATCAAAATCCAGTTCAACCCTTTCCCAACGACAAAATTTTAGGGGGTTTCCGAATTAAAAGATGCTGCAGACAACAAAATTAAGATCGAAAACCATGGGATTTGTGTAAAATATAGCATAGAAAATATTGAGGCAAAAGGAGAAAATGCTGTTTATCAGCAGTTTCTTCATTTGCCTCAATATCTTCCCAAGCCTATTCTCTTAGGGACGTCTAAACAAGGTCTTGTTTTGGAAAGGGTTAAACATTACAAAGAGTTATTACTTGGGAAAGGGACACTCTAATTAAAATCAGGTGTTGTTAAAATCTGACAGAGACCAGTTAGGGGTCATCTTCCATGACCCAAGGAAAATAAAAATCCTTTATTTTTACTCAATCCAAAAAATCTCTTTTTTTACATTATATAATTTTCAATGACAAGCATTGTGCAAACACATGGTTCTCTACTGACATGACATGTGATGTCCTTGTTGCCTAATTTTCGGTTTAACCACGGTTTTTAGAATCTTGGAAGCGTTCATTTAATTGGTCAGAAGAAAACATCATTGAAGATTACAGTTGAGAACATCATAAAATTGACATTAATTCCATTCAATTCCGATCAAAATCAATCCATTCTAGCGTTCATTCATTCCGATCACAAAAACATTCATAGTGCTCAATAAACGTTCAAAACGCTCGCTGGTTTAATTGGTTATTATAAAAAGAAGGCATTTCATTGGCTGAAATATTATCTTAGGCATATTATCGATAAACCTTCATACATATAATATTGGTAAATTTTCAATACTGAGTCGTTACCATTTTAACCCGTTCCCAAACAAGACCTGGTTTTGACGTCTCTATTAGAAAAGGCTTGGGAAAACATTGAAACAAAAGAAGGAACTGCTGACAACCAGCAGTTTCTCCTTTTGTCTCAATATTTTCTATGGCATATTTTACACAAATTATATCTTTATCAACTTCCATTTTGACATTTGTGACAGTTTTGATGTGGATCACCCTAAAATTTTGTCGTTTGGGAAAGGGTTAAGATCACATTTGATTGGTTGAAAGGTTATCATGGGCGTTATCTATTTTTTAGATACACATTTAGTAATTCCAAACACTCACTCCATTCATCCATTCATTCACTCATAAAACATTGCCATTCCACTCAGAATGTCAATTTCATGATGTTCTCAACTGTACTAGTGCCTATCAGATGTTAGAGTCAGTTTACAATGAGTTTTAATCAGATTGAGAAATGGATGAATCATAACTACCTAGTTCTATATGCTTTTTCACAATTGGTATCTTTCTAAAGGCACCTGTCTTCTCTCTAAAACTCTGGGCATTTTGTCTGCAAATACACAAAACCCCAGCTAATATGGAAAATCAGAGGCACGTTCTTTAGAGCGAGATTTTTTAAGATTTCTTAAGGTGTTTTAGATAAAGCGTTTTTAAGATCGAGACTTTGACCGAACTGTTCCGAATGCTCCATATTTATACAAATGACGTCATGACAACGTCATTTGTATAAAGTATGGAGCATTCGGAACACCGCGTTTATGAATAATGGAGTGTTCAGAACAACTCGGACAATTCTCTTTGATATAGATTCTACAGAATTTACTGAGGGGTTCCAAAAGAAGTATAGAGCAATGGCGGCTCCCAGTGATCATCTTAAAAATCTTGCTCAAAAGAGCGCTTTATCCTAAAACATCTTAAGAAATCTCAAGATATCTCAAGAAATCTCGCTCTAAAGAACGCGCCTCAGATTAGCCATTTCCCAAACAACAAAATTTTAGAGTGGTCCAATTTGAAAGCTGCTGCAGACAATGAAATGGATGCTACTAAAGGTAAAATTTGTTAATAATATAGCACAGAAAACATTGAGGTAAAAGGAGAAAATGCTGATTATCTGCTTTGTCTTCTTTTGTCTCAACATTTTCAAGTCTTTTCTATAAAGGTGGTCAAAACTAGGTCTTGTTTGGGAAAAAATAAACAAGTATTTTTTCATATTTTTTGTAAATGTCTGCAAAATCGAGATTTTTCTTTGTTTGGACTTTTCCCTGGAACATTTACTTCAACAAGAGGACCATGATGGTCCTATATCGCTCACCTGAACCTAAATGATATGAGCAACACTTTTGTTCAATTCAATTAATATTTATTACTTTAAGACTGAAAAAGAACTTATGGTCAATAAGGTTGTGAAAATCTAACTCATCCGAGATCTAAATTATGGTGCCAAACATTGTACAGGGCTCCAGATAAGAGGGGGTGGTGACTTTTTAAACTGCAATAATGCTGTCAGTGATCATCAAACCCTATGTTGTAGGTATTCATTTGTATCGTCTCGTCGAGACAATTCAAATGAGTACCTACAACATAGGATTTGAATTCGAAAAAACAATGTTAGTATGTCTTCACCTCCACTTATCTGTAGCCCTGATTGTATCCAAGTTTTGTCTTGATTGATAAATAATTGTAGATTCGAGAGTATAAACAAGGTCGATAATAGCCGAAAACAACAATTTTGTCAAATTCAAGGGCACAAAACGCTCGACTTTCTGATCAGATCAGACTGAAAATCAAACTCATATGAGATCTTATGGTTCCCAACATTGTGTCCAAGTTTTGTATAGATTGATCAATAATTGTAGATTCTAGAATGTAAACAAAGTCGAAACCAGCCGAAAATGGCAATTTTGTCAAATTCAAGGGCACATAACTCTCAACATTCTCATCAGATCAGACTGAAAATCAAACTCATTCAAGATCTTATAGTCCCCAACATTGTATTCAAGTTTTGTCTTGATTGATAAATAATTGTAGATTCTAGAGTATAAACAAGGTCGAAAACAGCCAAAAACAGCAATTTTATCAAATTCAAGGGCACATTACTCTTGACATTCTAATCAGATCAAACTGAAAATCGAAGTTACCTGAAATCTTATAGTCTCCAACATTGTGTCCAAGATTTGTCTTGATTGGTCAATAATTGTAGATTCTAGTGTGTAAACAAAGTCGAAAACAGTAAAAAACAGCAATTTTGTCAAATTCAAGGGCACATAACTCTTGACTTTCTAATTAGATCAGACTGAAAATCAAACTAATCCCAGATCTTTTGGTCCAAAACATTGCGTCCAAGTTTTGTCTTGATTGAATAATAATTGTAGATTCTAGAGTGTAAAAAAGGTTGAAAACAGCCGAAAATGACAATTTTGTCAAATTCAAGGGCACGTAACTCTTGACTTTCAGATCAGATCAGACTGAAAATCAAACTCATCTGAGATCTTATAGTCCCCAACATTTAGTCCAAGCCTTGTCTTGATTGACCCTTTCCCACACATTGGCGCTTTTGGATGCCCCACAAAATAAAGGCTTTGGAAAATATTGTGACAAGCAATTTCTTCATTACCCACAATGTTTTCTACCAAGAAAGACCAAAAAATGTTAAATTTTGTTCAATGGAACTTGTCGTCTGCAACACCTATGATTTTGGACTAGGCTAAAATTTTGTTGTTTGGTAAGAGGGATTCTAAAGTGTAAATCTATTTATATCCTCTATCAAACTAGATAACTCTACTTATACTGAAGAAAAGTAGTGTCAGAGTTCCTTCCCTTAGATTAAATCTTTTTTGAATACAGCAAAAAAAGTGGCAATTTTGCCCAATTCAAGGGCACATAACTCTCATCTTTCTGGTCAGATCAGACTGAAAATTGACCTCATCCAAGATTTTTAGGTCTCCAACATTATGTCCAAGTTTTGTCTTGATTGATCAATAATTGTAGATGCTAGAGTGTAAACAAACTTAAAAACAGCATTTTTTGACACTCAAGGGCAGATAACTCCTGTTGTCCTCTAATAGTTTCTTCATGACTTGGAAAAGACTTTAAAACAACAGCTTAGATCCTTGCAAGACTGCCTTTGACCAAAGGTTGTGTCTTTCACAAAGACTGACAGATTCATGTAGAATTTAAAGATACATTTGAGTATCCCCAGGCCTAAATCCCTAATGATCCACAAAAGTTGGCTTTTAGCATGTTGCCACATCGTTTATAGACTTTATATGACATAATACAAGACTCATACAGTAAATGACATAAATTGATAATCATGCAGTGGTATAAACTATGTAAAATATTTACAGCTGGTTGATTGTGTTTACGAAATGATGTAATTTGGGGTTTTATATCCATCGTAATTTTAGCCAATACAGGTCAGACGAAGCTGAAATTTTGCACAGAGAAATATCAAAAGGAATATTTTAAATATGTACAGTTTTTTTTTACAGAAAATTACTCCAAAAATAAGAAAGTAACTGTAAGTATGAATCTTTAATACACTTAAAATTGTAGTCTGCAACATCTTTAAATTTGACCAAGTGAAATTTTGCCATCTGGTAATGGATTAATCCTTACAATAACTGATTTTGGCGTTCCTAATATATAGGCTTTGGAAAACATTGAGACAAAAGAAGAAAGATAGACTACCTTAAGAGGGGGTAAGGTAACGAAATCTAAATATGGTATTTCAAAACCAAACCTGGTGTTGTGGGTACTCATTTGAATTGTCTCAGTGAGACGATTCAATTGAGTACCTAGAACATAGGGTTTGATGAACAAAAAATTAAATATTTTACTTTGAAAAGCCATTAACCCCTTTTATTAGTAACCTTAGGCGCATTCTTCAGAGTGAGATTTCTTGAGATTTCTTAAGATGCTTTGGGATAAAGCGTTCTTTAGACCAAGATTTTTAAGACGCTCAATGGGAGGCGCCATTACCCTATACTTCATGCAGAACCCCTCAGTCAACTCTGTAGAAACAATATAAAAGAGACTTGACCGAGTTGTTCCGAACGCTCCATAATTTGTAAACCACAGTGTTCCAAATGCTCCATACTTTATACAAATGACGTCATCTGTATAAATATGGAGCATTCGGAACAGCTCGGTCAAGATCTCAGTCTAAAAACGCTTTATCCAAAACATCTTAAGAAACCTTAAAAAATCTCGCTCTAAAGAATGCACCCCTTGCCTACCTGTATCCGTGGAGACACAAAACCTGAAATAAAGCAAGATGGGTTTGTGAAACATGAATGATCCCAAAATGGCCAATGTTAATTAAGTTTTCCGACAGACAGACAAATGGTCAGACACAAGTTTTAGTAAAACAACAGGCCCCCTATATTTCGATACAGGGCATAAAAATGAATTTTAAACCTTTCCTAAATGACAAAAATTTTACGATTGTTCACTGTGAAAGCGCTTGCAGACGACAATATGGGTTTAACTGAAGGTAAAATATGTGAATAATATAACACAGAAATCATTTAGACAAAAGGAAAAAAAGGTGATTATCAGCATTTTTCTCTTTTGGCTCAATGTTTTCCTAAGCCTTCTTAATTCAGGACATCGACCTCAGGTCTTGTTTTGGAAAGGGTTATTAAAAAAACAAGCTGTTGATAAAATGCAAATGTAAGCACTACTTTCAGGTGGGGGAGTTTTTTTCTGCCAATAATGGGAAGAAATGAGCCTTTTTTTCAATTGGAAAGTAAATGTTAACGAAGAAAAAAACAGCCCTTAATTACTATAGATTATAAAATTATGTTTTAAGATTGATACATTTCTGTTTTAAAGCCATATTTAACCCCTTCTAGCACTAAATCAAAAGTTTTGACACAGAAGGTTATGGAAAACAATGAGGAAAGATATGAAAATACTGATAATATCACAGGGCTAGAATTTCCCTAAAAAAATGACAAGCAATATTTTGCTAGTGGCTTTTGAAACCAGTAGCAAAAAGGCAAATTAACTTGCAATTTGGTTTTGTATAATATTATTAAAAAAATAAGGTTTTCATTTTGAAAAATAAAAGCACAATATGGTGCATAATTCAGTTTAAAGGTCATATCCAAAATCCATTACAATAAGTCAATACTTGTTAGTTCTTTTGTATGTTTTTTTTTCAGGCTGCATTTATAGATATAAATGAAACTTTTACTTGGTGAATATTTTTCCTCTAGCCAAAAAACTAGTGTCAGATAGAATAACTAGCATTTTTTAATTCTAACTAGCAAAATGCCAGTATGCTAGTGGAAATTCGAGCCCTGAATCATTTTCTGTGGATGCATTGATAGACTGACACACACATCAGCGTTGGATCTAGGATTTCTCTGAAGGGGGTTCGAACATACAAATAAGGGGGTTCCTTTTCCTAGTATGTGTGACCGAGGGTCGTTTCCTCGATCCGCTTCACATTGCCCACGGCAGCTATTGGTTGGGGATGGACCAATTTGCCACAGTGGTACTGTTCAGTTTATCTCGCTTGGCAGTGGAGTTCGCATTAATAAAACACAAGTTCAATGTTCAATTTCATATCTTCTTTTATTTTGGTGGACACTAATTATTATTATTATTATCACAATATTATTACAGTAAGACAAACACTGACAATTTTATATTCTGAAGTTCAATTTCTAAATTCACTGACTTAATTTCAACTACTGACTTCTTAATGTATTCTTCTATTCTCCAGGAAACCTAAGATGTTCATATCTTTTATACCTAGCATTTAACAATCATAATTAGCCAATAGAATTCAAGATTACAAAGATAATATTTTAGCCAATGAAAATTAACATTCAAATATTGGAAATCTGATTGAGAACATAAGAACATGATTATCCATCTAGATCAGTATCAACAACATAGGATTATTATCACAATGGGATGTGTTAAAGTTTGGCACTTTCTCAAGACCAATCAAAAATTCTTTGTAATCACAGGAAGCAATCATTGTTGTAAAATTTTAAGCTTGAAGCCATTTGCTTCCAGACATGAGATTATATACAATGTTTTCATAACTTGATTAAACAATGGGTTTTAAGTTCAGACCAAATCTAAGCTATTTCCTTTTCCAAATTAAATAAACAATTTCAATTTATACAATTTTATAAAATATTGCGACAACTGGTGCAACACAAAATTTTCATTTTGTTTGCATGGTTACACTTTCCACCTTCTCGGAAAAAGATTGTCCTCAATCTCCATTATTAATAAAAGAAAATACAAATAACAATACATGAAATTAATGTTCAACAATTGACAAAAATACATTCATTCATTACTTTCACACTGCCTGCAGGGCTTGAATCATACTCATTTACATTCATCATTTTACATGCAATGTCAATTCAATCAAATTTTAACAAAAGTCATGACATAATTTTAGATTGGTAATTTGGTATGCATATGAGGCAAAGCATTGACTTTCAACTTCTTATAAAATGACATATATCTGTAAGATAATTAGTACAATAAATATAAGAACATTGCAGTTGTATGAATATACAACAATATAATGCAACAATAGGAAAGTAAAATGCAATTACAATTTCCATGAATTGATATCCTCACATACATAGATTTGTCTTTTTTTCCTTTGAAGAGATTTTTGGCATTTTCTTCAGTATCTATCCATTTGAATTGTTTTCTGAAAAGCCAACTGATGAGATATTTTACTCATCAGTTATTTTGTTACTATTTGGTAACTAATGCATTCGCAATTCGTCTTCTATATTCATATTCATAACATACAGACGTTTGTTGTGGATAGATTGGTAATATATTTTAGACTGTAAATAATCTACCACGATAATATTCAATGCAGATGCAACTGGTCACCTTTGTGACTGTCTGTGAATAGATTGTCAATATACTTTAAACTTGTAAATAACCCATCACTATAATATAGATTCATAATATTCAATATATATATTCTCATTTTGTCTTTTTGACTTTCGATTGTGCATAGACTTTCAATATAATATATACTTTTTAATAGTCTACCACTTTAATATGAACATTTTCGCTCTTTGGCGTATAATTTGCTCTATGGCATTCATTTTCTTTGATAACTGATTTCAATATAGTTTTGAATAACATTATCAGCTATGCAAATTTCATAATTCATTTATATTGTGCTTCTTTGAGCATATTTTGACAATATTTTTTTTTGTGCTCCCTTGAGCAATAATTATATTTATAATTTTCTTGCTTCTTTGAGCAATTATTAGATAGCATTTTCTATAATTCCCTTGCTTTGTACACCATTTATTGGGTAAAATATTTATTACTTACTTACTATTTTGTAAGTGAAATTCCATCATTTCTAACACATTCCTTCTCTATTCATACTGGAACAGATGATTAAATTTGGTTTGTAACAATATCTTGTTTACTGCAAAGACCTATGTTGTTCTTCTATTAGAGCATATTTGCAATTTTCTATGTATTTGGAAAGGTATTCATATTGATACCTTGTGCTTGCATATTTATACTATTTTGTTACCGTTCGATTTGAAAATTTTACCCTGTTGCTGAATTTTTGTTCTTATCCTGTACATCAATTGTCTAACATATTTAATTGGGGCTTGATTGAACGGTAACCATACTGGCTCACGAGAATTTGTCAAGAACACCTTGAAATATGTAGTTTCAAAGGGGTCATTTATGTCATTTGTGAACACAGCTCTAACCATTTTGGCTTCTACAGGAGTACCATCATCACATATGGCTGTTGTGTTGTGGTACAAGTTGTGGTCAATGTTTTGCATACAGTCAAAAAGTGTGTTTAAATATGGTTGCATTTCTTTCTTTCTTGTTGATATACGGAAAGGAACTGAAGACAGTGCTGTCCATCTTCCAGTTGGATTGTGAACATATAACCTTTGATTGGATAGATCATATGTTTCTAAGTAACCAACAGTATATGATGGTGGTGGGTTAAGATTTAGTTCTCCTGTGACTGGCATATCTTCAAAGAACCTATTCTTTTTCAACAATGGCCGTTTGCGTCTTCTACCAGCCATTGTTTTGTGAACATGGTACTCGCGAATGAATACATCTGGTATTGTGCTTGCGTATTCCCAAGTGCTCTGCTTTTTACTGTCTTTCCATTTAATCCTATAGTACAGTGTGTTGTTGCTTCTTTTGGATTGAATAATTTTGTCAATTTCATCTATTTGAAATTTTTGTTGTGAAGGTGCTGATGGTTGGGAATTTTGTGTTGTATTTTGTTCAGTGGGTGGTGTGTCATGTGAAGTTGAAGCTTCATCATGATGTGTGTCATTTGTCTGTGTGTCACCTTGATCAATTTCCTGATCATTTTGTTTTTGTTGCTGAGGTTTTGTTTTCTTGACTTTAGCTTTGTGCTTGGGATTTTTGGGACCTTTACCTCTATTTTGTGGAGGTTGTTGGTCATTTTGTTGATTTGTCTGAGTATTTTGCGTGGGTGCAGGCTGGTCATTTTGTGTATGTTCAGGTTGACCGTCGTTGTCTGGGATGTGCTCTGCATTAAGGGGTTGCGTCAAGTGCTCATACCCAGGTGGTATGTTTGTCGGTCTGTCATTGGGATCATAGTAGGGTTTTAACCTAGTTGCATTGACAAGAACCTTGACCTCTTTGTTGTCATCACATCGCCTTAATTTGTATGTGTTGTGGGGTCCTAGGAAGACAATGTAGTATGGTCCTACCCATTTTCTGTGCAGTTTGGGGGCCATTCCTACAGGGACTTTTGTGCAGTATAACCACACACGGTCTGCTGGTCTATAGTCCGGATTTTGTGTCCGTTTGTCATACTGTTCTTTGTATTTGTCTTGGGCATTTTGGATATTCTCAGCAGCTATCTTTCTTGCCATTTCAAGATTTTGAAGGACATTAGAAAGATGAGTTCTAAAGTTTGCAGATAGAGTAGATTTAGGTGTCAGAGAAGTGTCGATCGGCAGTCTCATTTCACGTCCGAAGAGTAAGAAGAAAGGAGAGTGCAGAGTGGACTGAGTAGCAGGAGTCATGCGATAAGCCATCATGATAGAAGGTAGAAGTTCTGGCCAATCATCCTGCTGTCCTTTACAGTAGAGACGCAAAGATTGAAGGATAACACTGTTCATACGTTCCACAGCGCCATTCAGTAACGGACGATATGAACTCGTATAGAACCGTGTTATTTGAAACAGTTCACAAAGAGCTTTAACTAGCTGCGAGAGGAAATTTTGACCTCTGTCAGATACAAGTACATTAGGTGCACCGTATCTACAGATTATCTCTTTGAACAAGACAGCTGCTACCTCTGTAGCTTCTTGGGTGCGAAGCGGGAAAGCTTCACACCATTTGGAGTAGCTGTCTACAACAAGCAGGACATATTTGTATTTGTCTTTGGTTGTTGGTAGTCCTCCGAGAATGTCAATGTGCCATCTTTGAAAAACATCAACGACTGGCAGTGGTTGAAGTGGTGGTGGCTTACCATGCACATTGCGCTTAACTCTTTGACACTGGTCACATGATTGAACATATGCTTCGCAATCTCGAAACATGGATGGCCAGTAATATTTTTGTCGAAGAGCTGCGTAGGTACGCTCAAAGCCTTGGTGCATGCCACCAGCTAGACTGTCATGATATGATTTTAAAACATCATCACGCAGTATAGACGGAACACAAATTTGGGTAATGATTTTCTGTTCTTTGGGGATGCCTTTTGTGTGTGGTGTGTATATGTGTAAGAGTACTCCATTTTCGGATAACTCGTATTGCTCTGCTTCTGCAACCACTAATTTTGATTGTTTAGGGTCATCTGGCAGTTCCCTTTGTAATTTATATTTTATTATGTCTTTGTAAAATTCATCATCTCGTTGCAGAAATATTAAGTCCATGTCAGGTTTCAAAGGTATGTTTGCATTGTCATCATTGTTTATGTTTGCGTTTTGATTATCGTCAATATTGTCAGTATTTTGTGGCAGTGCTGTCTCAGTGCTGGTAGTGGCTGGAGCAACAGATGGGCAGTGATCTTGTTCGTGACGATATACTAAAGTCACAGCTGTCAGTTGCTTAGACCTGTTGTCTGAGATCTGACAGACTGGTACAGTGTGATCACTGGTACCTAGATCACTATTCTCACTGTCTATCTGGGGATAGACGCGTCGTGAGAGACCATCTGCATTACCATTAGCACTAGATGCCTTATGGACAATCTCGAAATTGTAACCTTGTAAGGTTAGGGCCCATCTTCCGAGACGTCCTTGACAATTCTTAATGTGCTTTAACCACTTTACAGAAACGTTGTCTGTATACACTGTAAAGAAGTTATTAGCAAGGTAGGGTCTAAAGTGATTAACCGCCTCTACCAGTGCTAATCCCTCCTTATCTGTAATATGCCATTTTATTTCATGGCCATGCAAAGTTCTGCCTCCATAAGCAATAAGATGCTCTAAGCCTTTTTCATCACATTGTGACAAAACATAGCCCATCGAATGATCAGAACTATCTGTTGCCAAGATAAAAGGACGATCAAAGTCTGGGAAGGCTAGTATGGGGGGAGAAGCTAATGCTTTCTTTAAAGTTTTAAAAGCGTCTTCACATTCTGGTGTCCACTTAAATTTAGTGTCTTTCTTTAGAAGTGCATTTAGAGGATTTGCTACTTTTGCATAGGATTTGATAAATTTCCTATAATATGAGGTCATGCCGAGAAATGACTTTACTTGTTTGGCCGTTTTGGGCTGTGGGTATTCATCAATTGCTTTGGTTTTGGCAGGGTTGACCTTGATGCCTTGTTTAGATATGATATGGCCCAAATATTCAATCTCTTTGGTGGCGAATTTGCATTTGGAAGGTTGAAGGGTCAGGTTAGCTGCTTTCAAATTTGCGAAGACTTGAGACAAATGATCAAGATGATCATCAAAATTTCTGCTAAAAACCAATATGTCATCAATATAGACAAGAGCAACTTTCCAATTGAGATTTTTAAGGACTTTACTCATCAGATTTTGGAAGGTGATTGGCGAGTTCATGAGACCAAATGGAAGCCTTGACCAAGAGTATACAGACTGATGAGTAACAAATGCAGCTTTATGAGCAGTTTCGGGGTCAAGTGGCACTTGCCAAAAGCCAGATTTTAAGTCGAGAACTGAGAAGACTTCTGCCTTTGCATCGGCAATTGTATCAAAAACATCTGCATGTCTTCCACTCGCAACAACACAGGGTCGACTGTAACAGCAGCCTGTCATGTCGGTATGTGGGTTTGGAGTCGCCATACATGAACACAGTTGTAGGTTTTTGAAATTTAATTATCAACAAATGATTCAACAAAGTAATGTCCACAAAGTAAATTGTCACAAAGTTTGTTCTAAAAGTGTTAAAAGTAATGCAAAGTCTAAATATCACAAAGATATCACTTAGATTATTGATATCACACAGTTTTCTTTAATTTTGATTCACTAAGATTTCTAAATTGTTGTTTTAACGCAAAAGGTAAATTTGTAACTGATTCTGACTTTCTAAAATTCTCTAAAAGACTGAGACATCACATGACTTCTCAATCACCAAACAACCAATCAGATGGATTCTACAAAATGAATCTCAAGTAAAAAGTGTCATATGTTCTGATTGGTCAATAATATGACCACTGATAGAATAGCATTTTCTTCCAAGATTGCATAAGATCAAAAGAATATATCACCTACTTATGATAATGATTGGGCTAGGTAAACAGTAGGGATTTTACTGCATAGCTCTACAAGCTTAATTGTAATAGCATCTTGATAAGAATCTAAATGGCTTCATATGTTGTCCATAAGGTGTTATGTAATATAAAAGACTAAATAGAGTATATGATGAAAAACTGAAAAGTTAAATAATGTAGCAAATGTTGAAAATAGCTAAAATATGAATATTAATTTGAGATCTGTAGAGAAAAAGCTGCGTTTTGATACTAAACATGATTTATTGATTAGTATATTTTGAATTCTGTACAATTAACAATTTCTGAAAATTTTACAGAAATTCAAAATATAATAATTCTTTCCCTCTATGTTTGGTTCTGACTCAGAAGCTAATTTAAGTTTGAGCAAATATAGTCTGTTTGTAGAAATTATGTTCTGTTTTTAGACCAGTCACATTTTCTAAATGCAAGAGTAGCTGTTTTGTTTCTTTGTCAGGGTCTATCATACATTTGCTCAAACCACCATCACATGCATAGGTGAAATGATTTGCACGATCGCATGCAAAACATTTCCATCCCTTTGCAGGACATGGTTCTTGTTTGGAATGTACAGTGCTACGGCATTGACGACAATGTCTATTGTTAAAGAATTTACTGCATGTCTCTTTAACCTCTCTACATTCTCGAATTACTTCAACCAGACCAATAAAATTACTAAATCTATTGTTGTCTAAGTCCAATGTGTACTTGTATAGAAGAGCGAGTTGTTCATTAAGTGCATCAATCAACTTTTCCTGGTCATCATTGGTTTTGTTCACTAAGTCCAGTTTTTCACTAAGATCCTCACACCTGCTCACTAACTCGTCCTTTTCTCTGGTTAGTTTACGGCATCTGTCTTTAAAAAGTGTTAGCACTGACAAGGATTGATCACATTTGTATTGTAAGTCACTTACTTGTGTGTTTAAGTCTTGGATAGTCCTTTCTAAATTTGTACACTTATCTGATAGTCCTGTATTTTCCAAGGTTAGCACGTTTATTGACTGGTTTTGTTCATGGGTTGTTTCCATCTGAGTTTGTTGTGACATCAGGGTTGATTGTTGTAGTTTGGTCTGATGGGATGTTGTCTCGGTTGGTTGTGGTCGTACGTTCTCACGACTTGTGGTAGGTTTGGGTAGTATTGTCCTACACATTGAAGCGTAATGTCCATAATGATGACATGTGTAGCACTTCCGTGTGCGAGCAGGGCAAACATGTAGGTCCACGTTGGAAGTGCCACATCTTCCACACATAACAGGGTGTTGGTATAGTCCACTATTTTCTCCACCAGGGTATCTATAGCAGGCGCTTGGGGAATAGCTCTGCTGTATTCTGCTCGGCTGTCTGTGAGAGGGAAACCAGGGGTTTCGTACCGCAGATATCTCCACCAAATTAAGCTGTGACCGAGGGTCGTTTCCTCGATCCGCTTCACATTGCCCACGGCAGCTATTGGTTGGGGATGGACCAATTTGCCACAGTGGTACTGTTCAGTTTATCTCGCTTGGCAGTGGAGTTCGCATTAATAAAACACAAGTTCAATGTTCAATTTCATATCTTCTTTTATTTTGGTGGACACTAATTATTATTATTATTATCACAATATTATTACAGTAAGACAAACACTAACAATTTTATATTCTGAAGTTCAATTTCTAAATTCACTGACTTAATTTCAACTACTGACTTCTTAATGTATTCTTCTATTCTCCAGGAAACCTAAGATGTTCATATCTTTTATACCTAGCATTTAACAATCATAATTAGCCAATAGAATTCAAGATTACAAAGATAATATTTTAGCCAATGAAAATTAACATTCAAATATTGGAAATCTGATTGAGAACATAAGAACATGATTATCAATCTAGATCAGTATCAACAACATAGGATTATTATCACAATGGTATGTGTTAAAGTTTGGCACTTTCTCAAGACCAATCAAAAATTCTTTGTAATCACAGGAAGCAATCATTGTTGTAAAATTTTAAGCTTGAAGCCATTTGCTTCCAGACATGAGATTATATACAATGTTTTCATAACTTGATTAAACAATGGGTTTTAAGTTCAGACCAAATCTAAGCTATTTCCTTTTCCAAATTAAATAAACAATTTCAATTTATACAATTTTATAAAATATTGCGACAACTGGTGCAACACAAAATTTTCATTTTGTTTGCATGGTTACATATGTCACAATTTTGATTGAATTTCTGCCTGACAATGAAATAATCAGGCTACAGAGGGGAGTTTGTTTGAGCCCCCTCTGGATCCACCACTGCACATGACCAAAACAATGCTACAGCAATGCAGTGGCGGATCCAGAGGGGTTCGGGGGGTTTCAAATGAACCCACCTCTGTAGCCTGATTATTTCATTTCATACAGAAATTCTGTTGGAATTGTGTAATACTAGGAAAACCAGGCAAAAACCAGGCAAAAGCTTTGACAATAGCCTGTTGACCATTCTGCCAGTGAAGTTAAAAATCATTCCATATCACTGCGAGTCTGTGACACATTATGCTAATAATGATAATGAGGATTTAACCCATTACCAGACGGCAAACTTTTGACCTGTCCAAATTCAAAGATGTTGCAGACAACAATTTTATGTGAATTAAATTTAAAATTATTTAGTATTTTGGGATAGAAAACATTGTGGGAAATGAAGAAATTGCTTGGGGGGGGGGGCTGGTTTTCCTACTATGACACAATTTTGACTAAATT
The DNA here is from genome assembly GCA_963680895.1 of Fragum sueziense. Lineage (NCBI taxonomy): Eukaryota > Metazoa > Mollusca > Bivalvia > Cardiida > Cardiidae > Fragum > Fragum sueziense. The sequence continues at coordinate 14,026,528 of OY804606.1, forward strand.
ATTTCTATATGAAAAAGAAGTAATCATGCTTCAGAGCGGTTTGTTTGAACTCCCGAAGCGGTCTGGATCCACCACCGCAATTTAGCTCTACACACAGTGGATAATCATGTGATACAATATTTTCTGAAAAATCTTCAATAATTTTGTCAATACAGGACCGATTTGAATTGTGTTTGCAGCAGAGAATGTGGACAGACATCACGCATTAGATGGATGTGGTTGATGTTTTAAAAATCAACTGATAAAAAAGTTATTGAAGATAAACCAAAATTTTGGTTTATCTTCAATAACTTTTTTATCAGTTGATTTTTTCAAAAATCGAACACGTCCAGCTTATTTCTGGCATTTTTCCACCTTCTCTGCTTCAAACCAAATTCAAATTGGTCAAGTATTAAAAAGATATTGAAGATTATCGGAAATTCTGAGTCAACATGATTATACTCCGTGTCTACAGTAGACTTACTTTTAGTTTATCTGATGTCGTTGCCATCCTTTTGTTTTGTTTTTTCTACAAGAGTTCCCCTCAGTTTCTCTCACCTGTGTTTAAAAAAACAAATTTCAACACTTTTCATTACATCAAAATTACAGATGGCTTGGTTGATTAACTCATTACCAGATGGCAAAATTTAAGACTGTTCCAAACTCATAGATGTTGTGGATGACAATTTCAAGTGGATAAAATGTTATGATTTTTCTGGGTAGAAAATATTGTCAGAAAAGAAGAAATTGCTTGTGACACACAATTTCTTCATTTTCAGCAAAGTTTTTTTTAAAACCTTTATCTTGTGCGGCGTCAAAAAGTGTGATTATAAATATAAACCTACTGATTTATCTTACACTGACCCAACAAAGTTTCTTTACACTTTTATTTAACAATGATTCAGTTATAGCTGAGACATATACTTAAATAGCCCACCTATATTATTTGGCCATCAATTAAGTTTACAATTGTGTAAATACGCACCGTCCAGTCGGTTTATTTTGGCTTATAAACGTGATAAATGTGTTTTTTGCGTTGCACGTGCACATGTGCACCCTGTATAGGTAGAGTTTCTAAACCTACATTACACTACACAGTGGAAAGCATAGAGAGGAAAAATAACTTTTCCAACAAGTTAAAACAATGCCACATCTAAATGATGCACAACGAAATCAAGCAATTGGCATGCTATGGGCAAGACTTAACGTCACTAATGTCACTCGCCAGATGGGCTGCACCAGACAGACTGTTTACAGCCTCAGAATTAAATTTGAAATTACTGGGTCTGTTAAGAGATCTTCCAAGATCTGGTCGTCTCCCAGTAACAATGTTACGTGACGACCGAATGATTACATTAACGCTCCTACGTAATCGTTTTTTTGCCAGCAACGGTTACTTCAATGCGATACAGAGTTCATCCGCAGGCGACAATTAAAATGTCTGAGGAAGAGCCTGCGCCATGTACGAGCCCATCGACCATATACAGGGCAGATTGTGACAGGGCATCATCGTGTTGCCAGTCTTATGAGGGCAATACGTCATTTGAAATATACCAGATCAAACACATTTGGGATGAGTTGGGTAGACGCTGCAGGTCAACTCATGACATGAACAACATCACTGATCTTGGAAACACACTTCAGGTGGAATGGCAGCCCATTCCAAATAACGTCATTCAACACTACGTACACTCCATGCGGCGACGTCCTCGAAGTGTATTCATGTACATGGAGGCCCCACAGGTTTCTGAGCATGAAATAATCATATTTTATCTCATTATTGTAATCAATGGGACTGTCCCAGAAAATTTTGACTAGACTCGTTTTACTCAGAATTTTGCTTTTCACCCCTCTACACTTAAATCAGTCAGAAAAAATGAAATGATAAGAAATTGAGTACTAACAGCAAAATTACACATTTTATTGCAAAATAATGTGTCTTTATGTATATCTAACTGTCATGGCGAAGACCGTCGGACCGGCAGACATGTCCGATGAAATTTTCCTCAGTCTGATAATTTTTTTGCTTATGTCAGTCCCACTGTCTGACATTAATTTTGACCTGTAAGCTAGAGAATGATAGTTCGGACTGACAAAATTTTATTCGGTCTGACAGGTAACTTGTTACTGTCAGACCGAATGTCTGACAAAGATTTGTTGTTCTTCGCCATATCTGATCTAATTAAAAGTTCACAATAATTATGTAATTTGTGGGACAAATTGTTGAATGAAGGTAGTGTAAAGAAACTTTTTTGGGTGAGTGTACAATACACTTACATAAATCAAAGATTATTTATGCTGGACCTATCAATATTATATATTCACGGCTGGGAATGACATGACACAAAATCAAAAATTGAAGAAAATCTACGAAAATTCTATTCACCCATTACTGATTGCCAAAATTTAGACTAAGACTGATCATCCAAATTCAAAGATATTGCAGACGATAATTTGAAGTGAATGATATTTTACATATATTGGTATTTTTAGATGGAAAATATTGTAGGAAACAAGCAATTTCTTCATTCTCCACGACATTTTCTGAACCATTAATCTTGTGGGTAGCCAAAAATAGCCACTGTGAGGGAATAAGTTAATACGAGACAAATTTGAATACGCTTTGAAGCAAAAATGTGTAAAAATGTCTCTAATTTGTTAAAAGTGATGGACCTTTTAAACATCATGAGACAATTACAATGAGTACCCACAACATGATAGAGTTTGGACTTGAAAACCTCTACCAAACTATTATACTGGTGCATATAATTAGGCCTAAATGAGCTGCAGATTATATTAAAAACGAAGGAGAACTCAGCAGCGGATCCAGGCTTTCTGTTATGGGGTTCGTTTTTACAAGAAGGGGGGTTCGTTTTACAAGTATAGCACACTTTTGACTGAATTTCTGCATGAAAATGAAATAATCTGGCTGCATAGGGGGGTTCGTTTGAACCCCCCGAACCCCCTCTGGATCCACCACTGGAGTCTGGAACTAGCGTTAAAAGAGTCCATGTGGTAGGTATACTGACATATAATACATGATAAATGTCAAATGTGTAAAACATAATGTCAGGGCTTATAAATAGGACTGGTCATATTGTACTTGAAGTTGTACTTGTAGCTTGGAAAACCTTGAAGGAAAGGGAGAAAATTCTGCTTTCCTACAAGGTTTTCAAATGAAACATTCTAAACGGCCACTGCCTCCCACTTTTCCTGGAAAACAAAGTGTTTCGATACAGATTGTTTATTTTGGCATTTTACTTGACCGATATTTTCATTACTGTCCGATCATTTATGTCATCCGAATGTATGTTGACTAAGTAAGTTGAAATATCCTGACGGTACTGGTGAAGAAAAATCATTAATCAGACACTTGCTGATTTATTTACAATTTACCCTTCCATAAGAATTATGTTGGTAGCAAATCCAGCACGTAAAAACCGTTTACAAAGATTGAAAGAAGAAAGACAAAAAATACCGATAAAAACTTGTTTACCTTTGAAAGTGAAAGTAGACACGCATTCGGCAAATCTCGGTTATACACGGAATCTACCGAATAGGGAATCGCTCAGTTCAAAGCTACCCAATTCGTCTAATCCCAATTCGTCTACTATTTTGGACATAATTCCCATTTCGTCTACTTTTCCAAACTTTGTAGCCTATATATCAATATGATATTATTATATGATTTTTATTAGAACGTTTTTCTTTTTAAATAATTGATTTGTCCCCCCGCCCCTTTCACCCACCACCACCACCACATCTTTAAGGTTTTGAAGTGCATAACAATTAATTAGCACTCTCCCTAAGAATCATATGCAGAAGGTGATAAGTGACTAGTCACAGAAATCATTTATTTTACCTTCATTTAATCAGATATGTTGAAAAACTTCCCAAACCAATTGCGTTCCTTTTTTCTGACAGCCGTTGCCATGGAAACCAAGAAACAATTTTTTTCAGAGATTGGCAGAAAACCCCTAAATGAAAATTGGAAAATTAACATTTTTCAGGTTGGTATTTGAAATATAATAATTGTTTAGATTGTCTGTACTTTATCAATTATCTCAAGTATGACAATAGGTGCATTTAATATTGTATTGAAAAATCAAAAATATATTTTAGATTATGTTGCATAGCAACCGAAGTTCCATCACTGAAATCAAATTTTCAATCTTCAAATTTTTCACATTTTCAAACCAAATTATCTTCTAACAGCATCCTTGTATATAAAGAATACATATAGTGTCTTAATAACAAACTCTTGTTTTCGAAAAATCAAGAATAAAATCTTGGAAAATGTTTCTATTTTTTGTAACCATAGCAACCAAACCATGGAACCGTCACAAAATTTACAAAAAAATGACATTTTCAGACCTAAAAATCTCTGAAGAACAAAGGTGGATATGAAAAATGCGTACAGTACATTATTGGTCAGGACTTGTCCTTTAGAAGCAAAGGACAAAATAACTCAAAATGTTTTTATTTTTCGTAAACATGGCAACCAAAAAATGGAACCGTCACCAATTTTACAAAAAAAAAAAGACATTTTCAATCACAAATATCTAATAAAAGCAAAGATGAATATGAACAATACATATAGTGCATAAATGATCAGTCTTTGTTTTTTAAAAGTCAAGAAAAAATTAACTCAAAATGTTTCTACTTTTTGTTACCATGGCAACCAAATGATGGCACCATCACCGAGTTGACAAAAAATGACATTTTCAAATCAAAATATCTCCTCACAGCAAAGTTGAATATGAATAATGAATACACTGACTAATTGGTCATCACATGTATTTTAAGAAAAAAGAATAAGATAATTAAAATGTTTCTATTGTGCGTCACCATGGCAACCAAAGGATGGCAATATCACCAATTTAACAAAAAATGGTATTTTCAAACCATAATGTCTTCTACAATAAAGGTGAATATGAAAAATGCATATGGTATCTTTATGGCAAGCAGTTGTTTTTTAAAAAGCCAATAATAAGATAACTAAAAATATATCTATTTTTTGTAACCATAGCAACCAAATGATGGTACAATCAGCATTTTTTTTACAAAGAAATGACATTTTCATACCAACATATCTCCTGACAACAGAGGTGAACATGAACAATGCATGTAGTGCATTAATGGCAATCACTTGTTTTTCAAAATCTAATATTGAAATTAATCAAAATGTCTCTGTTTTTCGTAACCATGGCAACGAAACCATGGAACTGTCAGCAGTCTAGCAAAAACAACATTTTCAAACTATCTTATCTCATGGCTTCAGAGATTAATATAAACAAAGTTTATGTTGCCATATCGACTTATTCTTGCTTTTTGAATACCAAGGAAAAATGACAAAATGTTTATAATATTCTTGTTACCATGGTAATCATGCTTTTAAACTGTCAACGATTTTACAAAGAAACAACCAAAAACGACGTTTGACAATATGATTATCTCCAAACCAAAACATCTATAAAACATAATTACATTGCCTTAATTGTAATCAATTGTTTTATAAATACAGACAATTTAGAAGAAAAAAAACTCTCAATGTGTCTATTTGTTGTAACCATGGCAACAAAAATCAGGAACTATATTGAATTATCTCCTTATAATGAAGGCATATATTTTCAATCCATATGTTGCATTGGGTTTTATGATAGACTTTTTTTGTATACGCCCACCTACGAAGTAGAGGGGGGTACATTGGTTTCACCATGTAGACTGTCTGTCTGTCCGTCCGTCTATTTCCGTGCTCTAAGTCAAGAACTGGTTGACCTAGGATCATGACACTTTACACAGTTGTTGCCCATGACCCAAGGAGATGCCCTTTTGTTTTTGGGTCACAAAGGTCAAGATCACAATCGGAATTTGTTTAAAATCTGTTTCCCTGTTCTTAGTCAAGAAGCGGTTTACCTAGGATCATGAAACTTTACACATCTGTTGCCTTTAACCGAAGGAGGTGCCCTATTGCTTTTGGGTCACGAGGGTCAAAGGTCAAGGTCACAATTAGACTTTGTTTCCGTGCTCCAACTAAAGAACCTTCTGACCAATAGCACCTTTTTAGTGACATGGCACTAGTGGGGCGTATTTGTCCGCTTTGCGACAGTTCTAGTTTTACTCAAAGCTAAATTAATGTTACTCAGAATATCTTACGATTTTAGTAACCATGGCAAACAAACTATATTTCTGTTAGCAATTTGTTTAACAAAACTGTGACGAGATGTTTGTGTATGCAGGGCCTAAGATCTTATTGCTTAAATCATGTCAATTTTCCATTTTTACCAATTATGTCACTTTAGTTACCATGGATACCATGAATCTGAAACATTTTTGACTTTTTACTATTTTATGTAGAACATGGTGAATCAGTATATAAAGCCTAAGCTGGAACTTTGTATCCTAGCTTTGTTGTTAGGAAAAAAAAATGATCAGAAAGTTTATATAATAGCGAAAATGCGAAATATAGTCCTTATGCATTGCCTTGGTTACCAGATGAATAAAATAACTTGAGTATGAAAGGATCTTTTTTCCATTTAGAAGGCATATAATAATTTTATTATGCTCCCCGAAGGGAGAGCATATAGTCGCCGCTTTGTCTGTCCGTCCGTCTTGTCCGTCCGTCATTCCGTCCGTCCATCCGAAGCCATTTCTCCATAACCCATAAGCCAAATCAAATGAAACTTGCCATGTGAACTCCCTATGACATAATGCCGATGTACACTTCCCGGTTTTTGGATTTGAGGTCTCGTCATGGGAAAAGGGGACTTAAGCTTAAATACAGTTTTTCTCTAATTACTCCTAGTCTAATTGTCAGAATTTGATGAAATTTCATATGTGAGTAGCAAATCAGATGCCCTTGACAGTAAACTATTTAAAATTTACGTATAAAAAATATGTCATGGAAAAAGGGGGCTTAACATTTGTTAGCTTTATATTAGCTCTGCATGGCATATATTTATTGTGACAATACCTTGTTCGGAGAGCATTGTCCGTCTCTGACGGCTCTTGTATTTCTAAGCTGGAACTTATTCAATTCACACAACGTTTTCCCTTAAATCGCGCTTTACAAATGAGCAACGACTGATTTGGTGCTTTGTGGTGATATTTGCGTTGCCATGGAAACCATATTTAGACACAAAATCAAACATGCTAGTGTTCACATTTTCTGGTTTGTACTGATTTTTCAAATATCATATTGATTTATGCTAATGAAGATAATTTGAACAGAAATTTACTAAGTTTCTAAGATGAAAGCCAAAATGTAAAATGCAGCCTTTGTACGTTGCCATGGTTACCATATAATTAAAATTACTTGAGTTTATTTTTTCCATTTTGTAGGCATAACATGATAGGCTATTTCTGAAGTTGAATTATCTCACTTCGCTCAACATATTCCCTTTAATTATGCTTTTGAAATAATAAAAAAGAGGTTACTTTATACTTTGTGATTGCCGTCGTGTTGTCATGGAAACCAAATTAAGGAAGAAAAGTCGAAAATTCTAGTGTGCGCATTTTCATGTTTAAATCAATGCTTTAAATAGCATATTAATTCATTCTAGGTTTTTTATGTTTGGTAGCAATTTTGCAACTTAAATTGTGTAAATTTACCATTTTTACTAATTCTATGTTACTTTGGTTACCATGGATACCAGGAATCTGAATCAATTTGCATGTTTTTATTTTTTATTTGGGACATGATGCATCAGTATATATTCCCAATGCTGACACTTGGTATCCTAGTCATGCTATTTCCAGATTATTTGAACAGAAATTTGCTATGTACATGTCTTATCGAAAATGCAAAATACAGCCTGTGCTTGTTGCCATGGTTACAATATGAATAAATAACTGTAGTATATTTTTCCCTTTTGTAGGTATAATATGATTGAGTAACTCAGAGCTTAAAAGATCTCGGTTCACTCAACATATTCCCTTCAACTATGCTTTTAAAATAAGCAAAAATGTGATTTTATGCTATGTGGTTGTTTTCGTGTTGCCATGGAAACCAAATTTAGAAAAAAAGTTCAATTTATAGTGTGTGCATGTTTATCTTTGTATCGATGCTTCAAATAGTATATTAATCTATTCTAATTTTATGTGTTTGTTTGCAACCTTATGACTTAAATTTTGTCAATTTTCTATTTTTACTAATTCTATGTCACTTTAGTTGCCATGGATACCATGAATCGGCAACATTTTTTTCTTTTTTATTTTATCATTTAGGGAATGAACCATTGGTGTATATTCCCAATACAGATACTTTGTATCCTAGCCATGCTGTAAGGAATTTTGAACAAAAAATTGCTCAGTTAATATAGTGGCGAAAATGCAATCCATAGCCTGTGTTTGTTGCCATGGTTACGAAATAAATAAAATAACTTGAGTATATTTTTATTTTTCATTTTGTAGGCATAACATGAAAAGATATCTCTCTGCTTAAATTATCTCACTTCACTCAACATATTTCCTGTATTTATGCTTTTAAAATAAGCAAAAAATGTGATTTTATGCTTATTGGTTGTTTTCGTGTTGCCATGGAAACCAAATTGAGAAGGAACAATCAAAATTTTAGTGTGCACATTTGAAGGTATGAATCAAACCTTTAAATGACATATTAAATGATGCTAGTTTTTATGTTTTTGTTTGCAATTTTACAGCTTAAAATATGTCAAATTTCCTTTTTTAGTGATTCTTTGTTACTTTGGTTACCATGGATACCATGAACCTGAAACATTTTCCGACTTTTTATTTTTTTCATGTCGGACATGAGACATCAGTGTATTTTCCCAATGCTGTAACTTTGTATCCTAGGCATGCTGTTAGGAGATAATTTGAACAGAAAACTGTTTATTTAATATGGTAGCAAAGATGCAAATTACAATCTGTGTTTATTGCCATGGCAACATATCATGTGAAATTATTTTCGCCTTTCCATTCGTGAAATTTATAGCTAACATGAGCATAAAAGTTCTGGATTAGAAAAACTCATTGTGTATCAAAGGGTAAATATACACTACTATCTCCAAAATGTACATTTTTCCTTGTTTCAAAAACAGGAAATCTTGCCTTTGGGGAGAAAATCTTTCTCTGGCCGTTGTCATGGTAACGGCACAGCTACAGCACTTTCCTTTCGGCTTTCGAACTTTTATGACAAAGGGAATCAATTGGGCAAGCAATTTTTTGAATTCTGAAAAAGTCACTTATCACCTTTTCTATAGGGCCTGCATGATTCTTAGGGAGAGTGCTAATTAAGCTTTGGGAAAATTTTGACTGAATTTCTGCATAAAATGAAATAATCAGGCAACAAAGATTCGTTTGATCAATTCGAGAGAAAATTTTAAAATGGAAGAAAAATCTTGTCACATTGATAGAATTTTTGGCCTATATATCAATCGTTATAGATTAGAGCAAAATTAGGTAGGGGAGACCGGTATCATGAACCACTTATTGATAAATTTCAACTAGGGTTTTCTTGGTTTCACACTGAGTGCCCTGATCAACACCATATCAAAGATCAACATCTCTCGCATTTTTCTAAACCTTTGACAGATACTTTCGACATCCAGAATCCACAGAAAATCATTTTAAACAGAGCTGGTGAAATGGTTCATTTAACCCCGTTGACGGGGTAGGTTGAATCAGTACACGGGGTAAGTTGAACCAATAGGCATATTTTCGATAATTATTCACACTAAAGAGAGAATTAAACACGAGATTTCATTCATAATAATGAATAAGGGTGTTACCTGCAATAATATCATAAAATTTCATACAAAGAATAAAAGATTATTCGAGTTTTCGAGATTATTCGCTAGGTCATGCAATAGACACTTTTATATATCCAGGATATTAAGTACATGTTTTCTGCACTTATTTTCATAGTGGTTCAACTTACCCCGGTACACACCATGGTCATATACTTGCCATTTGTGAAGAAACCATCTTACCATGTCAATAACAGAATGCAATATTACATTCTGAAGATATCATACATCTGTAAGATGTAAAGAATACTGTTGAGATTTGCTGTGCATTGTAGTGCGAAGACGGAATGCATGAAATGTGAAAACCAATTTTAAGGTCGAAAATTCGTTTTTTGGACATAAAATCCACCTAATATGACAAAATCTCTCGATATTTTCACCGATGAATACTTCAACATTCCCGCCTCGAATACTTGCACCGAAGACGTGAAATTCAAAATCACGCGAGAGAAAATTGAAGTGGTTCATTTAACCCGTGGCTCAACTTACCCCGGTCTCCCCTAGATCAAAATTTGGTAGAAAATAGACAGGATCGGAAAATATTGTGACAAAAGAAGAAAAATGCTAATAGATTCTAACTAGCGTTTTGTCCCTTTGCTACACATAGAAAGTATTTCTAACCGCTGCTATCCAGTTTATATTTTTCATAATATGCCTAACAAGAGAATTTCCAGGTTTTAGAGGTTGGGTTCAGGCGCGTCGCGTGGTTTTGAACTTTGGGGTGGCTGACGGGGAGTGTTTGGGAGGGGTGTCCCCTCCCTGTAGCCTACATAAGAATATTTTTTCGAGAAGTTAACGAAATGGCGCCATTTCCTGGACTTTAAAGCCCATTTCTGGCTTATTCTATCGATATAGAATCAGGCTTAATGCAGCGAAAAAATCCACTTTCAGACTGAAGTCTGTATTATGGAATTAGGGTAAGGAGGGGCAAAATGCCCCCCTTAAGGAAAGAGCGCTGTAGCACAAAACAAACAAAGTATAATGTAAATGTTTCAACGTGAAATTAAACTTTGCCCTTTGTCCCAAATGTCTATACACAAAACAGCTTTGTCATTTGATTTAAAAAATGACTGTCGTTAAATCAATTTTTCTCGAAATTTGGCCTTTTTGCCCCACCCTCGGGGCAAAACGCCTTTGGGGTGGGGCATGAATTTATTTTGAAAATATCTGGGGGAAAATAGGAATACAATTAGTTTGTAATTAATACACTAGGAAAAATATATTTTGGATGGGTTTTATCATATTTTCAACATTTTTTATCAAGCGTAAAGGCTAGATTTGGGCATAATTTACTTGTCTATAAAAGTGGTTACGTGTTACTGTCCTTTGTCTGCAGCATCTTCATATCAGTCAAATTAAAACATACTGATGTTATGTTCTTTATAAGGCCCCTTTAAAGTAGATTAAATGGTCTTATTAATTGTCTCATTTTAACACAAAATCGACGTTTCATGGGCGTTTTGCCCCACATGGATCCATCAGGTGACATAAAAGTTATATATAAGATATATTCGCGAAAAGTCGGTCTTTTTTGCCAGTTTTTCTTTTGTAGACAACGAAATGTAAATGAATTTCGTCATATGTACCAACCTTAGTCATTCCTCGAGTTTAAAGGAAAATGTTAGTACTTTTGAATACCTACTTATCCATACAAGGGGCAAAACGCCCACTATTTAGCCCTTGGAAGGGGCAAAACGCCCAGTCTGGGCGTTTTGCCCCAAAGCAGCATAGGCGTTTTGCCCCAAAGGGGGTGGGTGATTTAATTTGGCCAGAGAAAAAAATGTGTTGATATTTTTTTCTTTTTATCTTTTTGTGTAGGCGACCAATTGGACACATAAATATAAAATGCATTTTGGTTGATTGAATACTCGGACTGAAATAAGATACACAAGAAAACCCATTACCCAAATATTAGATCAAACATAATGCAAAATAAACAATTATTCGCAAACTGATAATTGAATGACGTTTAGATGTAAAAATTTCATGGGCATCTTTCTAAAAGAATACTTCAAGTGTGAAATCAAGACAAAAATCAATTGACATAATGAGTGATGAAATAAAAGGGGTGGGCGTTTGACCCCACCTGGGCGTTTTGCCCCTCCTTACCCTACTGATGGCAGCAGCTTGTCAAGAGTAAAAGATCACACAAAAAATTCACCTCTGCAGCTTCAATTTTCAAATGTGGAAAAAATGACTGATAGCGTAAAAAATAAATAAATAAGTAAATAAATAAAAAATGATAATAGCCTAGGCCCTACTTCTGTTTTAGGCGGCAAAAAGTTTTTTTTATCTTCAAACTTTCGTCATTAGTGACAACATTACGGTTCCGAGTTCTTTATCGCTGGCTGTAAAGCCTCTAATGTGCCACTGACCAGACATGCCCCATGAGCGGACTAGCCTCGTTCTCTCCAATTTTCTCTCGTTTCTCCCCAAATTTTCCACGAATTATAATGATCAAATACTATGCTTTTCACCACATGGATTTTGTCGTCTTCACCACCTTGGAATTCGTACTGGTCCAAAACTGGTTTTCGTTTGAGCGACTGTAGAAGGTCAATCAAGCTGAAGCTAGTTGCGACGTTATAGATAAACACCGACAAAATGCTATTGTTTGTACGAAATTACCCCACTGTTGATAGAATTAGTCCATATTTACAAGTTCGTGTGCAGATATACCAGGAACATCTGTAAGGCTCTTGAATTGGGGATAATAAGACTGAAATATTGTGGGTTAAATAAGGTCCTTTGTAACATGATGACCTTAGCTGTAAGCTGAATGGGACTTAATCCTTTACCAGACGACAAAATTTTCGACTGTTCCAAGTTCAAAGATGATGCAGATGACATACATGTTCAAGTGAATGGAATTTAAAACATTTTGGTCTTTTGGGGGTAGAAAACATTGTGGGAAATGAAGAAATTGCTTGTCACAAGCAATTTCTTCATTTTCCACAATGTTTTCAAAGGCCATTATCTTGTGGGGTGTCAAAAGGCGTCCACGTGTGGTAATGGGTTAAGCTGTTAGCTAAATGGGACATAAAACTCCATTCACCACGAACCAAAACAACTTTAACGGTTTAATGATATTGTGGAAAATGAAGTAATAGCTCGTCACAAGCAATTTCTTCATTTTTCATAAGGGAATGTTTTCTAAAGCATTTATCTTGTGAGGCGTCAAAAAGTGTCAATATGTGGGAATTTGGGAGACAGTTGTAGTAAGAAATCGTCGCTTTTCAACGAAAACCGCGTAACTGCAGCTTGGTTTAAGCTGCAGTTACGAGTTTTTTTGTTGGAAAGCAGCGATAAAGAGCCCCGGCGTATGGTATTTGATTGAAGCTGTTGTGACGAGTTTTTTAACAGCACCGACGGTTCATAAAAAACATAGCGGTAAAACCAGAAATTTCATTGCCATTTCCACGATATAGCCTCCTGGCCCCGGTTTCTCGAAAAAACTTAAGTACGTTCTCATGCTCAAATCTGAGCACCGTGCTCAAATCGCACGAAATCCACGTGAACTTCAATCGAATACCCTTCAACGTTGGAAAGTATTCCTTTAAAGTTGAGCATGTTCTCATGAGTATGTACTTAAGTTTTTTTTCGAGAAACCACTCGGACTGAACCACGGTTGCAATTCATGTCATTAAAATATATCAGTAAACACTGGTATTTCATCATGTCTTTTTAATTTGCAAATATTGGCTACATAGATACACACAATTATGGCAAAGAATCAACATAAAAATATAATACGCTCAATAACTAAATTTCAATATCATACGGATTATTTGCACACCATTCCATCAATTTTGTGAATGACAAAGATACAATATTTAGAAACAAATAATACGATTAATAACTAATTTTCAAAATTATTTGAATCTTTGCACACCTTTCAATCAAATCCGTGAATTACAATTATAACAAAGATTCAATATTTACAAACAAATAGTACAACTAATACTAACTCGATATTATTTGAATTTTTGCACACCTTTTAGTCAAATTTGTAAAACGACAATTATGACAAAGATTCAAATTTAGACACAAATAATACAATAAAATTAATATTAATTTTTCATATTATTTGAAACTTTTCACACCTTTCAATCAATTTTGTGAATGGCAATTATGACAAAGATGAAACATTTAGAAAAAAAAAAACCAATTAATACTTACTAAATTCCATTTGAAACTTTGCACACCTTTCAATCAACTTCGTGAATGACTATTATGACAAAGATTCAATGTTTAGATACAAATAAAACAATTAATATTAACTTTTAATATTATTTGAATCTTTGCACACCTTTCAATCAATTTTGTGAATGAATATTATGACAAAGATTCAATATTTAGATACAAATAATACAATTAATAGTAACTTTTAATGTTATTTGAATCTTTGCACACCTTTCAATCAATTTTGTGAATGACTATTATGACAAAGATTCAATGTTTAGATACAAATAATACAATTAAATTAATAATAACTTTTAATATTATTTTAATCTTTACACACCTTTCAATAATTTTTGTGAATGACTATTATGACAAAGATTCAATATTTAAATACAAATAATACAATTTATGATATTTTTTGATGTTATTTGATTCTTTGCACACCTTTCAATCAATTTTGTGAATGACTATTATGACAAAGATTCAATATTTAGATACAAATATTACAATTAATAATAACTTTTATTATTATTTGAACCTTTGCACACCTTTCAATTATATTTTGTGAATGACTATTATGACAAAGATTCAATGTTTAGATACAAATAATGCAATTAATAATAACTTTTAATATTATTTGAATCTTTGCACACCTTTCAATCAACTTCGTGAATGACTATTATGACAAAGATTCAATATTTAGATACAAACAATACAATTAATACTAACTTTCTATATTATTTTAATCTTTGCACACCGTTCAATCAATTTTGTGAATGACTATTATGACAAAGATTCAATATTTAGATACAAATAATACAACTAATACTAACTTTTAATATTATTTGAATCTTTGCACACCTTTCAATCAACTTCGTGAATGACTATTATGACAAAGATTCAATATTTAGATACAAATAATACAATTAATATTAACTTTTAATATCATTTGAATCTTTGCACACCTTTCAAATAAATTTTGTGGATGGCAATTATGACAAAGATTAAAGAATAAATAAGAAAATAATAATAAAAAAAAAATATTACCATACTTTTACAAAACTATTTGAATCTTTGCACAACTTTCAATCGAATTTGTGAATGGCAATTGTGACAAAGATTCAACATTAAGATACACATAATACAATTAATAATAACTCAATATAATTTGAAACATTGCAAAACTTTTAATCACTTTTTTTGAATAACCATTATGACAAAAGATTCAACATTTAAAAACAAATATACAAATAAGCTTTACAGACCGTAAAAAAATCACCACTTTCTAGCCATACGAAATGCATCAAATTACACACAATTGTTAATACACTTCACATAAGCTGATCCATCATGCCGGATTTCAAGATTATGCTTCAAGAAGAAAATAATTTACAATTATCATTTCAATCTATATTCATATGCAAAGGAGGTAATTTTGAACATTTTTTTGATAAGTATTTCCATAAGTATGCATTTATTCAAAATTCGTAACCTTTCAAAACGCTTATGTTTGTGTGATGGAAATGTAACACAATTTAGGAATTACTGACACATTCCACGACACTCTGACATTTTGGTGTTAACAAAATGGGACAAATCTTTCCCAAAGGACTAAATCTTAAGGTAGTCGAACCCTATAAATATACGCGACGTCGGAATTATTCGGGCGACTCCGTAAACATTCGGCGACGGAACGTTCCACTGCTGAATGTTTACGACGTCACCCGAATAGTTTCGGATACATAACGGATGTTAACGACGTCTCACAAATAATTCGGACGTCTGGTGAATCTAGCTATTTTAAAATCAAATGAGCCAGGATCTGAAAAATGTCCCTTATAGCATTTGAGACAGACAGGTTTGACCATGAACCATGCTTCTCTCATAAAGTTGCTGCAGGCCATGAAGAAGCTGTAAGAGAATAATATGGTTCCTGATCAGACTGCGTGCATACGCAGGCTGATCTGGAACCATGTTGTTCTCAAATGCTATAAGGGACGTTTTTCCAGATCCTGGCTCATTAATAATTATATAGTTTTTCAATCACAATTTAATTGCTTACAGAATATAGTACATGTACTTACACGGTGGGGATTGTGCATGCTGGGATGGATAACGAATACGGACAAAAATAATCTCGAATCTTGTC
The DNA here is from genome assembly GCA_963680895.1 of Fragum sueziense. Classification (NCBI taxonomy): domain Eukaryota; kingdom Metazoa; phylum Mollusca; class Bivalvia; order Cardiida; family Cardiidae; genus Fragum; species Fragum sueziense. The sequence continues at coordinate 14,042,605 of OY804606.1, forward strand.
AAATATTTTACAATAGCTCCTTTATTTCTTTGTCGATTTTCAAAAGGTCTGTTGCATGTACCCCGCCTTGAAAATCTCTTTCCTCGGATACATGGATTATTTGTGGTATCCTTTCAATTTTTCCAAAAATTGATCCCAACTGACCAGAAAATGAAATGATAACGACTACGGCAAAATAAGCCACGCTTCAGGTAGGAAATTGTGCAATAATTTTCTTTTTCTGTGTCAAGCGGTTTGTTGCATGTACCCCGCCTTACTGAGCGCTTTCCTCAGGTGTATTACTTATTTGAAAACTCCCCATATTTTTCCCAAACACTGATCCCAACTGACCTGAAAACGATCAGATTCTTTGTCGTTTTTCTGGTCGGTTGGGATCACTTTTCGCAAAAAGTACAAATAGGTTTCGTGTAAAGCATACATCGGAGGAAAGAGCTCAGTAAGGCGGGGTACATGCAACAAACCGTTTTTGAATTGACGCAGAAATAAGGAAGTTATTGCAAAATGTCTTACCTGAAGCGAGGCAAATTTGTCCGTAGATTTGCCCATCCCAGCATGCACAATCCCCACCGTGCTTATCATTATAGACATTTTCACGAGCAATAAAATTCCAATGTTATCCACAGAATAATCTGAAACTGTAGTGGCAAATTATATAAGTATTAGTTAACATCAAAAAACATTCATTATAGTGTTTATGCAAAAAATGAATCAAAAATAAATTATTTAAAATATAACAGAAAAAGAAGAAATTACTCATCTTGAATATTGTCTCCTTTTTCCAATTATGGTTTATACATAATTATTATATTTGCAATTTGAACAAATTATCATGTATAAGTTTCTGGCGTAAACTACCTGGAAAAGTCTCTATTTTGTGACTTATTTTAAGGAATTCTGCTGTGGTGTACCTTTCAAGATGTAGGAGCTCTACACTGATTTACTTGAAGCTATATTGGGCCCCTACAGCTTATTGGGCTGGGGGAGAACAATGTATTTATAGTAAGTGCAACAAAGATAGCGAAATAAAAACAAAACATTTTGTAGCTTAAATGAAATAACAATGCATTTATAATCAAAAAGATGTTTATGACTTATAACAAAACAACAAATACTTACACTTACATGTAAGACTCAATTCTATCGAAATCGTTTAGAGCGTAATTCATCCGGAATTCGAAACATCCGATTTTTGCTCAGTTTTGATTAATTCATTTTATCTTAGTTTTTTTGCTCACCAAGTAATTTCACAGTTGAATAAGTCTATAGATATAAAATGAAAGAAATTAGTCGAAACGAGCAAATTTCTCTCCCTTTTCTTCTATATTTCAATGACTACTCTCATTTTAAAATACTGTTATTCTGTTTTGATTTCTATTGATGATAGTGGATTGACGTTAAAAGACTTTAAGACAGTAGATATTAACGTGACTCAGAATTTCAGATAATCTTCCAATATATTTTTTTTAAATTATTTTAAATACTTGATCAATTTGAATTCAGTTTGAAGCAGAGGTGGAAAAATGCCAGGAATTATGTGGACGTGGTGATTTTTTTTTTAACAAGAGCCGTCAGAGACGGACAATGCTCCCCGAATAAGGCATTGTCACAATAAATATATGCCAAGCAGAGCTAATATAAAGCTAACAAATGTTAAGCCCCCTTTTTCCATGACATTTTTGTATACGCAAATTTTAAATAGTTTATTGTCAAGGGCATCTGATTTGCTACTCAAATATGAAATTTCATCAAATTCTGACCATTATACTAGGAGAAATTAGAGAAAAACTGTATTTAACCTTAAGTTCCCTTTTTCCATGACGAGGCCTCAAATCCAACAACCGGGAAGAGTACATCGGCATTATGTCATAGATAGTTCACATGGTAAGTTTCATTTGATTTTGCCCAAGGGTTATGGAGAAATCACTTCGGACGGACGGACGGACGGAATGACGGACGGACGGACAGACAAAGCGGCGACTATATGCTCTCCCTTCGGGGAGCATAAAAACATCTGGCGATAAAGAAATATTGAAGACCAACTAAAATTTTGGTTGATCTTCAAAAACATTTTTATCACATTTTTAAAACTCAACCATGACCATCTAATGCCTGATGGCTGCAATATTCCCTGTTTTAATACGAATCCAAATTGGTCTTGGCATTAACAAAATAATTGAAGATTTTCTTAATTGTCTCATGATTAGCCTCCGTGTTAATGCAGTAATTCGTAACATTCGTAATTGACATAACGAGTGTCAACTGTAAAGTTTATAGAACCGTATGTACTCTATATGTTGTAACCCATCTTGGAACTTATGCAGTTTTAAATACAATTCAAAAGAGTAGCAATAACAGTGAATAACAAAAGTCTTGGAATTAACCATTTCCCAAAACAAGACCTGGTTTGACGTCCGTAATAGAAAATACGTTGGAGAATATTAATATCAATAAATGCAAAAGATAATTTTTGTGCTACATAGTACACAAATCCTCTCTTTACCCAGACCATTTGTATGGTCTGCTTCCGCTTTAGAATTGTACAACCCTTTTTATATTGTCGTTTGGGAAAGGGTTAAAATAACACATGATTTACAATACTCAAGATTATCTCTTTTGTTCAGCTCATTAACACAAAGAACATAAAACAGTGAATAAACAACAACAATAACTTATACAAACTACAAGAAGTGCAACATTTAACCAAGCATAGTGCATTGAAATCATTTGTAAGCAAATAAATCGCACAATTATTGTACATGTGATGAGCTATGAATGGTGGACCTATACAGTTGGCACACCACCCCATTTTATCTGCAGCTCTGATATTGTTCTTGATCAGACTGCTTGTTTACACAGGCTGATCTGAAATAAAGTCTGTCTCAAAAGTCTTATGCAATCCTTTTCCAGATTCTGGTTCATTTACAAACAACAACAGACATGTCAGTTGAAAATACAATAAAACAAAATTGCAATCTTCCTATACATGTAGATAAGAAAGGAATAAAAAAGTGTAGATCCTGATTAGTACAATTGGTGTATTTTTTAATCAAGATTTCTCTGCTTTTAAACAAAAACCCCGTAACCACAGCTTAAAACAAGCTGAATTTACGAGGTTTTTGTTGAAAAGTTCGATATACACCTTTCTTTTTTTGTGATATTTAGCTAATTCTGACTGATATCATTACCACGGTGTATAATCACGTGATACAATATTTTCAGAAAATCTTCATTAACTTTGTAAATAATGGACCGATTTGAAATTCGGTTTAAAGCAGAGAATGTGGACAGGCGTCACGCATTAGATGGACGTGTTGGATTTTTGAAAAATCAATTGATAAAAAAGTTATTGAAGATAAACCAAAATTTTGGTTTATCTTCAATAACTTTTTTATCATTTGATTTTTCAAAAATCCAACACGTCAAACTTATTCCTGGCATTTTCCCACCTTCTTTGCTTCAAACAGAATTCAAATTGGTCAAGTATTAGAAAAGATATTGAAGATTATCGGAAATTCTGAGTCACGTGATTATACACCGTGATTACATTAGTTACTTACCTATTACCACAAATAGACGCTTTTTGACTCCCCAAAAGAAAACTGCTTTGGAAAAACATTGTGGAAAATGAAGAAATTGCTTGTGGCAAGCGATTTATTCATTTCCCACAATTCCGGATTTTCGTAATTCCGTCGTGACAGAGTTGTCGTTCATGCGGGACGGTATACCGTCTTCCGGTGTCAATGTAAGCAAGCGCTATCAGTGGGAAAGAACCACTACGGCATTTAGGAATGCCATAATTTTGTGGATAGAATTGGGAATTTTGAACTGCACAAAGTATATCGAAAGAGTCAATTACAGGACGAGCTTGGGTTCGAGTAATTAGAACCAAACATAGTATCTGGCCTAGGTCTGAGAGACAATATTAACCAAAACGCGTAGATCGTTGGGCGATTCCAACAGAGGTTACCTCAGCGGAGAGAAGAAAGAGAAAACCCATCACAACATAGTCACATTACACTAAGCGAATACATATCAAAGTAGATCTAGTCTATTTAGACCTAAGGAGAAAATGTTTCCTAAAATATTAATTTTCTCTTAAGTAGGCCTAGTATACATCAAAACCAGGCTTGTTTGGGAAAGCTTTCACGAACAAACAATGAATTACACAGATCTGGATCTACTTGAACGAAATCGCAAACTTTTGAGAGAAAAGAAAAACATGCTGACTTTGCTCACAATTTAATGTTCCCCGAATATTTCGTAAATTCTACAATCTACACCAAACTGTTCTTCTCAGTAGATCTACGGTACAGCCTGCTTCAAATTCAAATTAAATTTGAAATGATTGTTTATTATGTTAACCCTTTCCTAACCAATTCGTTGTTTTCAAGCCCACAAATAGCAAAATCAGTATCATTCTGATAATTATCAAGACTTAATTTGGAAAGGACCAAATTTTGTTGTTTGGATAAGGGTTAAAAATCCATTCATTTTTTCGGAACATTTGAAAAAGAATTCTAAAAAGCTAGATCTGATGTCAAATACAGGACTTTAATATTAAGAAAGGGATTTAAAATTTTTGAGAATTCGTTTTCAAATGTGCCGAAAAAATGATGGATCTTTTTTAATTGTTTGGAAAAACATTGAGAAAAAGGAGGCAATTTGATAATATAGACAGATATATCGCCTCTTTCCTCAATATTTTCTGTGCTTTAACATTCACTTCAACTGTTTTCGATATTAATCGTTTTCCGACAGTTGAAATTTTTTTGTGTGGAACGAATGCTCTTACAAACAATTACAAAATATTCGTTTGGAAAACTTGCTCGCATCGTACATGTATATACATCAGGGGCGTAGCTGGACCTAAATGTTAGAGTAGGCCTGGGCTAGGGGGGTCCGGGGGCATGCTCCCCCGGGAAAATTTTCCCCGTATAATGCTCGTAGGTGCGTTTTCCGGCTTAGCTGAGGTAAAAAAATGAATCAGTTACAGGTAACTTATTGCATAATTTATTAACCATTTTAATATATTTTTTATTGTAGGCATAATCCTATCTTGATTTTGAGGGGTCCATATTTCAAACTCTAGTCTGAATTTGCCAGGGCTCAAAAACAAATTTTCGAACAACCGGTAACTAACTCTCGGATAAACTACCTATTTCTCTGCTTCGCACTTGCACATTTGTCTATGACAAAGTCAGTATCTCTGTGTATGCGCAACATAGCTAAAGGAAACGGTCACAAACGATTTCGCGTCCATATTGTGTCCACATCACGCCCATGATTATACTGAATGGCACCCCTGTTTAGACGTACTCCGGTCGTGATCACGCGGAATGGTGAATGTGACCGGCCTTAAGGATGTCAGGCGTTCCCCCGTCATGGTAGAACGGAGGTAGGTCTTTGTCCTCTTCATGAACGTGCACATGTCGGCGAGGTGGTGGTCATCCTCAACAGCACCACAGTGAATCAACGTACAGTCAAGGACATCAGTAGCTGCACACACTGTACGAACGAAATCAGTTATGAATCGGTCAACCTTTGTGGGTAGATTGTTTCTAATCAAGGAGAATTGGCATCAAGTTCATTTAGTTCTACTAAAGCAAGTTGATATCTGTTTGGGAGAAAAATTTGATTGACTATGTACAAGTGCTTAACTTTCTTTCTTTCGGTCTTATACACTTAAAGACATTTCTAACGCAACACTTACATATTTCATCATAATTAGATAAATAATGCATTATATTTTACCTAATTTGTTCCACATATAACCAATAACTTTTACACATTTTCTGTAAATTTCATCAAAATCAGTTCATCCAAACATGAAAAATATTTAAGTTTGTTACCAAGACTCAAATATAAACAGTCACAAAACCGCCCCACGATTTAAAATTCAATAGCACCAAAGCAGCGTACCCAAATAATGCTTATATCTCAAACCCTGCTCCATTAGTTTGGATAAGACACTTTTCCACGCGCGGAGCAATATTACAATTCAGGTGCACCTGAAATGATGTTTTGAACGTATCAGGATTGCACAAAATTATCAAATTTGTTACCGCAGAGATTAATTTTTCGCCTTTTTGCGGACAATAAACTGGAACAGACACTTGGGGACGAGTGAAGAACTATCACGCAAAGATTCATCATAAATTATGGTCTGTCAATGATAAGGATGTGTCCTCATGTCATCTAGGCCAATTGTGGACAAACAGAATGTTAGCTGACAGTCAAAAACTTTACTGTTGTTACATGAATAACCCGAATTTACGTTATCAGCTCGTGCGGCTAAATTGTGACTTTTTGTTTTCTTGTTTAATAATTTCTACTCAATATTTCTTTAAGACAAACGCAGATCTTTAGCCAATATGAATGAATTTAATTTGTTGAAAATTTGATAAAAATGGGTTCATTCAATTTTAGATTAATTACTAAAAGGTAAGTGTTGCGTTAGAAGTGTCTTTTAGTGTATAATGCGATGCACTGCACAACCACGCAACCCATGACTTCATCGATGTTGTTCAAAATGGCTTTTTGCCAAGTAGGCTACCCCCGGTATAATAATCGTTAAATTTTCCGATTGTGTTCCCCAACCCCCTTCCCTCAGCTGTTTAGACCTTTAGGACTATCGCAGGGTCCCGGTCCCTGATTGTGACAATCTAACAAATCTCATCTGTCATGTTCGGAACTCGTGATCGACAATTTATACCTATTTTCGTGCTCACATAATATGAATTATCAAAAAAGGCAATGAATAATAATTTTGACGAAATGTTATGATATTTCTCGCGTAATTTGACATGACACTTGCCTTTATGGAAAATATGGCCATGCAAAGGGACTTAAATCACTGTACAAACGTATAAAAGGACTGCAAGAAAACGATATTGAACCACTTTTAGGAAAAGACTCGGTTGTGTTATTTAATTATCATAGGCTGATAACAGCTAAAGCTGTGCCAAATCAGATGAAATCAGTAATACCACTGTACGAAGGAAATTCGCAGCTAATAATTTGTAAAAAAATCCGATCAGCTGCTGACCGGGCAATCATCGAGTCATGCAAGGGGTCCAACGTACAAAAGTTTTTGTGGTCAAAAAGATCGGCAGTGGACAAAGATGGCGGCTAAATGATTGAATTTGTGTCGATTTTGGGGACAAAAACTGAAAGTAAGTACGTTTCTTGGCTTTGATATACCATGTCACCTAGCCGAGGATGTGGAGACAGTATTCACGCTCCTAGGGAAATAGGCCTTAACTTCTGACATGTTCTCAAACTCCATTGATGCTCGAAGTAATGCGAAGCTTGAGGCGGCAACAAAATCCGAAACTGATTTTGACCTGTATAAAATCGCCATTTGCATTAAAAATGCGATGAAATGAGACCAACCCTCGCTGTCTACACCATTTAAACAATAAGCCCAACAATCTGATCGCACTTTTAACGTATGCAACACCTCGCATTCATGTAAAAACCCTATGTAAGCTGTCTAAGGTGGACTGTGGCCAACTGTACGAAAATAATGTCGCCACCATGTCAAATCTAACGATCCCTTGTCAAATTTCGAATTGTGTTTCCCAAAGGTTTTGTTTTGAAATCCTTTCACATACCTGAAACAGGATACCCAAACCCCCACAAATGGTTTTATTTTACCCTCAAAATGAATCTTGTACCCCTCGTTTTTGTAGACAGCCTACTTTGTCTCTTAAAGAGGGGGTGCAAGCATCCTGTAAAATAAGCATTTGTACCCCCAGATTTAAGAATCAATGGAAACGCTGCTGAAAAGTATTAAAGAACTTTGTTTTTAGAACCACGAATTCTCTTTGAGAATGAAGTGATGTTAAAAATATTTATAAATCATTTATAGTCTAGATCTATGTTTAGTAGGAGTCAGTCAGGCTTCAGTAAGAATGTGACTGGATCTACTGCCACTGCGTGACTTAATAATTCCCTTTGATAAGATGTAAAAATATCGAGGAAAAGGAATAAGACGGTATCAAAAATTTTCTTCCTTTTCGTCAATATTTTCTAATTGTTCAACACTTGGTTGTATGTATCATTCATTGTTTGGGAAATGGTTATTAGCTCACCTGAGCACGAAGTGCTCATGGGGAGCTATTGTGGTCACTCACCGTCCGTCGTCCGTCCGTCTGTCCGTTCACATTTCTTTAAACATCTTCTCCTCCTAAACCATTCGGTAGATTTTGACCGAACTTGGCAGGAATGTTCCTTGGGTGACCCTTCTCAAAACTTGTTCGCGGATTTTTGATTCGTCAAAAAATGTGGGCGTGGCTTATCGGACTTAGAGAAATCCTAAAAAAATCTTTAAAAATCAACCATTGGGCCAATTTGAACCTAACTTGGCAGAAATGTTCCTTGGGTGACCCATTTCAAAACTTGTTTGCAAATTTTTGATTCGTCAAAAAATGTGGGCGTGGCAGGGCGTGGCTTATCGGACTTAGAGAAATCCTAAAAAAATTCTTTAAAAATCAACCATTGGGCCAATTTGAACCTAACGTGGCAGAAATGTTTCTTGGGTGACCCATTTCAAAACTTGTTTGCAAATTTTTGATTCGTCAAAAAATGTGGGCGTGGCAGGGCGTGGCTTATCGGACACAGAGAAATCCTAAAAAAAATCTTTAAAAATCAACCATTGGGCCAATTTAAACCTAACGTGGCAGAAATGTTCCTTGGGTGACCCTTTTCAAAACTTGTTTGCAAATTTTTGATTCGTCAAAAAATGTGGGCGTGGCAGGGCGTGGCTTATCGGACACAGAGAAATCCTAAAAAAAATCTTTAAAAATCAACCATTGGGCCAATTTGAACCTAACGTGGCAGAAATGTTCCTTGGGTGACCCATTTCAAAACTTGTTTGCAAATTTTTGATTCGTCAAAAAATGTGGGCGTGGCAGGGCGTGGCTTATCGGACTTAGAGAAATCATAAAAAAATTCTTTAAAAATCAACCATTGGGCCAATTTGAACCTAACGTGGCAGAAATGTTCCTTGGGTGACCCTTTTCAAAACTTGTTCACAAATTTGTGATTCGTCAAAAAAAGTGGGCGTGGCAGGGCGTGGCTTATCAGACTTAGAGAAATCCTAAGAAAATTCTTTAAAAATCAACCATTGGCCCAATTTGAACCAAACTTGGCAGAAATGTTCCTTGGGTGACACCTTTCAAAATTTGTTGGTGAATTTTTTATTTGTCAGGAAAAGTGGGCGTGGCAGGGCGTGACTTATTGGACTTAGGGAAATCCTAAGAAAATTCCTCAAAAATCGACCGTTGGCCCAATTTGAACCAAACGTTACAGAAATATTCTTTGGGTAACTCTTTGTAAAATTTGTTTGGGGATTTTGATTCGTCAGATAAAGCGGGCGTGGCAGGGCTTGGCTTATCGAAGTTAGAGACACCCTAAGAAATTTCTTTAAAAATTACATTGGGCCAATTTGAACGAAACTTAGCAAGAATTTTCCTTGAGTGACTCTTTTAAAAATGCATACACAAATTTTCTTTGTCGTCTAAAAATGTGGGTGTGGAAGGGCAGGGTTATCAGACTTAGAGAAATCATAAGAAAACTCTTTAGAAATCAAGCATTGGGCCAATTTAAACCAAACTTGACAAAAATGTTCCTTGAGTGACCCTTTTCAAAGTTTGTTCACAAATTTTTGAATTGTAAAAAAAAGTGGGCGTGTCACAAACTTCTTTCAGGTGAGCGATATAGGGCCATTATGGCCCTCTTGTATTAATCATTGTCATCATTATAATGCCGTTGTTTGAATAAATCTTGTTTATATTTTTCAGGTGATGTTAATCTTCCATGGCAGACACTTGACCGTAGCAGAAAGATCAGTATCCCGGTCCTGATGAATTCCGAGAAATAACTGACATAACAGTCTGAATTCACTGAGACGGCATACCAGAAATATTACCTGAAGTCACAAATGAACATTTTTATGCATGTTTTTCAAGAACTCTGTAAACACACTGTAAAGATGGATGCTATTGATATATGAAGTTTGACACAAGATGATGAAAACCACAATCAAGCTTCAAGATATTTTCATGGATGATGGTTCCCAGTCTTGCAATGCTAATGACCAGACCTACAGCTTTTAAAGAAGTTTATGTTAAATTAAACCTTTCCCAAACCGCAAAATTTTAGGGTTGTCCAATTTTTAAGTTGTTTCAGAGACCAAAAACAGATGTTAATTAAGGTAGGACTTGCCTATGATATAGCTCAGAAAACATTGAGACAAAAGGAGAAAATGCTGGTTATCAGAATTTTCTTCTTTTACCTCAATGTTTCTCAAGCCTTTTCTATTAAGGACTTCAAAATCAGGTCTTGTTTGGGAAAGGATTGATTAAGTATTTTGTCTTCTGATACTATTTGGTGTTGCTCGTTACAGAATAAAATCCTGTCAAACTTGTACAATGTGGTACTGTATAACCCTTCCCAAGACAACAAAATTTGATGTTGGTCCCAATTCAAAGATGTTGCAGACAGTAATTTAAAGTGAAAAAGATTTTATGATTTTTGGTCTTTCTTGCTTGAAAATATTGTGGAAAATGAAAAGATTGCTTGCTTGTCATATGTATGCAATTACTTGATTTTCCACAAGGTTATATAAAAAAGCTCTATCTTGTTGGGCATCAATTTCAAAATGCCACTATATGGTACACTGATGGAGTAATCTTTGTCCGCTAGACTGGTCAAAATAGAAAATGGTTGCCGACAACAATGTGAATCTGACTTACAATGTGAAATCGTTGGCTCAGCACGAAACAGTTGTAACTGCCTATAAACATATAGGCTGTTAGAACTGTTTCACGCTGAGCCATCGATAATGTTGAATGTTCATTTCATATGGTAGAAAAATAAAAAGGGATAAGGGGGTGAATGCTTATTGTCAGCATTTTTATTATGCTTCCCTCAATGTTTTCAAAAGCATCATCTCATAGATCTATACATCACGACCAAGGATTGTTTGAGAAAAAGGCACCAGACCTCTGGCTCGACCAGTATCCTTTCTGCCATTCGCAAAGGCGACTCTAGTGGGGGATTGTTGCGTTGGGTCGCTCGCCCCCAACCCCACCCCTTCCCTCCTGCCCCCAGGAAAAATCCTGGATTAGACCTTGATTTGACAGAAGTCTTTCTATCGTCAATGGATTTGAATAATTAAAATGAGAGAGCAGTCGATGGCTTTGATTGGAAGTTCTGTTAGTACATATTGAGAAAACATGTAGATGACCAAAATCTGTGAAAACTTCTTCATTCGCTATGGTAAAATCATTGATGGAAAAGGAAATATCAAGGTGTATCAATGAATCTTTTCTCTTCAAAATTTTAAACAGATGTTCCAGACACTCACGGGATAAATTATTTTTAACTTGAATTTTACTACAGATTTTCCATAGACAAAGACATCTGTCAAAAGCAGATTAAAATGTCATCTGACAATTTCAGACTACCAGGCTACTAGCAAATAATGAACCAATGACCAATTGGATCATTCAGGACCAAGCCTTTGAAAGCATCAACTGGAAAAGGATGCTGGTAACTATATTAACAATTCATCCTTTTCCACAAGTGTATTGCATGGCGGGACAACTGGGCTTATAGGTGATAGGACATTGAATGAACAAATAATTCATTTTTTCCATTTATTTTCAACTCATTTTTTTATGTCCTTGATAGATTAACCTTGTGAAATCATTGATGCAAAAGAAGGAATAATATAATTTCTCCTTTTGCCTCAATATTTTCTAAGCTCTCTACACAAATGCTATCTTCATTAAGAAACAGCTGATTTCAAATTGGGTCAGTCCAACATTTAGTTGTTTGGGAAAGGATTAAAATGAGGTGAAAATATAAATCAAAAAAGCAAACTCAAGATTCTTCAACCACTGCTATTTTTTTTAATTACACAAAACAAATTCCGATTCCATATCGCTTGGGAATTGCCAAAACCAAAGTACATTAATAATTTACTTGGAAATCTAAGGCTAGATATCTAAAACTTTGCAAAAAAAACCTTAAGACTCTCATTTTAACAAACAAGTCTATTTGAAACTCTCTAATAAGGTAAGCTTTTGAGAACATGGAGGAATTAGATGCTTGTCCAGGGACAATTTATTGATCCTGCTTTAAACTCTGGCAAAAAAGTCTAAAGTTTTTTAAACTGAATTAACCCACAATAAAGTCTATTAATGCATGACAATTAATCTAAAACATGTAAATCTTTAACATGATAAGAACCGTTGTAACAGTTTATCTTGGCCTCGGGGTATCATGGCCCCCACCCTGGGTATCTTGGCCTCCACCTAAAATTTTGTTCCAGAGTCCCCAAAAATTCAAACAATGTCTACAAATGTTACACCTTATGTTAAATGTAAAGAAAAAACAAAGTTTAATGTGTTTTGGTCATTTTTTTTCCGGCTTTTTTGCTTGAAATAGCTGCTCAGGAGCCAAAATAAACTGATACACCGGTAAAGCTAATGATAAATGACCTGACAGAGCATACCTAGCTAATAGCTAGATATGCTCTGCCTGGTAATTTATCAAGAGCTAAACTTCATTTAAAAAATAGTTATCTCTTTTCAATGAATTTTGGATAAAAAGTCTTCAAATTCATTCAGTTCGTTAGTAAACATAAAAAGTTTTGTCTCTCCCTCTAGCGTGTAGCCTCAGGTACTCATCCAAGTGGAGATTAATCTGTAACACATCATTCTCTTTGATTAAACTGTTTCCTGAATGGTCTTTTTCCCTGAAATATAGAAACAATACCTCACAAAGTTGGATAGTTTTGGTAGATTACTGCTTTGATGGAGTTTACAGCTGCATTCAACAATATTTCAGCTTCACTTTTGTAGCTGGTGCACCTAACAATGTGTCCTATCAATGCTTTGTGTCAAATTTATTACAATAACCAATTAAATCCACCAGCTATTCATCTCTAACTTTAGTTTATGAAAGGTTGTTTACAACTTTAAACTCATAAGTCATTTTTCTAGATGATTTTCTACATCATGAATGTACATACTAGTACATACCATGTAATCCATTACCACAATTTGAATTCCCAGAACATCAATGCTTTGGAAATCATTAATCATTTTGGAGAAAAAGAAAAGTATAAAAATTTATATTCACTTGAAATTGTCGTCTGCAACATCTTGAATTTAGACCAATCTAGATAATAACAGCCTCTGTCTTAACTTAGCTGTATGAAGTGTAAAGCGTTACAGAAGCGCGCCTCTGGTATGCAGGGCACATTAAATGTTGTGCTTTGTTCTGGCTTATCATGATGGGTACTGCTATCCCCCACACCTCCTTCTCTTTTTCCTTGACCCTTTTCGATTCTTTTTACATGAATTTTGATATTTTTTATCTCAAGCCCTAACCAAAAGCATACAAAATAGGATAAAACTGATTTTGCGCCTGGTAAACCAGAGACTACCCCAGACGACCATATCAAGTGAATGTAATTTTACATTTTGGGTCCCTCTGGATAGAAAACACTTTGGAAAATGAACACATGTATTGCTCATTCATTTTCAATTTCCACAGTATTTTCTAGCGCATTGTTATTTCAATAATGTTTGGGTCCCAAAATGCGTCAAATGGACTTGATAATACGCCTAGGACTTCATTATAACAAAATTCATTGTTACGCGAACTTACGCCTCTGAATTTGCAGCGCAATTCGAAATTTTTACAGGAGATAGTTGGATTAATAATTGACATGGTGGCGACATTATTTTCGTACAGTTGACCACAGTCCACCTTAGATAGCTTACATAGGGTTTTTTCGTGAATGCGAGGTGTTGCATACATTAAAAGTGCAATCAAATTGTTGGGCTTATTGTTTAAATGGTGTAGACAGCGAGGGTAAGTCTCATTTCATCGCGTTCTTTATGCAAAAGGCGATTTTATACGGGTCACAATCAGTTCCGGATTTTGTTGCTGCTGAAAGCTTCGCATTACTTCGAGCATCAATGGAGTTTGAGAACAAGTCAGAAGTTAAGGCCTGTTTCCCTAGGAGCGTGAATACTGTCTCCACATCCTCGGCTAGGTGACATGGTATATCAAATCTAAGAAACATACTTACTTTCAGTTTTTGTCCCCAAAATCAACCAAAATTCAATCATTTAGCCGCCATCTTTGTCCACTGCCGATCTTTTTGACCACAAAAACTTGTGTACGTTGGACCCCTTGTCATGGTACCCCTCTTCAAAAGACGTCCTTTCAGTTGGAGAACTATAAAACCGTTTTGTAGGTATAAGAATTCGATTTCTAATAATCATTTTTCGTTGGAAATAATCAATAGTACTTTACTAAACAACAAGTCGTAATGTACTGCTCTTATGTCAACCTCGCACATAGCTGTGACCTGAAAACTTGTAAAATAGCATTTTTCTTTCAAAAATCGTTTGGTCTTCTTTCAAATTTCCAAATTTCTCTCGGCGAAATTCCGGGGCTCTGCAGTCTTGTGTTCAATTCGTTTTCTCTATGTTCTCAATACGACCCTTCTACGTCCATGGCGTTTCAACTGCGACTGTATTGCGTCCCTACCGCGACCCCATGGTGACCCTACGACGATCATCGGCGACCTAGCTTCGACTGAACTACGTCCTCTGCGTCCTTACGGCGTATATTCTTAGTTTTAAGTTAAATTATCCATATTATTCCAAAGATGAGAGGCGGACGAGGCAAAAGAGCGGGGCATATAAAGTGTTACAAGTTGACCCAGTCGCCGATTCAGATAAATTAAGATATGAATAAAGTAGGCATATTTACCAAAAGGCAAAATTTTATTCTGATCCAAATTCAAAGATGTTGCAGAAGTCATTTTCAAGTGAATGAAATTTTACTTTTTTGTCTTCCTTGGTAGAAAACATGGTAGGAAATGAGCATTTTTTTGTAATTTCATCGGCGAATCTACGACGTCCTTAGTGCAAGTGTGCTATGTGCTATTGCGTTCTTATTACGCCCTTACTAAGATGCTACTTCGACTGTGACAATGGTAACGCCGATTATGAATTATCAATATGTCCGGTCTGCTAATTCACGTTCGATAATCACTTGATACAATAATTTCAGAAAATCTTCATTAATTTTGTTAATACGAGACCGATTTTGAATTGGTTTGAAGCAGAGAAGGTGGGCAGACGTCAGGCATTAGATGGTTGTAGATGCCTTTTTATCATGTGATAAAAAAGTTAATGAAGATCAAACTAAATTTTATGAAAGGGAACGTTTATATATTTTATATAATTATGTGATATCAGTATTGACTTTCAGTGAATTCGTCAGACTGAATATTCCCCCTCCCTCTCACCCCCCCCCCCCTTTCAAGTTTTAAGGCATTTTTGGACTTTTTAAAAATTCGCTTTTTGGAATCGAAGCGTAGGCCCGGGCCTACTGTGCCTATAGGGAGCTACGCCAATGTACATGGATGTATTTTCCCCCAAAGGTGCCCCACTTTTTATTTCTATGACGTCATATGACTAGAGTAAGTAACGCAAAGTCATGACGTCACATATCGACACTCGCCTGATTTGAGGTACTCCACGGGGAAAAATATTTTTAATGATAAGCTAACATCGGATTATGGCAGATTTCTTTTGTTGTAGATCTCTGAATGGATTGAAAATGATGGAAGGTACAGATGTTTTATTAGATTCCATTATAAAGTTACAATAATAATCATTTTCATTTTATTACTCATTGATTTGATGAAAATATTAAAGTTGCCGCTTGTCATACAGGCAAATGGAAGTGAACATACCGTCCCGCAGGAACGACAACTCTGTATTACCGGAATTACGAAAAGACCCAATATTTTCTACCCAAAAAGAAGAAAGTGTGTAAAATTCTAATCCGTTGAAAAAACTTTCTGCATCATTTTTGAATTTGGATCAGTCTAAAGTTTTGCAGTTAGGTAATAGGTTAAATGTCTGGACCGAAATTTTGAAAGATGACCCTTATAATATTATCATTTGAGACTTCCATATTTCCAGATCAGACTGTGTTAAAATGCAGTCTGATCAGGACCTGTAACGGTCTACTACACTTGTTACAGATCATACAGAGACTTATAGAGAACAATAAGGATCTTGATCATACAGTGCATACGCACTGGCTGATCTGGATTCATGAATTTTTCAATGGCAATGAATTTTGTGGTAAAAATAGATCTAGACTGGGTTTAACGTTATGATTTTCATAAATCGTCGGTGTGGTGATAAAAAATCGCAACTTAAGCTTCAATCAAGCTGTAGTTGCGATATTTTAGATTTACATCGACGAAATACTAGTGCTTGTCCGAAATTTCGTCACTGTTTACTTGATGAAATTGAACCCTATTACTTTACAATAGTGGATCTTTTTCCTGATCTTGGCTTAAACAATCTCATACAATACAACCTGGTCTAGGTACGTTCTTACAAAGTAAAAATATGTACAACATTACATAGCGAAATGTTGTAAGTAAAACATCATCTGGATACATTATTTCAAATCGTCGGTGTTATTGCAAAACCTCGTAACTCCAGCTTGATAATGATGGAGTTAAGAGGTTTTACAATAAGACCAACGTAAAACTGTGTTACAATTACCAAAACGTTAAAATCTTAGACTGCTCAAATTTGAATGGAGTTGCAGGCGACAACATAATTATGATATGGACTGTAGAAAATGTGTTATTGTGTATGTTAAAGCATAGAAAAAATCCGGAGGAAAAGGAGGAATTGCTGATTATAAGCAATTTATTCTTTTCTTCCAATGTTTTTTCTAATCTATTTTTACTCGAGATGTCAAAACCAGGTCTTGATTGGGAAAGGGTTAATGTTGTGTGTGTCTTAGCAAGGCCCATGCTGATAAAATACTGTGAGAAAACGACAAATTGCTGTGTGAAAAGGACTGAGAATGCAGACTCTTGTGTTATTAATATTACTCAGATTATAAAACGTAATCGTTGCCATTATTTAGCAATTCATTCAATTGGTGTTATTTGTACGCGAATTGTATTTCAATGTTCAGTTTAACTACTTTATAACATTCAATATATAGGATACAATACGATACATACTAAATGCAAACTAAAAATTAACATTTTTTTTTTATATTTTGTACACGCGTTAGGCATGTTTCCATGAACATTTCTGCAATGTTTGACGGTATTTTTTTCTATTCCTATATTTATATTTCCTTTGCCTATGTTTAAGTCTCGATGCCCATCTAAACCTTCCTGTAGAACTGACTTTGTATAAATGAAAACATACAGACTTACAAATACATCTTTAAGGTATCCGACACCTCAAACGCACCAAGGAGCCAGAGGCGAAATTTGAAAAGTGCAAATAATTCCTAAACTGTGTTAAAATTCCATTCCAAATACAAAGCATTTTACACGATTTAGAATTTTGAATTAATGTTACTTATGGAAATATTTGACAAAAATTATCAAAACCCTTGCATATGAATATAGAGTAAAATAATATTTGTAAATTATTTTCTTCTTGAAGCATAATCTTGAAATCCGACAAGGTGAATCAACTTATGTGAAGTGCATTTACAAGTGTATGAAATTTGATGCATGTCGTATGGCTAGAAAGAGTAGATTTTTCAGGGTGTGTAAACCTTAAGAGAGTTTCCTTGATACCCATCTTATTTTTGCCTCTGTTTGCGATTTTAATGTAGGGAAAAAGGTGTAAGATGTAATGTTTTATAAAAGTATATTCTAAAAGAAGATCTATGTATTTGATATATAGAAAAAATATTACGTCGAAATTTAACATTCATTTTCAAAATGTAGGGGAGACTGGGGTACTCTTGGACAAAAATCACCTTTTCCTTACTGGTCAGGTAAATATAGGGATTATCCCAAATGTCTAAGACGTAACGTCAACTACTGGTACTCATTCAGAAAATGCACCGTGCGTGGTGACTTAGTATCGATAACAGCTCCTATATTAGAAAATACCTCTTTGTGTTATATATCAAAGTGAAGCTTATAAAATAAGGATTCATAAAACGCGAGCGTTTTGTTCTTAGTATTTCCGAGCAATCAGAATTTGTAAAACAATGTTATTTCACATTGTTCCCGCGTAACAACGCGCTACATATTCTCGTTCAAAATATTGATTTATTCCAACGCAGATAGCAGCAAACGTCAGATTTCCATGCAGACAGTTGCGATGACTCTTCCCGTTACAGTCGTTGTGATTTTTCGAGGTAGAAAGCTTTTGTTGTGAAGTTATAGAGTTTTCGAGAAAAGCGCTAAATGTGTCCCCTTTAGTAAAAAAGAATTTATTAAATCGAGAGAAAGACAAAAAATCGCGATGAAAAATGCAGCCATCAGAAATTTATTCTCGGAACTTATTTGTAAGTAATTTTTCTATCGAAAGGTAAAATGAAAATCGATGCATATGAACGAGGTAAAATAGTGTTTTGAATGAAACGGATAATTTTGAAAATGTCCACCGACGTTCATTTTCATTTTTAACTTCGCATTGAGAATTTTCTTTTGTGACTGTTGTGGTTTATCGACGGAGAATTTCTTTGAAAATACATTCCTAAATGCATATTTCTATATGCTATCATATAATGTGTAGTACTTGCAATATTGTTAAAGTATCAAATAATAAGCGTATTCGAAAAAGTTATGACAAAAATGTCCGCATGCGAAAATCGAAACATTTTGTAAATATAAAATTACGTTTAACTAAGAATTCAGACGCGAATAAATTTGTTGATGAAATTCCGATTCAGATCGCCTAAATGTAAATTTAATTTCCAGTTAATGTGTAGAATTTCGCATCATTCGATACATAACTCATTTCAAAATAAAAGAATACCTGTGTCGCATTGTGTAAGAAAAATGACGTAAAAAGCCTTAAATGGAGTAAATTTTAGTAAATTTCCGAGTTTTAACTAGAAAATTTAAATCAAATCCTGCATATTTCTTCTATGATTGTTATATAGAATGTGGGTAAATTTATTATTAAATATCTAGTTAAAATGTTAAGATGTGTCGGCTAGATTTGCTTTCAAAATATCAAAGACACTGTGTCGAAAGCGATTTCGAAAACACACCGATTTTCCGACGTAACGTTATATTATGACGTTGCACGTTCACTTTCATGTTCGTCTATTCAAGCCGTTTCTTTATAAATTTACATTTCGCCGCCTTAAAATGTTTATGTTTGTCCGAAAAAAAAACAAACAAAAAACAATATGCTCTTTAAAATGCACATTAACACATTAAATAAGTGAAAACAATTATGATAAACAGCATCTCCTTTTCTCACAAAGTTTTTCAAAAAAAAAAATATGATGAACGGGCACCTTAAAATGCATAGTCAGGAAAAGTGACACATTTAAGTCATCCGAAGATTTTTGAATTTGGATCAGACTGAAATATTGTTGGTATTGTTTAATTTTGCTATCATGTTAGTCTACATAAAATCATGATCTTTATAATATCGAAAATTCCGAATGAAATACGTCAGTCATCTGTTTTTTTCTTCTTCATTTTCTGATAAACCCAGTCACAACTACTGAAAACTACGTGTATTTCCAGCTTTTGGAGCGGCATTTAAAATGAATTTTGAAATGGAATACCGGTAACATGACAATCATTAGAATTTCTGTGGAGTTTCGGTACGATGTTATACCAGTGAAAAATTTCACATAATGAATAAATGGTGATTTTGCATATTAACAAAACTTTCCTCTTCTCAACCGAATTATGATTCTCATTATAAACAATCTCTATTAGACAAAAACCTTCTGATCAACAGAAGATATAAAGCGGTTAACGATAAAAGCATTTTGACGTCGTGTTACGCTTATGAGTACCAGTAGCTGACGTCGCGTCTAAGCGTTAAATGGTAGCTTATTGAATGGCTTATGTAACACTGTATGGAAGGTACGCAGTTGCCTCCCTTTACCGTACACAGACATGCATTCCAAGTCACATACATGTCTGTCTTTCATTCACTACATGTCGTCACCTCGGCCAGTTCCTGCATTTCATTAACTTTGATGTCGATTCAAATGGCCACAACGACGAGCCATTTCAAGCGAGACTCGGCTCCATTTCGTTTGATTTCTAGCGTTTTCACTTCATGGTTTGCTAATTATTTGGCAGATTTGCAGAGTTAGATGCACTGAATTTCGATATTTATCAACATGTTTGTTGAAATTGAGGTTTTTCTGGCCAAAGTTTGATGTTGAAAGTTTCGCTACTGTACATAGACATGCAAGTCATGAAAACAACACTGTACATAGAGATGTTCGGTAAAAAGTGTACATAGAGATGCTCAAAATTCAAACCAAACACTGTACAGAGAGATCATTAACAATATGTACGTAGTCTCAACCTCATTCTCAAAAGAACGAAACTTTCTTAATATACTATAAATATAGGCAATTCAAAAGCATTTGTTTTTTAAATTATATAGGATATCTAAAAAATGGACAATTCTTCACGAAAGTTGCCTTGCCATGTGATTACTTTACATTCATTCAGCATATTTACGGTATAACAGCTGTCCTGTCTTAGTTTGCTTAGCGCAAGTGGTAGAGCTTATATGTTCTGAGTTACGATCGCACAGGAACCATAGGTATTTTTATTTCTTGCAGATTTTAAAACAGGTTTCGTTTTGCAAAACACATAACCAGTGAACACAATTTTAGAATAAATGTTCAAGGACAATAATCTGGTCTGCAAGTTTGAATAAACCCCATTAACCAGCAGAATACGAGATCTCTTATTTCGGATTTCATGTTGTTATGACCAAGTGAACGTAAAAACCACCGTGACGAGCTTCATAAAATTATAGATATTTATACGAAATATATATAGGATCTGAATTCACCCTGTCCCGACTATACGTGGAGGCTGCACGCATAGTCAGGGCATGGCGATTACAGAACTTGGGCGCGTTTCACAAACGGTCGTAAATTAACGATCGACGTAAAGTGTTTCAAATTATCGCTGAGATAAACATTAACGGAATGCTTATTTTGGTTTGAAGACATTTCTGAGTCCTTGGAGGAGCCAGGAGCTAAAGACTCTGAAATATCTTCAAACCAAAGGTTGGAATCTTTATATCAATAGTTATAGCATTGCTTGAAATTAAGTTACGTTGATCGTAACTTTACGACCGTTTGTGAAACGCGCCCCAGAACATTGACATACACGCTCGTGCATCTTTCAAACATACACATATCACCAACATTCAGTGTTGAATCTAGCTTTGCCATCCAGGGGGCCCTACGGGCCCACAGCTCTTGGTCGAGGCGGTCATCCAACTCAAATACTGAGAGAAAATAGTGAATAACTAAATGTGTCAAGAATTTATCATATGGTTATAGTCCATTGGACACAGTAAAGATATTATTTGCATGTTTTCATTAAGAAAATTCTTCAAAATGTATTGAGCAAAGAGTGTCATTTGGGCCCAGGCTTGGCTCTGAAGGGGGTCATTTTCGATTTTAGGGGGTCAATTTGGCCATGGCCTCCTCTAGATTCAACACTGAACATTACAATAAGAATTTTTTCTCATATATCTCCAAAACGTACACTAATATTGATTGGGTGGTCAGTGTTACATGTAAGTAACAAACCTCAATGTTTCACAACCTTGTCCAATCGTGTTCATTAAACAATTCTTCGGAGAGGTAAAACATTGACTTTGTATGACTTGTCGGTGCCAATTTTTATTCACTCGTCATAACCGTCTCTCAAGACGATTTTAACGAGTACTCAAACATTTACTTTAATTAACAAATTAGAATGTACTAACATGCTAACAGAAACAGTTTTGATTTTCAAAGATCTTCATCCATAGGGAATAAAAAATGACAATAAAATAAAAAAAAACCCCAAAAATAATAACATGATTTGTTGCGTTTAACCATTATGACACGCAAAATAAACTGTGCAGTTGGTTATATTAAACCTTGTTTACTTATTTAAGCAAACTATTGACATACTTGGTATCAAAGTTAACAAAAATGTATTGACTGCACGATAGTTTACTTCTGACTGAAATTTGATTATCAATAGATTTTGTTTTACGTGTTAAGTAATGGAGGGGTAAAATGTAATAGTTGCAGATTAATATTTTTTTGTAAATGCTTGTTTCTTCTTGGAGACTTGTCAAGTAACGTTACGTAAGGTCCATGCAGTCTAGAACACTTGCGTTGATTCGTTAACGAGGAGGGCACAACAGATACTATTACTGAGTAATTATTCCGTAACTTGACAAGTTTCCAAGAAGAAATAAGCATTTACGAAACAGCATTAGTCTGCAACTTTTACATTTGACCCCTCCGTTATTTTACACGTAAAACAAAATCTATTGATGATCAAATCTCAATCAAAAGTAAACTTTCGCGTAGTCAATACATTTTTGTAATTTTTGATACCAAATATGCCAATAGTTAGCTTATATTTATATGAAAAAATGTTTATAACCAAATGCACAGTTTGTTTTGCGTGTCAGTATATATTGGGCGATTACGATTTTTAACGCGTGCGGGTACGGGTACGTGCAAGCTGTCCAATAGATAAAACTTTTTTCAGATGGAATTTTCTCCCTACAACATGACATAATACTATGATATTCAAGATGTAACTCTAATCATTTTTGGCATGATATTCTAGTTAATGTAAGATCTGGATCTACTCTGTTCCATAGTACATTACAGGTAAAAAAGGATAAAGGGTTTAGTTCTAGGATAGTATGTCACTCGATTCAACTATGGACTCGTATTAAATATGTGAATATGTTGATCTTACTATACAGGAATCAACTTTTTATGCTCCCCGAAGGGAGAGGATATAGCGGACGCTTTGTGTGTTCGTCCGTCTGTCTGACCGTCCGTCATTCCGTCCGGAACTATTTCTCCATAACCCTTGGACCGAATTAAATGAAATATACCATGTGAACTTCTTATGATATTGTGTGGGTGCACTTTTCCTGTTTTTTCTGGATTTGAGGCCTGGTCATGGGAAAAGGGGACTTAGGGGAAAATACAGTTTTTCTCTAATTTCTCCTACTCTAATGGTCAGTATTTAATAAAATATCATATTTGAGTAGCAAACCAGATGCCATTGAGGATAAACTATTAAATATTAGTGAATATCTTGAAAAAGGGGCTTAATGTTTGTTAGATTTACGTTAGCTCCGACTTAGAGAAATCGAAAGAAAATTCTTTAAAAAAATCAACCATTGTGCCAATTTGAACCAAACTTAGAGGGAATATGCCTTTGGAATTCTTTTAAATGCCTGTTTGTGACAAGCATTCATCGGGGAGCATAATCCGTCTCTGACGGCTCTTGTTTAACAAAATAAAAGTTTTTCTTACTCATAAATGTTTCAAAGCAGCAGAAAGTAATGACGTCATATGATGACGTTTACACAATTTCTACCCGTACACGTACCTGAACCCGTATCAAACTCCACACAGCGACAATGCCTTACATTATCACTGCAGGCATATAAATCACGTGACCATGGTGAATGTCACCTGATATCGTAAAATTTATTTATATTTCTGAAATCATCTTTTAAATAATTTTTTATTTTTTATTTGGATTCATATCTGACACCTCATATTCTAAAAACATCACTTAAAGCATGTTAACTTTTTAAATAAAAATCAAAATAAACAAAATCAATTACCTGAAATCTTGGTAACTCAAGCTGTGCCGGTGTAACGTAGTAAAGTGACCCCCATAGAATACTGACCCCCCGGTCACTTTACTATATAGAATACTGACCCCTTTCTATAAAATACTGACCCCCATGTAAAATAACGACTCCCCTGATTTTATCTATAAAATACTGACCCCCACCTAGTGTAACATACACTTCATGTATACATATCGTTTCAAATCACATCCGTGTTTATTATGCTCCTCGAAAAAAGTTTCGGGGAGCATTTAGTCGCTATGCTATCCTTCCGTTCGTTCGTCCGTCCGTCCGTCTGTCTGTCCGTCCGTTTATATACAGTCAGATGTTAGCAACCTTTAGGCCAAATTCAATGAAACTTCACATGTGTAATCCCTGAATACCTTTTGAGTCTGTGTTCTCGGTTTTTTTTTAAATTGAGGCTGCGTCACAGAAAAAGGGGCCTTAATGTAGAAATTAGTGTTTCTCTAATTTCCCTTCATTCAATGAACATAATTTAATGAAATTTTGTTCTTCAGTGATGAATGAGATGTTCTGTAGCTTACATAATTAATGAATTCGTGTACAAAAATCTTGTCATGCGAAAAGGGGACTAAATGTATAATAACATTGCGTTTAGATCTTTAAGTCTGTCCGAAGCAAAATCTCCACAACTCTTGCACCAAATTGGACGAAACTTCAATATGAACTTCGTAAAATTCTGTCAAGAACCTTTTCTCTCTGTTTCTCAATTTGATGCTGTGTTATAGGAAAAGGTGCCTAATTGTAGAAGTTTTTCTCATATTTCTTTTAATCTAAATAGAATTTAATGAAATTCTATATTCGATTATTTTTTTATTACATTCCTAGCAGTGAAATTCTGGATTTTCACAGTGAAATAAATTTTGATAATTCACTGCAGTGAAATATTTCACTCCTGCCGAAACTACTTTTTTTTATTCTTTTCTCCCCATTAATTCATTATCCTTTACAGATTCCATGCATGCATAACATCGGAAATGTGTGTAAAATAAGATCTAGATCTACCTGCAAAAAAGAAAAACATCTACAGAGAACTAACCTTTATTCTTTGTTTTCGCCCTTTTTCTACATTTTTTATCATGGAAGCGAAGATCTATCCAGCGCTGGAGTGTTGTTCGGGAAACATGACGAAATTTGTTCCGTGATAGGCCTACATTCAAATCGCCCGAACAGACCGTTATATCTACGTCTGCTCAAAGCAACCGAACGACACATCACAGAATTTGATAAAGATTGTTACAAGACCATCCCCTTTGACTAAAACACGCCAAATCAATAATTTTCCGCTGAAAATTCTGTTTATTTCATGAATCTGTCATTCCGGTTGTTGACCTTGTTGTTGTCGTTTTCTTTTTACCTTAGACTGGAATTTTGGTAAATGTAGACTAGAAAGGTTGAATTTTATTCAGTTCGCTTTTTGTTCTGTCATTAGAGTCGTTTTTGATGATTTAAAGTCAAGATAGATGCTTCATTCTTTTCTCACTTCGACATTTAAACAAAATGGCGGTCATTTTTTTCTGAATTCACAAAGAACATGTACATATATGCGCGGTGTACAGAAGCATTGGATTAGATTGGAATACAAACGTTTTTTGCCCCAAATTGAGGGTCAAATTCGTTGAATAGGTATGTAATAAATAGATTAACTAACTGAAGATATGTAATATGAAAATTATTTCACTCGAATGGGGTGAGATGCGGTTAAAAAACTCGTCCTAGCGGACTCGTTTTTTCAACCTCATCACACCCCATTCTCGTGAAATAATTTTCATATTACATATCTTCAGTTAGTTAATCTCTATATATCTTACATCTTTATTTTCCAATTGCGACAGCTGCTTGACGCCTTTTTAGTCCGACTTATTTCTCTTAATTAAGTTTTATGGACTTCCCATTATGTCCCCTTTAGCGTGACGGGTTACTTATACCTTCCCATGATAAACACTTGGTTCTACACTGAAATGTGACATCATCGTGACCTAGTTTTCGGATTAAATCGCTTCGCCAATCGTTGAAGCGTTTATTTGATTGGTCAGAAAAAGGGTCACAGAAGATGACCCCCTGCTGGTGTCTGTCAAATTTACTGTGAAGTCAACACATGATTTTTATCAGATCGAGAAGCTTAGATAACTATCTCGCTAGCGCCAGGTAGGAAAGTGCGTATGGCAGACACACAAACATAACTCTGTGTAGTCTTCGAACTCACAACACTGAGGGACAAGTGATTTTCGGTCAGAAACCTTTTAAAACTATTTACCATTTCCACACAAATATATATCGGTAGTAGTTCGATCCATGAACATACTGTACGCCTACTGTGCTTACGATTAAGAACCAATACAGCTGCTCCGAGACCGGATAGCTTAGTTGGTATCGCCGGGGTCTGCCAATCAAGGGGTCGTGAGTTTGAACCTGGCTCGGCATGTAGCCATTCTGACATTTGACAATTTAAGTCATTTGTCTCTCACCAATGGGTGTTAATCATCTATATGAGAGAGCAGCAGGAGGGTTTGTTTGTATTTTTTGGTAGTACGGGTGCGAGAAACATCAGGAATCCATAGTAGGTGCTCCAGCCGCCGCAATATGACCATAACAGTTGAAAACAGCATGGAGTTTAAAATTAAATCGTTAGATGCGGTGGAAGCGTCTAACCAGCCAGTTTGAATCGGGTTCGCCCAATAATGAATGAAAAGTTGCGGTCAAAACACTCTGTATACATGTACGGACAGACGCATGCACGGACGAGTGCCATTGCACCTCTGATGCCTATCGATGAAGATAATTATGTTGTACGTCTACCATAGTTGGGTTTATATTAGAGTAAGACTTTTGGTGTGTATGTGGAGAAGGGGGTCGGTATTTTATGGGGGTCACAATTCTACGTGAGGGGTCACTTTTCTACGTGTTGGTAGGTCATAATACTATGACTCCCCGGTCATAATATTATGACCGGGGGGTCAGTATTCTATATAAAATAGTGACCGGCTGAGATCTCCCCAATCCAAATTCAAGGGAGATAACTGCGAAGGAGATTGAACCCGTATGCGTTTGAAATCGTAACCTGTCGAATGACACACTTTTCAATCACACTTCTCCCTATGGTGTTTGAGAGACGAGCGCCATTTGTAAGCTGCCCCACATTTACTGCACACATATTTTAAAACTTGTCTGTGAATAGAGTCGTGATGGTTTTTACGTTCACTTGGCCATGTGAAGCATTGGTCACAATCTTCACATTTGTATGGCCGACGGACCTGGACATCAGGTTGCTCGCATTTCTGTACATGATTTTTGAAGGACCTTATATTTATGTAAGTCTTTCTGCATCGGTCGGAAACTAATTCATCTGCAGCATGGAATGCCCTTAAATGGTTTTCCTAATCTTGCCTTTTTATACATTGTGTACAGACATGAGGCTGTTCATTATTATGTATATGAACATGTCTTTTCAGAGTGATCTGACTCTTGAAGGTCTTTCCACATGTATGGCACAGCCGTTCGTCAAGTTCATGGAAAGAAGCCTCCATTGCCTCGATGACCTCAGTACTGAAATGCAATAAATACAAGGGGTGAAACCTATTGGTCAAAAAGCGGTAGTCCTTTTTGTCGTTTATCTGTGCATTTCAAGCACAACAGAATTTATTTTAATAATCATCGTTGTACCTTAGCAATTCATATTATCCACATATATGGTTTTATTAGATTGAGACTATGTAGTTAAATGTGTACAGTGTTTGGTTTAAATTCGGAGCATGTCTATGTACACTTTTTACCGTACATCTCTATATACAGTGTTGTTTTCATGCCTTGCATTTCTATGTACAGTAGCCAAAATTTTAACATCAAAATTTGGCCAGAAAAAACTCAATTTCAACAAACAAGTTGATAAATATCGAAATTTAGTGCCTCAAATTTTACAAATCTACCAAATAATAAGCAAACCATAAAGTGAAAACGCTTGAAATCAAACGAAATGGAGCCGAGTCTCGCTTGAAACTGGCTCGTCGTTGTGGCCATTGGATTCGACTCCAAAGTTTATGAAATGCAGGCACTGATCGAGCAGACGGCATGTGGCGAATGAAAGACAAACATGTATGTGACTTGGACAACGTCACTTCAACGTCCTATATGCAGATACAAAAGCGATATAGTCTCGTGAATCGACCACCTACCGTGCTGTGCTGTTTCATGCCGCCATCTTGGAATGCATGTCTGTGTACGGTAAAGGGAGGCAACCGCGTACCTACCATACAGTGTGTAATGGATATGTTTGTTTTCCTCTATTGTTCTTTTTAGTAAGATATATTGGATTGAAATTTCTCAAAAAAATGTCCCAGAGTACCACATGTATGGGGTACTCTTGGACACTACTAGGGGTACTCTGGGACAGGCTTCATATGATTTGAATATTTTTTTTTCTATTAATATATCGACTAATAAATTCTGAGCATTATGTTAAAAGAACATTTTAAAGATACATACGAGGGGTGTTCATTAAATAATGAAAATACACTATCAGCTCAATGTTAAGAATGTGTAATTATATAGTTAATGTTTAATATGCAAGTAACAAGTATGTGAACTTTTTTCAAAGTAACCATAACCGTGCAGGACAATGGTTGCCATGGCAACACTGTCACAAAGTTGCAAGGGTTTCCACTCTGAAATTCAAGCGATTTCCATCAATTTTTCCTCTCAAAAACCAAGAAAACAAAATGGAATCATTTTGACCTTGTATTGGTTAATTTTGTGTCTCAGGTACAAACATAAAATAGCAGTAAAAGTCACTTTGCTCTATAAGAAATAGAAAAAAATCATTATCAAATACTTTGTATCTTGAAAATTCTTGATGCTTTCCCCTGATCCAAAGTGTGGGGGGTCAACAATGTGACGTCATCACACATTAAATAAAAAATATTTAATGTTGGGGCATAGCATAATCAATCACAAGTTCCCTGCAAGTTTCAAATCAATGTTTGAAATTAGCATAGTACATATCACAGAGGAATATGTGGTTAAAAAGCATGTAAACACCAACGTTCATATCATTGTATTTACCTAATTCCCTTGATAACAATGCCGAAGATTTCAGTATTACCACATAAAAGAACCTTATATGTAGTTTTGAAGTAAAAACATAACACCATCAGACAATAATGCTGAATAAACATTTTCTGTACGCAAATTCTAAATAAATACCATGATGCAAGTCTGTTTTAGCGAAAATAACGCGAAAAAACGTCAGACGTCATACCCATTGAGAATGTGACGTCATGTGTTTCCATAGTAACACATGGAACGTTCAGTCTGGATTTTCACAATGAAAGCTAAAAAGCAGTTCTTTGTAAATGTATAAGTATTTCTTAATTATGTTGCGTATGAAAAGACTGGCAGATATGTTTTCATTATTTAATGAGCGCCCCTCGTATTTTAACTTCAAAAACGTAATCCAATTATACTAAAAATGTTAACATCTCCTGGAAAAAATATCATAACAAGTTTACAATATCTTTATACTAAAAGCTGATTTTTTTGTTTATTTTATAGCTGTGATCAAATAAATGCTTAACTTATGCTACTTTTTGATGAATAAGCTTAAATTGCAACTCAAATCATAGTAAAACTTAAGTTTTTTTTCATGCTCGAAATTTGCCCCATGGAACATATCGAGGGCTTGGTGCAAAACTATTGTAAATATATTTTGTAAAATTTTACAGGAGAGTGAAAAAACTTATTGACTTTCTCAAAGTTAAAGAGGATTTTTTTTTTTTTTAAAATTCTAAATATCTTTTTAAGTATACAGAATTGAAACCTAATATTAGAACACATGATGTATTCCTTCCTAGAGTTTCAGAAAATGCAAAATAGTGAATTTCTGAAAAATATGTAGTTACAATAGTTTTGCACTGAGCCCTCGAATTATAGTCCCAGAGT
This sequence comes from Fragum sueziense, assembly GCA_963680895.1. Lineage (NCBI taxonomy): Eukaryota > Metazoa > Mollusca > Bivalvia > Cardiida > Cardiidae > Fragum > Fragum sueziense. Next base: position 14,072,268 of record OY804606.1, read on the forward strand.
ACCGCGAGGGCACTGTCCCAGAGTACCCAAGCTTGAGCCTATTACCGAAGAATTTGGAGCTGAAATTCATTTTTTCCATAAAACTACCTATGGTTATAACAATAGATTTTTACCGATTAAAATCATTTTTATAACCTTGATGCTAAATGATTTTTGTGGGAGGTGGGGCTTGATAAAAGCAATGATATGTGAAAGTAGGAGTAAAATAAAAGCATTTTAAGTATGGAATATCCCCAATGTCCCAGAGTACCCCGTGTCCCAGAGTACCCCAGTCTCTCCTAGTTACTGTTACTGTGTGTCCCAAATGTCATTTATTCACGGAGGTAAAATGAATTTTAAACTTATAGTATAATTTAATATTAGTTGATTTCATTGAAATCCGAGCGTTCTGATTGGTTGAATTTTTTTTTTCATAACTCCATGAAAAAAAATTTGACGGGACTATTTTTGTGTAAAACACACCACCTACCTTTCCTAAAAGTCTAGAAGTGAAACCCTGCATATGAATCAGATTTTACTTCATGTAACAGCTATAGAGAAATACACAAATATGAATATTTGAAAAAAAAAAAAAAAAAAAAAAAACAACAAAAACCAATGAACCAACAAAACATGAATGAATCATGCACATTCATGGGATACACTTGAACAGTTGCACTCGCTGCTGGAACATACCTAGATCTATCTGTAAAAAAAATAGATAAACATGAACAATCAACAGAGAACTAACCTTATCCTTTCATGTTTTTCGTCCATTATCCATTGACGGGAGCATGAGATGTGAATGCTGAAGACGTTGAAATTGTATTTAGAGACATATTCAAGTCACTCGACACAGACTGTATTTTTCCCGTCTGGTCAAAGCAACCCAAAGACACATCACAGAATACGATAAAGATGCGATCCGATCTATGGCGATTATCCTCCGTGCCTAAAACACATGCAATTGTTTAGTTTCCTCTGTTTGTTCCTGTTTTTTTACTTTTTTGTTTTGTTTTCTCTCTGTCAGAAGTTGTCTTACTTATATGCAGTAATCTCCCTTGTTAGACTGGCTATTAGGAATGATCATAGACTAGAACATTTTATATTGTATTCACTTCGTTAAATCCTCTATCATGGTCTCATTTGACGCTTCAAAGCCCAGTTTTATGCCTGATTTTGTGCTCGCTTCAAAATTTTAAACAATATGGCGGCCTTTTGTTCTAAATGCCCAAAGAACGTGTATTCATACGCGATGTAAAGGCTAAGATCAGATGGGAAATAAGAAGGATTTTTTTTGTTTTTACCTCAAAATGGGCTTAAAAATCGTGTTTTGTTAAATCCATGAATATTAAATTATAAGGAATGAATGCAATTTAATTTTTTTCATGCAGGTATGAAAAATAAAATCTAATCACACTTTTGTATGAACCGCTTCGCGGATTCATACAGTGTGATTAGATTTTATTTTTCATACCTGCATGAAAAAAATAAAATTGCATTCATTCCTTAAATAATTTAATATCACTTGAGTTCATTAAAATCCCAGCATTCTGATTGGTTAAAAATTATTTTTCATACCTCCATGAACAAAAATGCCGGAACTACTTTTCCTGCCAAACATCGTATTAAGCCGCATTATTAACCTGCCTTTTTTGTTGAAAATTAAAAATGAAAAGTTGTGTTTTTTATTGTTTTTTAAATCGCAGAATATCAAATTATAAGAAATGAATGTAATTTTATTTTTTTCATGCAGGTATGAAAAATAAAATCTAATCACACTTTTGTATGAACCGCTTCGCGGATTCATACAGTGTGATTAGATTTTATTTTTCATACCTGCATGAAAAAAATAAAATTGCATTCATTCCTTAAAAGAAAATAAAACCACGGCCAATCTCTCTTGTTTTTTTGCAAAGATTTCTACAAGAAAGAACTTTAACAAATGTTTAATAAAATGAGCTCGTACTGGACGAAGCCAGTATTTAATGCACAAAACAAACTACAGATCATTGCATGATTATTTTTTACTTATAATATTACAGTAATGCCTAGCATACTGATCGGCTGCCCGAATGTGCATTTTTGTTCATAAATTGGTTTGCCTCTTAAAGTAGCCAATAAGAGTTTGTATCAAATTTTACCAAATATCTCCTTTATTTACGTAATGCTGTTTAACCCTTTTCCAAACGACAAAAACGGACTTTTCCGATTTGAAAGCTGATGCAGACAACAATCGAGATGTTTATTAAGATTATCAGCATTTTCTTCTTTTTCCTCAATGTTTTCCCAAGCAATTTCTATTAGGGCGTCAAAAGCAGGTCTTGTTTGGGAAAGGGTTAAAGAATTTTTTCTATGGTCGATGTTCAGAGCGCAGGCGCGTGCCTTTTAATGGTTTCAAATCTCATCCAAATGTACCTTTCGTCCTTGCCATGTTCATCATCTTCATCATGTCCGTCATTGATCCCCTGTATAAATCCATATCTAACATGACAGTTATCCCTGATATACTGCACGGCTTTCCGTGTATCTTGCGATGGACGAATGTACACGCCCCACATGCCTACTTCTATTGTATGTTGCACCTGTAGAATACTATCTATAAACCTCTTCACACAGTGTAATGTCATTGTTACACCCATCCTCATGCCGAGTCTCACCTCCAAGTGTTTCATCTCACGTGGTATAATCAGATCGTCATCATCTAGATCTATACCATACAGTTCTAATGCCTGTAAGTTGGGTAGAGTAGGCAGTATTTCCGTTATAACACCCTTCAGCTCCATCTGCTGGTCGTCATTCCTACGATACTCTTTTTTGTCGTACATCCGTATATAGTCACAATTCTTGTCGCCTGATAAACCTAAGAATTTAATAGATGAAAAGTTCTTCAACTGGTGTAAAACGTGAACTAATTTCTTGCTATGTTCCAACCTAACATCTTCTAGACTATGTAATGGGACCAGCCTTATTTGTTTGTTCAAGTCCTTGAAATCCATCCTATTTAATTGTTTATTGCACCGTAAATCTACTGTACAACAACATTCTCCGCGTTTGCATGTGGTGCATGTTATATCATGCAATGTGAGGTCCCGTAATTGTTCAAAAATTGATAAATCAAGCTGCGCTATCTTTATACCTTTCAGTTCAGCGGACTTTAAGCTAGGAAGTGAACCCAGCAGAACGTGTCCGTCTAGACATATTAATTTCACCCTACTTAGATCTATTTGTTCACTAATTGGTAAGTGAATACTACAAGTACATTGCTTGTGTGAACAAGTGGCACATGAGATATTCCAGAGATCGAGTTCTTCTAAACGTTTGAATTGTGTCAAGCATTGTCCAAATAGTTTGAACTCTTCATGCTTCATCGAAACAGAACGGAAACTTAGACAACACAACTTATCAACTGAGACCAGTGTATCAATTAATGCTCTAAATCTTACTACAGTCTTACTCCAAGGTGAGCCAATAACAATACACTTAAGGTATGCACGTGACCTATGAATGATTCCTGTGATTATATCTACATCCTCCTGTGTTTGAACTTCAGCGGCTATCTTAACCAAATACTTTACACCGTTAAGTATCCGCAACACACGGGTGTCCTTCAACTGATCTACATCTACAATCGATAACGATTTAATACTGTCTATATTCAGATAGGTTAACAGTGAGTTTTGTTCTCTGTCTTGTCCCTGATTTAAAATGAGGTCCCGCAAATCAATCAATGAATCTCCTCTCAGATTATCAACCTGACTATCATCGACAAGAGCAAAGAGCAGGTTTTGTACTTTTTTTACTGTATGGTTTCTAGTTTCTGTCGACATTCTATAGTTTAATATATGTTCATCAGTATCTACTATTCCAGAAATGTGACTACTTATCTCGTTTATATGACTAAATGATATTCCGACAACAAAACACAATATTTCAGATACTCGAAATAAATCAGACACTTGAGTTCTACCTAAAATTTCTCGCAGAACTGATTTGCGCGAAAAAGCAGCATGGATAGCAGAAAAAAATTCATGAAATGTTTTGTGTAAAAATGAAAGTCTTTTTTCTTGCAACGTAGATTTTCTCTGTATTTTTTCCTGTGATAAAATACCAAGAGAAAGGCAGCATTCAATATCTTCTTCTGAGAGCCCAAATCGATCTATACGCATGTCAGAATGACTAAATACCAACAATTCTCCTTGTTCGTTATTGAAGAGTGTATGGAAAGCAAAATCCGCTATCTTGAAAATTAATCCTGAAAAAGGATCATTTATGATCTTGAGATCTTTAAAAGATTTCTGTTTCAGTGCCTCAATATTTTGTTTGCTTAAATATTTCTGGACAGCTTTTGATCTATATTTTTCAGCAACTCTAAACAAATATTGTAGCATGCTGATGTATATCTCCGTACGAGTGTTTCCGAGCTCTTCCCCGTCAAACCACATACAAACCATCTGTATCAATATTACTGGGATTTCAGCTAAATGTCGGATCTTCATGTACTGATGTGTCTCCATCCCGTAACCGAACCTTTCGTTTTTGCTGTATTTGAACTTTTTCCAGTCTAACTGCTTTCCTTCTTTTTTATTTAAACTCTCTACGACAGCTTTAATCAGGTCATCATTTTTCTCCATTTTGGTCAGTTGGACTACTCGTCCTAGTATGTGTGGTTTTGTACGGAGAGATTCAATCTTCCATGGTCGGGATGTAAAGATTACTTTGTATTTCTTTTTTATGTCAATGTTTGGTAAACTAGAGAAAGAATACTCATCAAGCCCGTCTAAAATAATTAGGCATTTTTCTGAATCTTGTTTCAAAATTTCTGTAAATATACTATGCAAGTTTTCCTCAACAATTTCTTCTTTTATCATTTCATTTACGTCAGATATTTCATAATTACGCAGTGGTATGTAAAACAAGAGATCTAATGACTTCAGAAAAGAGATATCCTTTTCACACAGTTTTCCTGTATTATTACCTGAATGGACCTTACACCAGGAAGATATGAGATGTTTACAAAATGAAGTTTTACCATAACCAGCTTCACCCTGAATACAAACCCGCCTTATTGTTTCATGTGGGAAGAGTTCATGTATGGAGGATACTGTTCTACCGTAATAATCTGGGTCAGAATTCTTGTCTTGTTTAACCTCCATTGTTGGCTTCAAGTAAAACTCTTGTATGTCTAGTTCTTCGTCATCTATCAATACTGGAATAGCGGTCTTGCAGTAACCGTTAGTCTGATAGTGTTGGATCACCTCTTTCTGTAGATCTGTAAAATATTAGGGGGTAATATGATTATTTGTCACAATGTTTTATGAGCTACGTAATTTAACGAGCTTGGATACAATACCAAAATTTGATATTTAAAGACACTTCAGAATCATAACCAAATATAATTATACAAGTTCTTTTCTGTACTGTACGAATCCAATTAAATTTGGTACCAACGCTTGTTAAAACGACCTCGTTATTTTACACCTTATTTTTTCACATTGATTAATTTTGTGTAAAAAGGTAAATTCTACTCTTAATTAGAATTTTGAAGACGCGATAAAGTCAATGCATCCATGTGACGAAAGAAAATGTTGGAATTTAAATAACAATGAAATATACTTTAAACCTTTGTTTTCCGATATATGTTTTCAAGCGACGTATCAGAAACAACAGGAGAATCATGATTTTTCGATGTTTTCATTATCAAACATCTCTTGGACAGGAGCCTCGCTTTGAACTCAAAATAAAGAAATGCACAAGAATCACGTATCTCATACTTTGCAAAAATGGTGCAATTTGGGTTTTCAATGTCATTTTCTGATTGGAAATAAAGAGATATAAAATGTTTGTAATTTATTACGTAAATTCATAATTACGTAAAAATAAAAAAGTACACAAAATACTATGGTCAGGCACTTCATATCACTTGATTAGCTTTCTATTTTTTTTTTATCATAATCGGTTTGAATGAGTTTAAAATCATGAAAAATCCCATTTATTCAACAGTCATTCAATGGCCTGTAGCAGCTTAAATACAGAAAATGGGTAGATCTTTGTCCAAAATTTGTCTCTCCTTCAAATATCGCAAATCTTGACAGGTACTTGTAACCGTAATTTGACCGAATGTTTCAAAATGGTGGATTGTCCACTAGAAACCCATCATACTGGAAATATATATAGTTTACTTTAAAACGCATTGTGTATTGTAAAATTGATATTATATTTGAAAGCAAAATTTACCTCGCTTATAGTAAGATTTTTTCCGTTTTTCCATACAACACATCTTTTAACAAGAGTTGTCCTCCGACAACGTAGCTCGCCTACACGGGAGATTATCACAAAAACAAGTGGACTACACGGGCAACGGGTCAAACGTCATGGTCCCAAATGAAAGTTATTTGCAGGAGGTATACATGTGTGAAATATAAAGGCTCTATATCTTATAGTCCGTAAAATATAAGCCAAGTTTAAACAAGAGCGCATGAAAGGCACTGATATCGCTCATGTGAGTTCTTCATGTCACATGATTTCTTATGGTCTGATAAGCCCCGCCCTACCACACCCACATTTTTTGATGAATTGAAATTTTTTGAACAATTTTTGTAATGAGTCATCCAAGGAATATTACTGCCAAATACTGTAAGCATTGGCCCCATGAATAAGGAGAAGAAAATTTTTGAAGAATTATCTATCAATTTCTCAAAGTCTGATAAGCCCCGCACTGCCACACCCACATTTTTTCACCCAATCAAAAATTAATGAACATGCATTGAATACAATCACTCAAGGGACATTTATGCCAAGTTTGGTTCAAATTGGCCAAATAATTTATTTTTTAAAGATTTTTCACATGACTTCTTAGAGTCTGATAAGCCCCTCCCTGCCACATCAACATTTTTTGACAAATCATAAATTTGTGAACAATATTTGTAATGATTCACCCAAGGAATATTACTGCCAAATACTGTAAAGATTTGCCCTATGGTGAAGGAGAAGAAATATTTTGAAGAATTATCTAACAATTTCTCGAAGTCTGATAAGCCCCGCATTGCCCTGCCCACATTTTTCATCCAATCAAAAATTCATTAACATGCATTGAATACAATCATTCAAGGGACATTCTTGCCAAGTTTGGTAAACATTGGCCTAATTATTGATTTTTTTCTTATGATTTCTCTGAGTCTGATAAGCCCCGCCCTGCCACGCCCACAATTTTTGACGAATCAAATATTCATGAACAAGTTTTGAAAACGGTCACAGTAAGTAAAACTCCGAAGGTCAAGGTCACTAGGTCAAAGGTCATGGTCCCAAATGAATAGTCTTGTCGGAAAGTATCTACACGTTTTTAGTGAAATATCAAGGCTGTATCTGTAATAGTGTCTGAGATATAGGCCAGGTATAAGTTTTTAGGGGAGACGCGACGCGACACTAGGGCTGTGACATTAGCTTCCATTAAGTCCCGGCTCGCTAAAATGACGCAAGAAAACCTTAGTTATGGCAAAGGATGGGTGTCAATAAGGCCCTTTCCGTGACCCAGCCCGATTTTCTTCATTTTTGCCACACATAACCACTAACATATTAACCTTATGTAGGCAAAGTATCAACTTGAACAGAGCCTTGGTTTGAAAGATATATTGGTAAAACTGTATAAGAAATTGATTACCATCTAATGGCATAGTGGGTGACTGACCCCACCCACTTTGATTTATTTTTCTAGTGGCGAATGAAGATATATTACTGTAATTTGTAATATGAAAATTTTCAAAATAGCTTTTGAATTTTCTGGATTACTTGCCCTTGATTTCTTGATAAAAATGCCAAAAATATAAGAAATACTATTTCGTTTCTGAACCAAACATTTCTTTATAAAGAACCATAAAATACCATTAGGAAGACGATATGATCCTTGTGGACACAAAAACATCACAAAAAGAGGTTGCAATTGTTATCTTAACAAGGTGGGCGGGGTAATATACTCCAAAATTAAGCGTGAAATAGACATACAGTTTTCATAGTCAGAATTGCTTGTATAGAATCTTAAATGTATGGTAACGTTGTTATTAGCTCATCTTAGCATAAAATGCTCAATTTGAGCTATTTTCATCACTTTTTGTTCGTTGTCTGTCTGTCTATCTGCACATCTATCTGTTCTTAATTTATATTTTTACACTCTAGCATTCGTAACTATAAGCTAATGTTGACCAAACTTTGTCAAAACAATTATAGTCATAAGTTCTCTTAGGAGTTCGATTATGGACTGGATCAAACAAAAGGGTCTAGAGTTGTCTGCGTTTGCAGGCCAAAAATAGCTAGTTTTGACCTTGTTTCTTCTCTGGTCTCTATATTTTTTGCCCAATCAAGATGAAAATTAGCCACAATGTTGGGTACCATATGTGCTCGAATGACTTTGATTTTCAGTCTGATCGGAGCAGAAAATTACCATTTTCGACTTTGTTTTCACTCTTATTATGTCTATAATACAAGGGCTGATAACTGAGAAAGTCTAACCCGAATTATGTTGAAATTCACAACTTTCCAGGTTCTTATTGTCACAAACACTGTGTTAAAGTTTTATTTTGATCGGTCAATATTTGTGGTTTTTAAGGAAAAAACAAAGTCGAAAACGGCAATTTTGTCAAATTCAAGGGCAGACAACTTCGGAAATTGTTGTCCGATTGTGTTGAAATTTGAACTCATTTAAGTTCTTTTAGTGACCAACATCATTACGCAGGTTTGTCTTGATTGGTCCATATTTGTGTTTTTAGAGTAAAACAAAGTTGAAAACAGCAATTTTGTCAAATTCAAGGGAACATTACTCGTGATTTTCTAATTCGATCAGACTGAAATTTAAATTCGTTATAGCTCATACATGTACAATAACCAACATTGTGTGTAATTTTCATCTTGATTGATGTTGATGCTAGAGTGGAAACAATGTAAAAACTAACTTTTTTGACTTGCAAGGGCGGATAACTCTAGAGTTTTTATTTCGATCCGGCCCATGATCGAACTCCTAGGAGAACTGTGGCCATTCTTGTTTTGACAAAATTTGGTCAAAATTGGCTTATATTTGCGGATACTATAGTGTAAAAACCACGTCAACAACAGACAGATGGACAGATAGATAGACAGACGACGAACAAAAAGCGATTAAAATAGCACAACTGAAGCATTTTGTGCTCAGATGAGCTAATAGTCTACCTACCAATTCCGAAAAAGTGGCTAGAAAACATTTTCGTAGGCATTTTTTGAACATGGAGTTTTGATGTATTATTTGCAAAGTATAAGGCTTGCCTGATTTGATTAGACCGGTAGTCGCCTCCAGTCGGCCGTATTAAGGTCACAAAACAAGGTCAAAGGTCATTGAGTGCAAAATTCACCTAAGCCCCCTTTAAATGCGTATAACTCGGCCAATTATATGTCTAAATGCACGAAAATGGTTTTAAATGAAAGCCAAATAAATTATCTTGCATATGAAATATAGTTAGTGATACTTTTCTCATTTGCACATTAATTGATATTTGGCGAAATGTAAAAAGAGGCCAAAAATGTGCAGAATTTGAACGTTGTGTAAATGAAAATCATGCTGCATATGAAATATTATTGCGATTTCAATTACACAAACGCGCTGAAAATTTTCTATAAACCCTAAGCAAAAATTTAAAATCACATTTGGTAGTAAAAAATCACTATTTCTAAATGTAGGTACAGCTCAAAGTCAGCTGGGGTGAATATTTTTATCGATCGTTGCTTTTATACAGTGTACATGGCATTTCAACAGTATTGATGGAACTAAAATGATATCATTACATTTGCCTGTATATTGACTCTAAATAGATTATATAAGTATATACCTGCGAAAATAACATTAAAAACAATGGCTTTCACGGTGTAAATGTTAAAAAAAGTGAGTAAAAGTTACCCCACCCACTCAAATAACCTGGGAAATTGGTACAATTTACAAAATAGTTCAAGTAATGTAATGAATAAACATTAACAATCTAGAACAGTTCGTTTATGGTATAAAAAGAAAAAGAAATCACTAGTTCGGAAATGGTTGACAAGGTTATACGAAGAACACATAGGCCTGTATACATGTTTGGACTTACTACGCCTCGCCACCTATAAATTCTGATCGGTTACTGTACACTCATAGGCCTCAGATTGGAAAGACTTGAGACATAACTACAATTCAGTAGACACAGAAAAGCTTATTCAATAAATAAAAAAGATGATTGGCACGGTAAATTGTTACGTTCACGCCCGTAGGAACAGGGGGCTAGTTGGGGGGGGGGGATAGCTCCCCTCCAAAAAATGGCAAAAAATGCCGATTTTTCCTTATTTCACACCGAAATTTTAGAGAAAATCAAATTTAGCCCCCTCTAATATACAGAACCAGGGGCTTCAGCCCCTCAAATATAAAATTGCTTCTTACGGGCCTGACGTGTACATGCAGAAGTAGCAAAAATGGCATTTTCTATTTATTGAAAATCGAAAGCCCTTTTGGTCAAACTAAACAATAATTTCTGTTTTCATAGGAACTGAAAAAGTAAGTCAATTTCGACAACGTGATATGCGATTAACTACTTGTATCTTCATATTTTTTCTTAACTTCAGAACGTGTATATAGATCAAAAGCACAGAGTGGGAGCAAACACCTAAATTCTAAAATATACAAGTGAGATCTTCAATTTTTAGGCAGGTTTTGGTGAAAATCAGTAGGAAAATGATATATCATATGAAATCAGTACTGTTAATGATACATTAAAGCAACATCCGGCATTCATTTCTTTCTAGCAATGTGCTATCTTGAAACAGTTGAGCAGGGGCACAGGGTAGAAAAATTTAGAAACTGGTGGATTTTTCACAATAAGTGGTATTTTACAAAATCAATTTTGATTGCCGTGTCAAAAATTAAGATTCAAAACAGCCTTTAAGTAGGTGGGCCCAGGGTAATTCTTGTACTAGTAAATCCCACAATTCAATGACATAGTTTGACAAGATTCGAGAGGCTAGGACCTTCGTTCAAACATTCTTCCATAGGCCTACACATTTCACAAGTGAAAAAAACTTTTACGGATAAGCCGGACGATCGTCCTTTAATAATCCAGGCACATCAGACAGATGTTTCCACGATGAACCATTCTTTTAAAAGCAATATAGTCTCTTTCGATGGACAATTGACGGAAAGTACGTTCACAAGAACCATTGAAATTATTTGCCAAATGTGTTGAAGAGCAATTGCCTGTAGTTTATGACGAGTCATCTTCTTTTTGCAACCATCAAACTCTGGATGAAGACATCCAGAGATGCGGGAAGGGGGGTGATTAAGATAAGAATTGATTAAATGACTGCTACTGTGGAGGACTTCTTGAGATCAAGTATAAACAATTGGCAAAATAGATGGAAAAATAGTATAGTATGGAGTTCGAAGAAGTCTAAGTGGAAAACAAAACAAAAAAAAATAACACAAATATCTGATTCTGTCTATGCGATGCTAAAAACGTTTTGACCTCCCTTAACACACAACGGCAGAATCATGGTATATACTGTAGGTTACAGTGCATACACTTTGACGAATTCTTAATCTGTGAAAGCTATTGATAACATTGTTTGAATATGTCTAAATGTGATACTGTATCATAAAAACGAGAAAGTAGGAACGGTTTTTACTGGACTACCCGTTCTCGAAGTGTGACGAAAATGGTTCTTCAACTTAATCTAATTTGCTAAACGTGAATACAGACTAGTCAATTTACACATTCAAACAGACCAGATGTAGTCTATGTACAGGTACCACTTTGTGTGTAGCCTGGGTCTAGTCATCGGTAACATACAATGTGATGGATATGATTCAAAGACATTGATATATGTAAAATTGTGGCACCTGTGAACAGGAGTAGAGGAACAACAAGACATTGTTAGACTTGAATCCAGGCTAAGTTGCATGGTGCACAGCATTATCTCGGGAGAATACCCAGAGTTCATTTTAATGATTTCAGAGATCATGAAACGGAACTGCCATGCGATTCTAGATTTTTAACGTACTCCAACCCTTTCAAAAAAGATGTCTCCCTAAAAGCGTTGTCAAATCTGGCAGATGATTTACAGATTTAGGTAGTCCACCCATTATTAGATACCAAACACTTTGTGTAATTTTTCCTCCGTCTTCAGCGTGTCCCGTTACAATGCAAGTCGACAAGGGTATCCGAATTTTAAAAATCTGGATATCCTTGTCAATTACCGATGTCACTGATGACGCCAAAGATGCACGATATTTGGCATCTATTGACGGATGAAACATACCACAATAGTTATGTGACGCAAATAATTATCCAAGAATAACTGATATGATCAAGCCTTCATCATTTAGACCTTCTGAAACAATACCTGTTGTTGAGCCTAGCTGTTGAGGGAATAGAAGAGCATGCTTATTTCTTAAGTTCTTTCCCATGGGTGCATTCCCAGAAAAATGTAATTACGTCTCTGATTCTACCAATTAGTCCAGGGTTTTGTGCCCTTAAACTTCACAAATGGATGTGTATGCTTAGAATCTCTTGTATCGACAAATATCAAAATTTCCAAGCAAATGATGGACTCTGTGTGTGTTGTCATAGGATTAAGGTATAATTTTGACATGAAAGCAAGCGATTTCTGCACTATTGAAATACAAAAGCCATTTTTTGACTTTTATTTATTTCGGCATGCTGCACAAAATACTGACCAATCAAGTAAATAAAAACAACACGATCCTGTTCGATTTCCTGAATTAGATCACAAGATCGGAGTTATGATGCCAAAAAAATGTGTACAGCTTTTAACATACGGATTCACTTTTTATATGGTACAACAACACTCCCATACAAATGAAAGATACACATTTGATTACAACGAAGATTATTATTGGATGAAGAGTTTTTAATTGGACGTCCTTTCGGACGTCCAATTCTTATAACCACTTTTCGACAGGCGAAACGGGTTTTCATTACCAAAAAACCCTTCTCAGACTCAATTGCCAGTTGTCCAAAATTCAAAATAGATTTTTATCGTATCTTTTCCTGCTTTCTATGTATTCTCTAACAAACACTATAAGATTGATTGTCCGATTCAATTCATCGCACGTCTTTACCAACTTTACGATCTTTTTTCGATTCAACCATTTTCTTTTACTGATTTGCCTTTTGTGATATTGTGTAAAGGGTAAGAACTTTAGAGAGCAATACATGCATACACTTACGACTAAATTAATAAAGTTAACAAACGCCCTATATAATGAACAGCAGCGATAGCTCAAACGGGAAAGGATTAGCCTCGCAACCTATTTTCAGTATGAGATTTGGAACACCGTTGGTACGAAACCAGTTCGGACCATTTCTTCTGTATAACGTTTGTTAAAACGTTTGTTTTTCTTGATGTGTTTACTGAAAGCAGACATTTTAGGATGATTACTCAATTTAATGCACGTATTGTGTATGACAAATTCTTTTTCCTTGATCATTGTTCTTTAAGTCTTTGACATATCTAAAGAAACGAGGTTTCCACGCGACGTATTTTGGAAACAGGGGTTTAAAATTGATTATCGGGGAGTGAGTTCATTTCGCAACTCGGGTTCGACTCGACGACAAATCGGGGTTCCATCTGAACAGCCTCAGATGAGACGCTTGTGATACCCACTTATTCAGAAAAATAGTTGCTCTTACGAGTTTTATTTTTTTTTTCTCCAGCATCTGTATCACTGATACTCGACAGTATCATGACCTATATACAAACTGATCAATGATCATGACAACAATGAATATTACTTGTATAAGATCGAGTGACAGCGATCTGTATTTATGAAGTTTAAGTGACCTGTTTACGAGTAATGTGCTAAGAAGATGAGGCAATGGATCTGCAACAGTGACAATGGTAGGATGATCGGGTGAATATGTGTACAGATAGTGATATTGCTATTCTCAAATGTTCGTTGATAAGGATATGAAGATTTAAATTGCGTATTGTACCCCACTGCCATTTTCCCGACGGCACGTTCTCTATTTCTTCTTTGTGCGCACATCTGTAGATGTAAGGATGCTGCGGTAGTACTGGTATGAGAAATCCATGGATAGGTGCTCCAGTTCATCTGTTATATTGTTTCATGAAAATTATATATTTAATTTGATTGTTTTGTAACCACAACTATGGAAAAACTGCCGTGTTTTCTTTTTACTCTAAACACGAATAAAAATTAAAGTGCTTGGAGCACTGTATTTCGAAGTCTCTGGTTAATTGAGCGGAATTGTATGTAAATGATCGGCGTTTCATTACTTTATTTCGTTGAATTTCGGTTTAGATCGATTCTAAATCACTGCGGTCGTTTTTTCCCTAACGATGGTGGGGATAAAAGTCGAAAAAAGATGATAAAAAAGATTTATGTCAAAGTAGAATGCAAACCCAGGGCCTTCCGGATATAGACATGTGTAAAGAGTACAAGTTGAGTGCTCTGTCAAGTGAGCTATCGCGGTTTTCATGTATGCATTGCTTTGTATCGTCCTTTATAAAATCAACGAAAGATGTAACTGATGATAATGCTCAAAGTTAAACCGAAACAAGAAGACAAAATTGCTTATCACATGGCCTTAATTGAATTGGGTAACCAAATTAATAGTGATTACAGGGGTTTTTCCCCTTAAGAAAGTGACACTGGTTTCCAGCGTCTTCCCCTCCAGAAATAATCCACTTTTTCCCCAAAGAGTAAAATTTCCCCTCTGAAACCCAAGATTAATTTTGAAAATCACACTATGCACCCATATAAAATGAAAAGGAAACCCTTTCCACAATTGCTGTAGCTTTATAAATCAGCCTTGCTGGTTCCCAAGTCTACAGTAGTGGGTATAAGAGGGTTTTAGCCTCTCAAGAGTACAATTTCTATATTATACAATTTTCTCCAAAACTAGGATGCCGCATGTGATTTTCCCTTTTTTACCAGCGCCAGGTGTCTTCCCCCAACCCTGAAAAAAAAAACACCTGAGTGATTATTCATAGAGACCAATCAGTTGTCTTGAAACGGCAATCAAATCAATTTGAAGTCTGAGAGGGTTTTTTTGTAATATTAAAGCCGATTTCGTATGTCCGAAACCGATCTTATAGAATTAAACGTTAAACGTCTAACAGAAGAATGCCTAAAATATTTATCGTTCATGTACAATTCCGCTCAATCATTCAGAGACGTCCAATTACAGCGCTTTCGGCACTTTGATTAGTTATGTTATTATAAGTTGGTCAGTGCCCAGAGGTTAGTCAGGTTTATTGTCTAGAGGATAGCTAAAAGCAACTACAGGGTCATAGATTTCCTTATTTATGCACAAAGAGTTCCTTTGCGCCAACTCCACAACTCATTAGTTCTTAATAAACATAGTAAGAATTAGCTAGTGATCGTTGTGTCTTTATAATCCGATAATCACCAATAACATACTAGTAATGTAATGTTTAATTAAAGATTGAGTGATTTTCATAATTAGAGATAGGCCTACATACAGAATCATATTTAGTTCAATTTCTAAAACAATTAAAAGATTATTGGTTACAAAATCAGAAAGACCCAAAGTCTGAATCTCCTGTTGTCTCTAATGAAAGCATGTACATATCTAAGTAAATACATGTATTGATACCTTCATGGGCACTTAAGACCTTTACATATACCATAATCGCATAGCAGTCAGACTTATGATTGTGATATTTTTCCATAAAATGGAATGATCCGTTCCTAATTACATTTTATAAACATGATCGAATGCTCTCGTAAGTCCACCATATGTAATCACCCAAATTGCAATAATGGAATTTAACGTTCTGTTTACAGAATTAAACTACACCATTTATTAATGAACGAAACGTGTTGAAACATATTTATTCTTACCTTGAATGTCTTATGTTCGTAAGATAGTGAAATGACTACTTTCAGCTGCTGATTATGCTTAAGTTCTGTTTTATTTTGAGTCTTGTTTTATTTAATTGCACTTTTTAATGACTAGGAATTCGTCAAAAGAGGCATAGATTTGACTTACTGATGTTGATATAAGCTATATATAGTTCTAATGCTGTATTATCAAAGCAATTTTTTGCCAATGAAATTCTTATTATATTTTAGGAAAATGCATCAAAAGCCATGAAAAATCACGAAAATAATATTTTTAAACAAGAATTTCCAATAAAACATCATAAAAATATCGAGACTATCATTTATGTGAAGTTTGTATTGCTACACCAATGTTTGTGCTTTTTGTATTTTTTTGGAAAATTTACCCCACCCACTTTTAGCTATGGCTACAAGGGTAAGCCAATGACTAATTCTGTAAGCAAATATATATCATTAAACAACAGATGTCTAGGCAATTTTTAAGTATAATGTAATTTATCCAAACATACCGTTGGTATTTTTTAGGATTTTTTTACTTTTCGAAAAAAAACTATTTTTGTGATTTTTTGGCCATTTTTTGCTATCGGCTGAAACACGGTATTTGGAAACAAAGTGTCTCACCAGGTTAACCCACCCTTCTAGCTTTCTTGGAATAAAATAAGATTCCAAAATCAAAAGTTCATTACTTGAATCATTAAAACTGATGTGTGAATAGTTTCTGCAGCCATTAGTGAAAAGAATTTAAACTTGTTTTAAAATACAAAATTGATCTGAATTTTTTAAATCAGATATTTGGCCGCATTTTTATTTGTGTAGTGTCCGTAACACTTTCAGTGCAATAAAAAGTCCTGAGCTTATGTTAACATGAAACAGATTATTTCATTTAGGCTACCATATTGAGAGCTGTAATATTCTAGACTACTTAAGTTTTAATGTAAACGGATCCTTTGAAAAATCACCATTGTAACAACTGGTTACGGACACTACATATTCAAGCTAGGGTCCATAAATGTCCCATTTTCTGAGACACAACACTAAAAATATGGGTACAATGGACTACCAAAATTTACCTTAGGAACTGTTTTATCAAATCAAAATAAGTTGTTTGGATACAATCAAATTTAATTCATCACATGTACCTTGAATTCTAAAATTATTTTGGTGAGACCTTATAACACCCAAAAATGGCCATTTTCTGAGTACATATTCGATCATTTCTCAATGATCATAAAAGATTGACTCATGAAATTCTTTGGACATCAAAAACTAGTCTTACCTCATAATATGAGCTTTTTGTAGTTTTATTTTAGGCTATAGCTTTTAAGAAAACCATATATAACATTGAAAAACCCTTTTTTACCCGAATACCGTGTTTTAGCCGTATATTTATCAAAATTTACAAATACACACATTCGTAAAGTTACATATTGTTATTTTAAGTAAAAGTACTAATCGTCAGCTTTATTTAGGTACCAAAAGAATTGTTTTAGCTTAAGAAATGTGTAAGTTATGATGTATTTTAGGGGGCATGTGTGAATAATGTACCGAATGACCTTTGACCTAGTTTATTTCAACCAATATCGCCTGCTAGAGGCGACTACCGGGCAAGCCGTACGTACCATGCCTTGAAGATATCATTGGACCTGGTAGTCGCCCATGTTCAGAGAATGCCTACGAAAGTCACATTTTTTTACTTTGTAGGCAGACTATAATAACAATGTTACCATCCATTTAAAGGGCGACGGTAACAGATGGTCTAATTGCAAAAAATGAAATTTTTTGAAAAAATATGCAAAACTTTTGTGTTGACCACCTCGGAATGGTTAATAATATGCGATTCAGACAGAGAATGAGCCGAAGTTACAAGACAGATAGCTGAATTTAGGGAGAATCCAAACATAAATTCAACCCCGTCTCAGATGGGGTTAGAATTATTTTTTAATTGTTGCGCATGCGCATACAGCGCAGACCATGATTCAAACGAGATTCATACTTGAATTTCAATATGACGTCATCATGTATGTTGTGACGTCATTTAAGAAAGTCGCATGTCCTACTGTTTTGACCTACTTTCGGCATCGCTTCATGAATTTGGTATCAAATTGCGAAAAAATGAGTCGTTGCTTCAATACCCTGTCGTAATCATTTAATCAGGTCATATAAAGCTTAAAAAGTGTACATTTCGTATGTGTTTGACAATTTTGGGTCCAAATATGGGAAATAGTAGCTTTAAGATCCTATACAAGCAATTCTGACTATGATAAATTCCTGTCTGTATCACGCTTAATTTTGGAGTATATTACCCCACCAACTCTGTTGAAATAACAATTGCAACCTCTTTATAATTATGATGTTTTTTGTGTCTACAAGGCTCATATCGTCCTCCTAAACGTATTTCATGGTGATTTATAAAGAAATGTTTGGTTATGAAACGAAATAGTTCTTCTTAAATTTTTTGGTATTTTTATCAAGAAATCAAGGGCAAACAATCCAGAAAATACAAAAGTCATTTTAATTTTTTTCATATTACAAATTACAGTAATATATCTTCCTTCAATACCAGAAAGATGAATCAAATGAAATGAGAAATAAAAGCCTGTTGTGTTTTTTTGTATAGTTAGTCAATCCAAAAGTCCTAGAAATTCATAAACATGTTTAATGCTCCTTTTCTCCTGTACATGGTATCCAATGGAGTAAACAACATGTTTTTAAGCGCAATACACATATATTCCCCTGCATTAGCAGTTTTCAAGTTTTACGTTGTTAGTAAAACTGTATAAGAAGTTGATTACCATCTAATGGCATAGTGGGTTACTTACCCCGCCCTTTTTGATTTAATATATCTTCCAAACCAAGGCTCCGTTCAAGTTGATACTTTGCCTACATAAGGTCAATATGTTAGTGGTCATGTGTGGCAAAAATGAAGAAAATCGGGTTGGGTCACGGAAAGGGCCTTATTGACACTCATCCTTTGATTATTGCAGCGGAGTCCTTTTTGCATTGCGCGTTTACTAGGTGTCACTCAAGAAACAGTTCTGCCAATTTTGGTTCAAA
Organism: Fragum sueziense; assembly: GCA_963680895.1. Classification (NCBI taxonomy): domain Eukaryota; kingdom Metazoa; phylum Mollusca; class Bivalvia; order Cardiida; family Cardiidae; genus Fragum; species Fragum sueziense. The sequence goes on from OY804606.1 coordinate 14,091,196, forward strand.
TTGACCCAATGGTTTTTTTAGTTAGTTCGTGACTTCTCTAAATCTGATACATGTAAGCCCGTCACCTGCGACGCCGTCTAATTTAGTTATCTAATACTCCATTCATTTAGTCCTGAACAGTTTGTTGTATGAAAAGGGTTAAATTGAACTTCAGTTTGATGTTTATCGTATATCTTATTACATTTATTTATTTAAAAAGTTTTTTTTGTTCATTTCTAGCCCAGTATGCCTCAGGTAACCTCTTTTATGAAACAGGAAGCTGAAAATTCACCAGTGAAGTCCAGTCTATAAAACCGTTGCACAGTATCTCAGTACAAGGAACCTTCAATTAAAATAGAAATGATTGTCCACCATATATTTAAGGCCCCTAAGTCGTGCTTGCACCAAAAATGTGTTTGTTAATTCTTGCTCGGATGGCCAAATGTATCTACACATAGTTACAGGCTACAGTGACAGCTAATGCACTTTTATATAATATGTTAAGAATTTGATGGAACACAAAGATGCAGGAAAAATGTCTGTACTTTGTACAATCGTTGGTGGGTGATCAAAACATTGTAACTACAGCTTGAAAAGGCTTTGCTTACGAGGTTTCGATTCCCATCCTATGTCCTTCTGTTTATGGTTGGTTACCACAGAAAATATGAATTCGAATGTTGATTTATTCAATCATATTACTCATTTCAGAAAACATTTGATAATTGCAGAGTTTATCTGTCTCGCAAAAAGGGCCCCTTTATGCAGACTGGGAATGGTTGAATCTTCACTCTCAGATGATTTCTGAATCTAGAATGTCTCCCTACCTCAATGTAAATTACAAACAGTTATTTTCGGTATTCGTTAAAATCGATCCTGTAAAGTTAGGTATTAATTAGCACAATGGTTGCTTTTTTTTAAAGGAATTATTTCATAATTCCGCCAAGTCCAAAATACCCCAACCATGCCACATTTTTGACGCCCCTCACGAAATCATTGTTGCAAATAAAGAAATTGTTTGCTAGTGACATTTTCCAGAATGTTTTCAGCTCAGAAAGTCGTAAAATTAATAATTTCTTCACATTATCAATGTCGTTTGCAACTCTTTTTAAATTTGGAGAAGTCAAAATTTGATCGTTTTAGAAAGGGTTAAAAGATATTTATTAAAAAAAATCTAATAATTTCTCGTTGTCAAATAATTATCACCATTAAGTGCACGCATAGTCATGGATTTTTCTCATATTGCCATATGTCAAAGAGTATCATGAATGATGAAGAAAAATGACCTTAGTTTTGAATCATTCTCTTTCGTTTCCATAGCAACGCGATAAAATGTGTAAAAAATTTGGCATTTTCAAAATTTGACCCCTTGCTCTTTCAATCGCATATCATTTCTAGAATATCACAAGTTTTAATAAAAGTTGTATACCAATGGAAAGGTAAATGGTTATAGATTCTAAAATCTACTAAATATTAGACATTTATAAATTGTGTGTCAATCATCAGGGCTTGAAACACAAAAAAGGGAGCAAAATAGTGGTCTTGTTCAAACTCATTATTCCGAGAAGTCAACAGTCTTTTAACAAAATATGTGATATTTTTCAGTAGTTGACTTAAAATGTTATTCATATAAAGCAAAATCTTCGTGGGCAAACATGTGACTTTTTTCTGATGAGGGATTGAAATCAAGCAAAAATGCAATTTTGACCTTCAAATTACCTCCCTTTGTTACCCCCCTTTGAAAAATCCGATCCGTTCATCGCTTTATATCCAACCTATAGCTGAACAACAACAACAACTGTCATGGCTGCCTCTGTCAATATTTGCAATCTCCGAGCAGAGTTGTCGTTCGTTACTCTCACATACATCTCTGCAACGGCCTGGGCGTATGAATGACAAGAATCTTGTCAAACCGAGGAAAATGTGTATTATTGCTGTTAAACTGTTTCATGTGTAACATAATAAAGTAGACAAAGAAATGATGATTCTGGTTACATTTGAAAGGCACTATAACTGATGAAATAACCAATATACAATGGAACTATTTTCTCAAGCCTCCTTACCAATGGCAGGAATTTTGTGCTAAAAATAGACTAGGTTTACGTTTTGTTTTGATAGATCGTCGGTGTTGTTATATAATATCGTGTCTACGGCTTGAATCAAGTCGTAGTTGTGAGATTTTATAACAAAACTTACGAAATACTAATGTTTGTCCGAAATACGTCACGGTTAGCTGGATAAAATCGTTCCCTATCAGAATGAAACGTACAGAAAATTTGAATGAATGACATCAATCTAAAAAAGTTAAATTATTTTCGTTGGAAAATGATATTAAATTTTAAGCAACGTGAAGTATGACATATTTTGGACTTTGGAAAAGAAAAATTATGTGTTATTGCCGTTTTGATGTGATAGAAAGTGACGTAATCTAGCAGATGATGACGCAATACTCTCTGAGGCAACTACAGAGGTGAATGTAATGAATGAACCGTGTGCAAGAGAGTGTCAATTTTGGTCATGTTTTCAAGATGAAAAAATTCATTTAAGTACAAATGGAATGGATTTAGGCCCACACAACCAGAAAATCAACATGAGTCAACTAGATCAAGGTTTGTTGCATATTGTATTTCTATTGGAAAAACTTCTGTAACCAGGGCAAGAGTGAAATAAACTAAACAGTTTGGTTTATGTTTGCTTATCTGGTTTAACATGGCTTATTTCACAATTTGTGAACATTAATAGGGACGAAGTCCGGGGCCGAAGGCCCCGGCGAAGGACGACTATATGTTACGCATAAAATTAAAAACATTAGAATCATTGAAATCAACAGATTCAATCATTCAAATCAATATACCGTTCAACGAAAAATACGCCATCTTTGTTTATCTTTTTATGGAGCATTAGGAACGCCTCGGATAGTCGACTATGTAGTCGTTTAATCTACTTCCGTTTACCTCATACCGGTCCCGAATTCAGAGGTTTGATATCCAGTCTAATTACGTCACGCGCACTGACTGACATAGTAACACGATTTCTAATGACGGCCATCTTGTTTCGTCTGCACTCAAAAAATGCAGCAGCGACCTACACTGTTTCCAGTCATTAATGCAACTCAGAGTAAGTGAACTTCTTTTCTTTTGCAGTTAGATATGTCTAAAATGCTATTTCAACAACATAGAAAAGGTATTAGTAGCGTTTGACTTTCGTCCCAAATAAATATCGACCCAGCAAAAATATCATTCACCTTTCACAAAACAGCTAAAGTAAATCTAGACTCACGGACTGTACCCATTTGAACTTTGTTGGAGATGAGAAAAGAAAATTAATGTCACAAGGATGTGCAATTTGAAATGGCATGGAAATAGTTATGGAAAAAATATATTGCTGACTACTGGGATTTTCTTCTTTTCGCTAAAAGTTCTGAAATACTATTTCTAAATAGGAGGTCAAAATCGTATCTTAGCGGGGTTAAATTATTACAAAATGATCAGGCCCGTAGGAACGGGGGGGGGGGGGCTTGGGGCTAAGCCCCCCCCCTAATGTTGCCCAAAAATGCTTAATTTTCTTAATTTTACACTGAAAATTTTAGGAAAATCCAAATTAGCCCCCCAATATTCAGAACAAGGGCTTTACCCCCCTATATGAAATTGCCTCCTACAGGCTTGATGATTGATCTTATTTTAGGTGTAGATCTAGACATAATTTGTGTTTTAAAAAGAAAATAAGAATAAAACGTTCTGGGAAAAGAAGAAATTTATATAATTTTTGTGTTATTCCGCAGCTTTGTCACAATGTTGCAGGGATAATTCTGGCTCTGAAATTGCTTGGACAAAATTTCTCATTTAGACAAAACTTGGGGGAGAAATGAATTTTTCAGTGAGAGATTTTACCAAATTTCTTACTATTTTACATTTTTCTGTGAGATTTTTCTCCCGATTAGCAAATTTGAGTGAGATTTCTGGCAGAAAACTGAGAGAATTTGCAAAAATCTCACCCAAAAATTATCCCTGAAGTAGTCACAATCTTGTTCAACAAGAACAAGAGGCACGGGAGGGCCTGAATCGCTCCACTGGTTAAAGTGGAAGAATTATCCCATGATTTCTTGTAAGCCTTACACAGCGGCAGCCAAATCTTGCTATTTGTGAATAAATTTTGAAGAGAGACTCAAAGAACATTCTTGCAAAGTCTGGTTAAAATTGGCCTTATGGTTGATTTTTAAAGAATTTTCTTATGATTTCTCTAAGTCTGATAAGCCCCTTTCTCCCTGCCACGGCCACATTTTTTTGACAAATGTAAAAATTTGTGAACAAATTTTAAAAAGAACAACTAAAGGCACATTCCTGCAAAGTTTGGTTCAATTGGGCACACTGGTTGATTTTTTAAGAATTTTCTTATGATTTCTTTAAGTCTGATAAGCCCCTTCCTCCCTGCCGCGGCCACATTTTTTGACAAATGTAAAAAAAATGTGAATAAATTTTGAAAAGAGAGACTCAAAGAACATTCCTGCAAAGTCTGGTTCAAATTGGCCCCATGGTTGATTTTTAGAGAATTTTCTTATGATTTCTTTAAGTCTGATAAGCCCCTTTCTCCCCGCCATGGCCACATTTTTTGACAAATATAAAAATTTGTGAACAAATTTTGAAAAGAATGACTCAAGGCACATTCCTGCCAGGTTTGGCTCAGATTGGCCAAATGGTGGATTTTTAAAGAATTTTCTTATGATTTTTTTAAGTCTGATAAGCCCCTTTCTCCCTGCCACGGTCACATTTTTTGACAAATGTAAAAATTTGTGAACAAATTTTGGAAAGAATGACTCAAGGCACATTCCTGCCAGGTTTGGTTCAAAGTGGCCCAATGGTTGATTTTTAAAGAATTTTCTTATGATTTCTTTTAGTCTGATAAGCCCCTTTCTCCCTACCACGCCCACATTTTTTGACGAATCAAAAATTCGCGAACAAGTTTTAACAAGAGCTTCGCAGAGCGGCGCATATACGCCCGAGAGGGGCTTGTCAGTAAAATTGGCCATTTTTTCGATTCAAGGGCAGATAATTAAAACATGAAAAGTTATCAAAATTTTGTTTGCACAATAAAACACCAGAGATTCATTGTGGCTAGTTTGATTAAATTCTGGTTGAAACTGTAGAAGTTGCACACAGGAGAAAATGGACATTTTTGAGAAAATGGGCATTTTTTCTTAAATTCAAGGGCAGATAATTCAGGAACGAAAACAGTTATCTAAATTCCGTAAGCGGTATGCACAACTAGACACCATGGAGATTCATTGTGGCAAGTTTGATCAAATTCTGATCAAAACTGTAGGAGGAGTTGCGCACACAAGAAAATGGACATTTTTTTAATTCAAGCGCAGAAAATTCAAGAACGAAAAGAGTTAATTAAATTCCGTAAGCGGGATGTACAACTAGACACCATTGAGATTCATTGTGGCAAGTTTGATTGAATTCCGATCAAAACTGTAGGAGGAGTTGCGCACACAAGAAATTGCTAACGGACGGACGGACGGACGGACAGACGGACAGACGGACGGACAGACAGACGAGCGGGGCCATAACATAATACGACCCTTCGGGCGTATAATAAAAAGGGTCACCCAAGGAACATTCCTGCCAAGTTTGGTCAAAATTGGCCCACTGGTATAAGAGGAGAAGATGTTTAAAGAAAAAGTTAACAGACGGACGCACACACGGACGCACGACGGACACAACGCCATGACAATAGCCCGCTGGCCTTCGGCCAGTGGAGCTAAAAAATGACTCTTCACTCAAAGCAGTGCTTTTTGTCAGTATATATGTATCAAACCCTTCCCAAATGGCAAAACATCTGGGTGGTCCAATCTGAAAGATGCTGGATGCAGACAATAAAATGGAGGTTTATTTATGGAATAGGCCTAACTGTAATATGAGAAATATGAAAAGGCTGGATATATTTAGCATTTTCTTTTTTGACTGTCAAAACAAGATCTCTTTTGGAAAGGGTAGATCTAAATAATGCTATGAATGATATAATTACATTATCTTTTCAGACATGCAGAAAACAAACCAAGGTGAATGACCCAACTTAAATTCTGATGTACAATGGTGGATTACTTTTGGGATAGAAAGTCAGGTGAGGAGTAGGCATTTGCAAAAATTTGGCTTCTGCTGCATCATGTTAAAAAACAATTTGTAAATTGAATATGTTCAGAATTTCTATATAACAAAACAAGAGGAAAATAAAATTCTGATTATTAAAAGTGACAAGTTCTTTGTTCCTCCAATGTAAGTTTTAGCTCCACACACAAATTCGTCAAATTGCATGGGTCATTCTAGAATTTTGAGGGCCGAGTCAGCAGGGCCTGATAGCTTAGTCGGTAGTGTTGGAGTCTGTCAATCTAGGGGTCGTGAGGATAAACCCTGGCTCAGTCAGTATTTACTCTGACATATGACTAAAATCATTTGTCCCTCAACAATTATGGGTGTGAATCATCTATGTGAGAGAGCAGCTGGAGGCTCAGTTTTGATATTGTGGTTGTATTAGTGAGATATTTACCAGGAATCCATGGTTAGGTGCTCCATCTGCCTCATGATGACCTTTACAGCAGTTGAAAATGCGTTAAACCCCAATAAATCTATTAATCTAAAATCTCATATACGCTGCAAATTGTCTTTTTGATTTAACCCTTTCTTTACCCTTTACCAGACGGCAAATTTTTAGATTGGCCCAAATTCAAAATGTTGCAGATGACAATTTCAAGTGAATGAAATTGTATCTTTTGGTAGGAAACATTATGGAAAATGAAGAAAGTGCTCATGACAAGTAACTACTTTTTTTCTCATTTTTTTCCAAAGCCTCAGGGTGTTAAGTACAGCTCCGGCTAAGAACCATGCAAAACCTGCAAAAGGCGGTACATCGCATGTCAAGAAAATGCATGTTTTCTATTTTTCCCAACTGATTTAGTCATAAAACAAAGCAAATGACCAATCTTTTTGGTCTGCACATTGGTGTATGATTGCCACGGCGATTTTAAATTTTACATGTTTAACTCAAATCCCATTGCTTTACATTGTAAAATTTGAAGGTTTTTTTCTCTCAAGACCAGAACGTTATTACATAAGTGTTATGCCTATTATATGAGAAATGACTTTATGTTCAAATATCAAAAGTCAAACCCGTGTGTTTTTTAGGTTAAATACGGCAAAGGGCAAAAATATGTGTGATATTTGTATAGTACTTTAGGTACTTTGATTTATTACCTTGAATACTTTGATTATCCCCAGACCAAAATGGCGACTGTGTATGGCCTTACCACCTGAAGAATCTGATTATTTTTGTTTTCACGAAATGATTATGTATTTATACACAAGCAAAGACACAAGAGGTTAGTATTATGACCAGAGCAAGTCTGGCCTTCTGTTCTGTATCAATGAGGTTGACTACTTTTATAAGAAAACCAACATTGCTTGTTGTTTACCTGTGCATCAGGCTAGACCAGGAAAGTAAGTACTGTGGATATCTTTCTAACACAAACTATTTTAGTTTCACACTACTTGAAATACATCATAGTATGTTTGGTAACTCGTGACTGTGTAATTCAGTCAAATGTGTATAATGTATGATGGTATTTCAAAGTGAAAGTAGAAAAACAGAAATATCCTTTCCTCCCATGCATTCGATAGGTCCTATGGTTTTGATAGCTTTGTTATTTTCAAAAGTGTTTACAATCTGAATATCATTCCACATGCATCTAAATAATTTTGCTAAAAGTCTTTGGTCATTGAAATTTGGAGACAACTGATTATTACACATAAAAACTTTTTTCTTTTTTTTTTCACAATAGAAACTGTCAAACCTGCCCCTTGTTAAACCAGCCCATGGTTAAACCTGCCCCAAAACGGTAAAACATGTACCTTGTTAAACCCGCCCCAAAACGATAAAACTGGCCTAATAATAGATTTTCTAACGGTGAAACCGCCCCCAAAATTGGCCCCAAATTTTCTATGACAATTATCATGATTATCAGTAATGATTATATTTATGGGGCCAGTTTGACCATTCTGGTTCGGTTTTACTGTTTTACTGAGTGTATGGGCTGGTTTAACCCTTTCGCAAACAAGACCAGGTTTTGACGTCCCTGATAGAAAAGGCTAAGGAAAACCTTTAGGCGAAAGAAGAAAATACTGGTAACCAACAATCTGACAGTCATGCATAGGTCTGTGTCTTTAAGTTTTCAGCCAAAAGTGCCCCAAACCACTTATTAATGAAAGTCAGGGTGTTCCCTTTGCATAAGAATTTGGGGGTCTGGTCATTGCGACTCCTAGTCTTCAAAGCTGGAGGTCATTTCTCCAATTTTGACGTCACACGCTCTGACATCTGCATCCATGTTATTGTTAGTATCAAAAGCCTTATCATTTATGGGCCCTTTTATTCCATATTTTGGCTTATTTATATTTATAGTTTTAAGCAAAACGCTTTCACCCCATTGAAGTTGATATATGCATAATCATTTTGTCTCGGCAGTGGTTATCTGGTATTACTGCTTTTTAGCTCACCTGAGCACGATAGTGCCCATGGTGAGGTATTGTGATACCGCTGTGTCCGGTGTCCGTCGTGCGTCGTCCGTCGTGCGTCAACCTTTGACTTGTGTGCACTCTAGAGGCCACATTTTTTGCCCAATCAAGCTGAAATTTGCTCAGAATGAATGTTTTGATGAAATCTCGGACAAGTTCAAAATTGGGTCATCTGGGGTGAAAAACTAGGTCACTGGGTCAAATCTTAGAAAAACCTTGTGTGCACTCTAGAGGCCACATTTTTTGCCCAATCAACCTGAAATTTGCTCAGAATGATTGTCTTGATAAAATCTGGGACAAGTTCGAAATTAGGTCATCTGGGGTCAAAAACTAGGTCACGGGGTCAAATCTTAGAAAAACCTTGTGTGCACTCTAGAGGCCACATATTTTGCCCAATTAATCTGAAATTTGCTCAGAATGATTGTTTTGTTGAAATCTCGGACAAGTTTGAAATTGGGTCATCTGGGATCAAAAACTAGGTCACGGGGTCAAATCTTAGAAAAACCTTGTGTGCACTCTAGAGGCCACATTTTTTGCCCAATCAACCTGAAAATTGATCAGAATGATTGTCTTGATCAATTCTTGGACAAGATCGAAATTGGGTCATCTGGGGTCATAAACTAGGTCATGAGGTAAAATCTTTGTAAAACCTTGATTGCACTCTAGAGGCCACATTTTTTGCCCAATCAATCTGAAATTTGCTCAGAATGATTTTTGTTGATAAAATCTCGGACAAGGTCGAAATTGGGTCATCTGGGGTCAAAAACTAGGTCAGGGGGTCAAACCTTAGAAAAACCTTGTGTGCACTCTAGAGGCCACATTTTTGCCCAATCAACCTGAAAATTGATCAGAGTGATTGTCTTGATCAATTCTCGGACAAGATAGAAATTGGGTCATCTGGGGTCATAAATTAGGTCATGAGATAAAATCTTTGTAAAACCTTGTATGCACTCTAGAGGCCACATTTTTTGCCCAATCAACCTGAAAATTGATTAGAATGATTGTCTTGATCAATTCTAGGTCAAGAGGTCAAATTTTAGTTAAACCTTCTGTGCACCCTAGAGGTCACAATTTTTGTCCAATCAACCTGAAAATTGGTATACAAAAAGTTATATCAGGTGAGCGCTCCTGGGCCAATGGCCCTCTTGTTTGAATTGAAAATCTAGATCCCCTCTTGTCAAGTTCAAATAAAAATAATAATAGAATATTTCAGAAATATTTTGAGGTATAAAATGAGCAAAACTTTTTTAAAATTAATTCTTGATGCAATTTAACAAAGTTCCATAATTTCAAATTGCCATGTATCTCAATGTCATTTAGTGACATTCCTCTTGTTTTGAGATAATGAGTCTGTTCTTTATTTACTTTCAGATGGCTCTGTACCGGTGGTCCTTTATGATGTAGAATCTCTGCTTGAAAATATGTAACTGTCCTGAATATCAGCCAGGTATGTGTGGTACAAAATTTGTTATATATTATATGCTTTGATTTCATAATATTGCTGTCTATTTTACTGATCATTTATATTTTAAGTTCAATGTAACACCAGACTGCTACCTCTAGTTAATGCTAGCCTGGATGACTACCTCATTGAGAATGATCTAGCCATATTGCTCTTCATACTTGCTGTTTGAATTTTTTTCATATATTGTTCTTTTTTGACCTGTCTATCTGTTAAGATTTAATTGTATCAATTTCCCGACCTTCTATTCTTTAAGAATTATTTGTATGAAAGAGATAATGAAAAATGATTTTATATCTTAGTGTTTTTCTTCAGGTGAAGAACTTATCTGCACAGCAGAAGAAGACAGAGTGAGACATGATTAAAGTCAAATAGCCTGCCCGCCAAGATCAACTAAATATTTGACACATTTCCATCTTTATCCACTTGTTGACAAGCTCATGAAATACCACAAAATGAAGCATGATTGTACGTTACAGATTCTGGAGATTGTAGTTGTACACAATAGACTGAATTGTTCAAGGAAATGGCCCTGTAAAGAAGTACATACCATGAAGTCTCTAGATATGGAACACAATAATAGTTCAGTGGTCCCATAAAAGTTTCACACCTTACAGTGAATTTGGGGGGAAAAGTTATAACATTGTGCTGTCAGCAAGTGTGGGCGCTGAAGATCTGAATGGTTAGGTTTTCAAGGTCAAAGCTTATTTCAACGACTAAATGGTGAAAGAAAGAGATTGTCTTTCTCATCTACATATCCCAACGAACACTTCTGCCAAGTATGAAGCAAATTAGACATAAACTGTAGGAGTTGTATGGACAAGAGTCTTTTAGCCAAATAAGGGTCCTTAACTCAATAATTTGTGATGGAATTTTCATGAAAATTGTGTCTTTCACATCTACAGGTCCCTATGAACAAATGCTTTTGCTTAGTATGAAGCAAAACTGACAGAAACTGTCGTAAGATTTTTATGAATAAGATTTTGTGGAACTTACCAACTGATGGACCAACCAACAGACCAAAAGGCTTATTCCAGTATACCCCTTAAGCTTCAGTTGTGGGGGGATGATAACAATGCTATCTCATATGGTAAAAATTATTGAATGGATTGTAGGAAAGCATTTTTAACATTTTCTCAGTTATCGTAGATGCTTAAGATAACAACACATGTTGTGTGTTCAATATGGTCTTTGGTTAGGCTATAGTAAGAAATGAAACTGTTGAGATAAAAAAAAGGGAAATTGCTTGTTATCTGCATTATATTCTTTTATCACAAGTGTTTTTTTTTTCCAAAGCATTCTCTACAAGATACATCAAAATGATGGTTTGTTTGGAAAAAGGTTAATGCAAGACTTTTATATGAATGTTAATTGATAAAGTTAATATTTGTCATTGTTGGATACAAGGCCTAGAAATGTGAAGTATCATGGATTGATGTCCTCTTATACGCATTATATTCATTATATTAACCCATTACCAGATGGCAGAATTTTAAAGTTGTCCAAAGTCAAATATGTTGCAAAAGACAATTTCAAGTGAATGAAATTTTACAATTTTAATTGTGGATAAAAACATTGTGGAAAATAAAGAAATTGATTGTTTGTTCATTTTCAAGATGAAACTTTTAGCCTTTAAGTCAAAGGGTAATAAAATTTGTCATCATGTGGTAATGGGTTAAGATAGTCCACCTCAAATGAGATTCATCAGACTTAGAACATTTGGGGCAACACTGTGAAAATTAAGCTGTAGAAGGTATAGATCTATTATTTTTTCTAATTCGTAATGTTTCCGTAGAGATCAAGTGCATTACAAATGTTTAAGACTTAGCATGAAATATTCCGTCGTTGCATGAATCTCATTATGGGTGGACTACCTTAATAAACATGTACTCAAAAGAAGAAATATGACATTGATTTTTGTTTTAAGTTAAAGCATAGGTATCATTTTCATCTCTCTATACATTAAATTCATACATTAATTTGGTATTGAGAAAAAAATGGTTGAAATGTAGCTAAAATATTTAGATGTTAAAAATGGCTGCACTACCTTAATGTATTTTTAATCAAAATAAGAAAACAATAACAGCACTGGTTTCTGTCTTGCTCATTTTTAAGCATAGACACTAGTTTACTTGCTAAAAGACATCACTTCCTTATTTTATGTTGGTCTTGTGAGAACAATTTGGATGAAAAATGCATAATTGTACAATTATTTAAATTCTGAGAATAGTTGCACTACCTTAATTCATTTATAAAGAAAAGATGAAGAAAAAAAAACTACATGTTTCTTTCATGTTTAAGAATAGATATCGGTATAATTGTGCTATGACATCACTTTTATGTTTATCCCTTTCCAGAACGACTAAATTTTGGACCAGTCTAATTTGAAATAAGTTGCAGACCACAAAATAGTTTATCATAAAAGGTAGAAAATGTGTATTTTAGAGCTTAGAAAATATTTAGACAAAGAAAGAAAATGCTGATCATCAGCATTTTCTTCTTTTGCATCAATGCTTTTCTCTCAGAGACGTCAAAACCCGGTCTTGTTTGGAAAAGGGTTATGCTTGTCCTGGGACAAAAACTGTAAGTTGAAAAGTGTATAATTTCTAAAAATTCTTTATTTTAATTGATTCTGAGAATGGTTGAACTACCTTAATGCATTTATAGATAAAAAAGTAAAAAATAAAAATAAAACACACACAAACAGGTTTCTTTCTTTCATGTTTAAGTAATGACATAAATTTATTGTTGGTCTTGGGAGAAAAATTAATTTGTAAAATGCATAATTTCACATTGTTTTAGATTTTGAGACCGGCTGTACCACCTTAATGCATTTATATGGAAAAAAAGGGGGAAAAATGGATGTTTCTTTCTTTTATGCTAAATAGATGACATCACTTTATTTGTGGAAAGACATCATTTTCTTAGTTTATGTTGGTCTTGGGAGACAAACTTGGTTGAAAAGTGCATAATTTCGCATTTTTTTAGATTTTGAGAACGGATGTACTACCTTAATGCATATATATTGAAAATAGGGAAAAAAGCACACAGGTTTCCTTCTTTCATGTTTAAGTTTAGACATCAGTTTATTTGATCAAAGACATCACTTTCATAGTTTATGTAGGTCTTGTGAGAAAAACTTTGTTGAAAAGTGCATAATTTCGCATTTTTTTAGATTTTGAGAATAGTTGTACTACCTTAATGCATATATATTGAAAATAAGAAAAAAACACACAAGTTTCTTTCTTTCATGTGTAAGTTTAGACATCAGTTTGTTTGATCAAAGATATCACTTTCTTACGGGTGTGTCACAATCAGATGTACATCCTGTACCTGCCTCATGTTATAGGATTCCAGTTGACATACAAATCAATATAACAACATAAATTTGATCTTATATTAATCGCAAAATGATTGTTATGTTATGTACCAAATCTTAGGAAGAATGCATTAGCGGTAAAAAAGTTATTGCAATAAATATATTGAAAAAATGGGGTAAAATTGAAAAAATGATGTTTCATATGAATTTTCCTTATTTTACAATTGAGAATTTTGTATGAAATTGTTCTATTATTCTACACGACATGCAGCATTCAGTTAGAGAAATTATTCAGCTTTTATCTGCAGGTTATCTTAATATGAAGATGTAATCAGAATTGATTGATTTATTACAAAAATACCGAGACCACCCTTTCGTTATATAATTTCACTTTCGTAGATGGTCTTTTATAGTGCGAAAAAAAGTTAACTTATGACTTACAGAATTTTCTTATTTTCATTTTTCTTTTGAAAAAAGACATGTAGATAAAAATTTAAATTGAAATGTTCATAATGAATCAAAGGGTAACTAAGCTATTTCGGCAAGAAGTTCGTTGACCTAAAATGTCCTGTCCGTAGACACGTTTTAACAACGTTATTTTTAAGCAATATCACTACAGATTGTGACAAAAGATTCTTTAGCTGTTAGCAAATCTATAAAATTACAATGGCGTGAAATTTTATCAAATTGTATAGAGTACTTTATTTTTTATGTACAATAACAGAAATGTCTTGTCCGTAGACAAAATGTCTTGTCCGTAGACAGGTGTAAAATAGCTTCTTAAATGGACACAGTCTTTGTTAGCTGATATTGTAGACATGTTTCTGCTAAATAATTGTGCTTTTCCTTGAAAGAACTGTATTTTTAGTGAAAGTAAGGTCAAATAGTGGCTCACAGGCAAAAACAAATGCGTCTACGGACAAGACAGATTTTCATAACAGATAGTATGAGTACCTCATGCCGCATTTTAAACATAATTTTTTTATGTGTATTTCATTATTGCTGGCATCCAACAGTCGAAATCGATAAAAAGAAACCTTCACAAGAACCATTTTCCAAATTGGGTACTGTACATTGTGGTATAAAGAACAATTTAATGCTGATAAACACCATATTTTGATTTCTTAACCTTTTCTATCTTTTTAAATTAAACTTTTAATGATAAACTATATAAATTGATAAATGTTTCCTGATGTTTAGGTCTCTAAAAGAGAAAAGGAGAAAGGTTTTGAAACACCAAAGGCAAATAAATAGCATATTGAATAAATTATTTACCAGCGGTTTCCTTCCCCCCCTGTATTTACTACCATACATGTATTTCAATTAAAATTCCAACTCCCATAAACGCTATTCTATTTACAATATCTCAAAAAATCACAACTTTGACTTTTTACTGCAGACGACGATATGATATATGATCATTTAGTTGGAATTCTTGTATAAAACATAGCAAAGAAGATATTGATAAAAAATAAGTAATAATCTGTTTTGCTAGCACTACCTTCTTTTGTCATGTTTTTCATGCTCTTTTAGTACAGGCGTCAAAACCCACTCTTGTTCGGGAAATGATTAACATTCATATTCATTAAAATAATTAATGCTGCATTTTTAAGTTTAAATTGATATGTGAATTTTTTATGCTTGTGTCTTAAACAATAGGTAAGTATTTGTAGCTCCTCTGACCTTATAGTGCTCTAGTTAAGGTATTGTGAGCTATCAATGTCCCTTGTCTGTCCGTTTGTCCGAATGTCTGTTCAACAGTTCAATAACTGCTCGAAATTTGTACCTTTCTTGTTTTTAAGTTTATTCCCTTAAAAAATGAAAAGTTTTGGTGTTGTTTATTGTCAATTAAATATGATATTAATACCGTTGAACTGTAATCACTGTTAAAATGTCCAGTCCGTAGACAATGTTCAATGCAAATACGACCAACTTCAACAGTCATTATTTCTGTAAGTATTCGTTTTAGGATAACACATGTATATATCATTTTAAAGAAAATTGAAATTCCTGTCAATATTTATTACTTTCAGGGCTGTACAGACAATACTGAATGAAAATAGAAAACCGAAAGATGTCATTTCATGCCTAATTTAGATAAAATGTGAGAAAATAAGATTTTTTTAAAATAAATATGTCATGGTCACTCTGTTTTGCATGTCATTTGAAAGCTTAGTCTGTGAGTGTTATGATGTAAAATGTTTTCTCCATTTCAAATGAAGTTGATATTTCCCAATATGTGTAAGAAATTATATGCAACTTACTTTAAAATCCCAAGTTTAACATGTAAAATAATTTAAATCCTTAAATCTGTGGAAGTAATATTATTATTTTCATGAAGATATATTATTTAGCTTTCAGGAAAATATTGTCTCTTTTGTATTCAATGACTTTGAAAAATCACCCTTGGTGAAACATAGTTTGCACATCTGATTGTGACACACCCGTTAGTTTATGTAGGACTTGGGAGAAAAATTTGGTTGAAATGTGCATGATTTCGCATTTTTTTAGATTTTGAGAACGGATGCGTTACCTTAATGCATATATATTGAAAATAAGAAGAAAACACACAGGTTTCTTTCTTTTATGTTTAAGTTTAGACATCTGTTTATTTGATCAAGGACATCACTTTCATAGTTTATGTTGGTCTTGGGTGAAAAACTTGGTTGAAAAGTGCATAATTTCGCATTTTTTTAGATTTTGAGAACGGTTGTACTACCTTAATGCATATACATTGTATATTGAAAATGAGAAAAAAACACACGGGTTTCTTTCTTTCATGTTTAAGTTTAGACATCTGTTTATTTGATCAAAGACATCACTTTCATAGTTTATGTAGGTCTTTGGAGAAAAACTTGGTTGAAAAGAGCATAATTTCGCATTTTTTTAGATTTTGAGAACGGTTGTACTACCTTAATGCATATATATTGAAAATGAGAAAAAAAACACACAGCTTTCTTTCTTTTTTGTTTAAGTTTAGACATCAGTTTATTTGATCAAAGACATCACTTTCATAGTTTATGTTGGTCTTGGGAGAAAAACTTTGTTGAAAAGTGTATAATTTCGCATTTTTTTTGGATTTTGAGAACAGTTGTACTACCTTAATGCATATATATTGAAAATGAGAAAAAAAACACACAGGTTTCTTTCTTTTATGTTTTAGTTTAGACATCAGTTTATTTGATCAAAGACATCACTTTCATAGTTTATGTAGGTCTTGTGAAAAAAACTTGGTTGAAAAGTGCATAATTTCGTATTTTTTTAGATTCTGAGAACGGATGCACTACCTTAATGTATTTATTTTGAAAATAAGAAAAAAAACACAAGGGTTTCTTTCTTGCATGTTTAAGCATAGAGGTCAGTTTATATATCTTAATACACCATTTCATGAAATCTTTCTGGTCTTGAGAGATAATTTACTTTGAAAATAGCCATTTTTCAGAATTTTGCCTAAAAACTGTATACCAGTTACCCCACCCACCTTCACTAGCATGGTGTGTTTTTAAGAGTTTGAAAATTTTGTTGTTTATTGTTGCATTTTGTCTATCTAGGATGAATCTACATAACTTAACTATTAAATAGATAATTCATAAGCACCACTTGTATTTCTTGGTATGTCAAAGTACTGAAAAAATCAGTATTTTCGCCTTTGGAAAGCATGGAATGGAGCTGAAAATGAAAATCCTTGGTTACCATGGTAACAATTAACGGATTCAGGAAATATTTCAGCTTTCGACTTTTGGTCACAAAAGGGTTGCACTGAGGTGCAAATAAACCAATTCTGTTACTATGGATGTACCGCCTATTGCATGGTCCTTAGCCGGAGCTGTACTTAAAAGGCGTCATTGTGTGGTAATTGGTTTTAAACAAGACCTGAAGTTGATGTCCCTGATGGAGAATGTTTGTGAGAACATTGAGAAAAAAAGAAGGAATTGCATATCTGCACTCTTTCCTTTTTTTTCTCAGTATTTTGACCTAAAATTTGGTTGTTTGGGAAAGTGTTAAAACCATTTTCAAAAACGTTCTAGCCACCTAGGACTCGGGGCAAAGTAGGAAAAGGATTTTTATAGTTCCCTTTTTAACATGGTATAAATGTTTCCAAAAGCAGCAGGAGGATGCTGTTTATAATATACTCTCATTTGTTATAGTCTACCTACTAAGTCGAAAAATGTGACTTTCGTAGGCATTCTCTTAACATGGGCGACTACCATGCCCAGTGATATCTTCAAGGCATGGTACGTATGGCTTGCCCGGTAGTCGCCTCTAGCAGGCGATATTGGTTGAAATAAACTAGGTCAAAGGTCATTCGGTACATTTTTCGCACATGCTCCCTAAAATACCCCATAACTTACTCATTTATTAAGCTAAAACAATCATTTTGGTACCTAAATAGAGCTGATGATTTGTACTGTTACCTAAAACATCAATATGCAACTTTACGAATTTGTGTTTTTGTAATATTTTGATAAATATAGCGAAAATTGTCCAAAAAATCACAAAAATATTTTTTTTCGAAAAGTAAAAAAATCATAAAAAATACAAACGGTATGTTTGGATGACTGACATTATAGTTAAAAATTGCTTAGACACCTACTGTTTACTGATATATATTTGCTTACAGAATTAGTCTTTAACTTAATATTGTAGCAATAGCTAAAAGTAGGTGGGGTAAATTTTCCAAAAAATACAAAAAACACAAACATTGGTGTAGCAATACGCCTTTCACATAAATGTTATTCTACGATATTTGTTCGACGTTTTATTGCAAATTCTTGTTTTAAAATCATATTTTCAGGATTTTTTATAGCTTTCGATGCATTTTCCTAAAATATAATAAGATTTTAATGAAAAAAACATTGATTTAATTAAAACATGAATAGAACTATATATAGTTTATATCAACTTCACAAAGCCAAAACAATGCCTCTCTGAACGAATACCTAGTCATTAAAAAGTGCAATTACATAAAACAAGACTGAAAATAAAACAAAAATTTAGAATAATCAGCAGCTGAAAGTATTCATTTCACTATCTTACTATCATAAGACATTAAAGGTAAGCATTTATGTTTCAACACGTTTCGTTCATTGATGATGTAGTTTCTTTCTGTAAACCGAACTTTAAATTTCATTATTGCAATTTTGGTAATTACACCTGTTAGCCGTACGAGAACTTTCGAACATGTAATAGCATTTTTCAACATGTATATAAAATGTAATTAGGAACGGATCTATTGGAAAAAATTATCACAATCATCAGGCTGACTGTTCTGATACGCTGTTATGGTATATCATATGGAGGTCTATATAAGTGCCCATGAAGGCACCAATACATGTATATACTTAGATATGTACATGCTTTCATTAGCGACAACAGGAGATTAAGTCCTTTGGTCTATTTGATTTTGTAACCAATAAGCTTTTAATTGTTTTAGAAATTGAGCTAAATATGATTCTGTATGTATCTTTAATTATGCAAATCACTCGATCTTTAATATAACATATTACATTATGTTACCGGTGAATATTAGAAAAATAAAGACACAACGATCGGTAGCTCATCCATCCTGCACAATCCTTACCATGTAATGTTAATTCACAACTGATGGGTTGTGGAGTTGGCACCAAGGAACTCTTTGAACTCTTTGAACATAAGTAGTTGAAATATATGAACCTGTGGTTGCTTTTAGCTAACCTCATTAGAATATACCTGATAAACTTCTGGGTATTGGCAAACTTATAGCATAACTAAAAACTCTTCATTCCATAATAATTTTCGTTATAATCAAATATGTATCTTATATGTATGTATCTTTCATTTGTATATGTATAGTATTGTTGTACCTTATCATAAAACATACGAAAAAAGAGAATCCTATGACCACAAAGCAGAGTTCATTTGCTTGGAAATCTTAATATTTGTCGATGCAAAAGATTCTCAGTATCCACGTCCATTTGTGAAGTTTAAGGGCACTAAACCCCCGGACTTATTTTGTAGAATCAGAGACGTAATTACAAATATTTCTGGGAATGCACCTATGGGAAAGAACTTGGGAAGGGATCGTTCTCTCGGCAACAGGTGTTGTTTCAGAAGGTCTAAATGATGAAGGCTTGATCATATCAGCTATTCTTGGATAACTATTTACGTCGAATAACTATTGTGGGACATTTCATCCGTCAATAGATGCGAAATATATCGTGCATCTTCGGCGTCATCAGTGGCAACAGTGATTGACAAGAATATCCAGATTTTTGAAATCCAGATACCCTTGTCAATTTGCATGGTAACAGGACACGCTGGAGATGGAGGTAAAATTACACAAAGTGTTTGTATCTAATAACGGGTGGAATACCTTAATCATCTACCAGACTTGACAACGCTTTTAGCGAGACCTCTTTTTGAAAGGGTTGGAATACGATAAAAAAAACCTAGAATCGTATGGCAATTTTGTTTCATGATCTCTAAAACCTTTCAAATGGACTCTGGGTATTCTTCCGAGATAATGCTGTGCACCACGCAACTTAGTCTGATTTCTAGTCGAACAATGTCTTGCTGTTTCTCTATTGCTGTTCACAGGTACCTGTACCACAATTGAAAATGCATTGATGTCTTTAAATCATATTCGACACATTGTATACCGACGACTAGACCCAAGCTTCACACAGTGTTCTTCTTGTACAGAGATTGTCTAATCTATTTAAATGTCTACATTGACTAGTCTGTGCTCATGTTTAGCGAATCAAACTTAGTTGAAGAAATTTCGTCGCACTACGAGAACGGGTGGTCCGGTAAAAACTGTTCCTACTGATATACAATGTATAGTATCACGTTTGCAGTGTTATAGACATATTCAAACATTGTTATCAATAGCTTTTACATTAAAGTGTCTGCACTGTAACCTACAGTTTATACCATGATTCTGCCATTGTGTCGTAACAGGGGATCAAAACGTTTTGAGCCTCGCACACACAGAACCAGATATTCGTATTAAACTTTTTTTGTTTTTCCTCTTAGACTTTTTCGAACTCCATACTATACTATTTCTCCATCTACTTTGCCAATAGTTAACCGGTCATCCACAGTAGCAGTCATTTAATCAATTTTCATCTTCTTGACTTCCCCCGCATCTTTGGATGTCTTCACCTAGAGTTTGATGATTGCAAAAAGGAGAGTACTCTCCATAAACTACGGACAATTGCTCTTCACATTTGGCATATTTAGCCTCCTGGACTAGAAACATCATCGCAACCCTGTTTTCAATCTTGTCCATTTGTTCGATATTTTGGGGGTAGGATATTGTCCCTTAAACAATATTTTTGTGGCTATATCATAACATCTAGCAAGATTATCTCACAATCAATCTGCATTTGAAATATTTATACTCGTGCATAACAGTGTAAAGTAATATACTATCCGAATGGAATAAATACCCGAGGCTCAAAACTTTTTGATATCTCCTTGTATTTATGAGACGAACTCCAACCAAGTCCAAATGCTGACACCTCAATACACAACGCCCTACAAGCATCGAACACTGGCGTAGGAAGGTTTATAATATTGGGGGGGGGGCAAACGTTAAAGTACATGGAAATATAGGTGTATTATTGGGGGTCCATAGGGGGACCAGGCCCCTTTTCTAAATTATTGGGGCCTGCCCCCGCCCACCCCCCTGTCCCCTCTTCCTTCGCCTATGTCGAAAATAATCACAAATGGCCCTAATTTCGTGATTCAATATCTGATAGTTTGAATTTTTACACGTTAACTAGCGTAGACGGAATATTTTCAATTCGCTTTGGTAACATACTGAAAGTTCCGTTTAGTTCTTATTAAGATTGATCATATTGTCTTTCACTGATTATGGGCCATAACATTTATGAATGTCAACCAAACACATCCTCGACCTTTTTACGCAAATTAATACATGTAATTCCAATGGTTCTTGCGAACGTACTTTCCGTCAATTTTCCATAGAAACAGACTATTTTGCTTTTAAAAGATTGGCTCATCGTGGATACAGCTGTCGGGTGGATTATAAAAGGACGATCGTCTGGCTTGTCCTTAAAACTTCTTTCACCTGTGAAATGTGTAGGTATATGGAAGGATGTTTGAACGAAGGCTCTAGCCAAAAGAACCTTATCAAACCAGGTCATTGAATTTTGGGACTTAAAAGTACAAGTATTGTCCTGTGTCAACCTACTTTAAAGCTGTTTTGAATCTAAATTTTTACTCGGCAATCAAAATTTGCAAAATACCACTTATTGAGAAAAATCCCTCAGTTTCTACATTTTTCTCCTTTGTGCGCCGGTTCCACTGTTTCAAGCTAGCATATGCAATGTCAGAAAGAACTGGATACCGGATGTTGCTTTGATGCATCATTAACAGTACTGAATTCGTATGATAAATCATTTTTCTACTGCTTTTCACTGAAACCTGCCTAAAATATTGTTCGGATCTCACTTGTATATTTTGGAATTTTGGTGTTTGCTCCCACTTCATTCTTTAGATCTATATACACGCACAGTTAAGCAAACCAATATGAAAATACAAGTAGTTAATCGCATATCACGTTGATGAAATTGACTTCCTTTTTCAGTTCCTATGAAAAAAGTAATTATTGTTTAATTTGACCAAAAGTTGATTTTCAATGAATAGAAAATGCCATTTTTGCTATTTCTGCATGTACACGTCATGCCGATAGGAAGCAATTTTATATTGGAAGGGCTGAAGCCCCGGTGTCTGAATATTGGGGGGGGGGGGCTAAATTGGATTTTTTCCCAAAATTTCAGTGTAAAATAAGGAAAATTCGATATATTCGGCCAACTATGGGGGTGGGGGTGTCGCTCAGCCCCCACCCTAGCCCCACCCTGATCCTACGAGCCTACACGTATCAAATTGCCATGGAAATCATTTTTCTATTTATTGAATAAGCTTTAATGTGCCTAATGAAATATATGTTTGCCTCCTCTGAAACTTACTAGTGTACAGTAACCAGAATTTATAGGTAGCGATGCGAAGTCTTTAAACGTGTGTATAGGCCTATGTGTGCTTGGTGTAACCATGTCAACCATTTCCAAACTAGTGTTATTTTTCTTTTCAATACTATAAACAAGTTGTTCTAGATTGTTATTGTTTATTCATTACATTACTTGAAATGTTTTGGGCGCCAAAGTGAGTTGTACCAATTTCCTAGGTTATTTGAGTGGGTGGGGTAACTCTTACACACTTTTTAACATTTGCAACGTGAAAGCCATTGTTTCAAATGTTATTTTCGCAATTATATATTAATATGATCTATTTACAGTCAATATCCAGACAAAAGAAATGATATCATTTAAGTTCCATCAATACCGTTGAAATGAAATATACACTGTATAAAAGCGACGACCGTTACATATTTTGACCCCAGCTGATTTTGGGCTGTACCTACATTTAGAAATAGTGACTTTTTACTGCCAAACGTGATCTAAAATTTTTCCTTAGGGTTTATAGAATTTTTTCAGCACAATTGTGTAATTGAAATTGCAATAATATTTCATATGGAGCATGATTTCCATTTACACAACGTTCAAATTTTGCACATTTTTGGCCTTTTTTTACATTTCGCCGAATATTTATTAATGTGCAGATGAGAAAAGTATCACTAACTATAATTTATATGCAAGACAATTTACTGGGCTTTCATTTAAAAGCATTTTCGTGCATTTAGACATGTAATTGACAGAGTTATACGCATTTAAAGGGGCCTTAGTTGAATTTTGCACCCAATGACCTTTGACCTTGTTTTGTGACCTTAATACGGCTGACTGGAGGCGACTACCGGTCTAAGCAAATCAGGCAAGCCTTATACTTTGCAAATAATACATCAAAACTCCATGTTCAAAAAATGCATACGAAAATGTTTTCTAGCCACTTTTTCGGAATTGGTAGGTAGACTATTACTTTTGTGTCATTGCAGGTTGATCAACGAGGTGTACAGATGAATGAAGATTATGAGCCCAATGATGATCACTAACTGGTGTTTAAAAGATTTTCAAACTTTGACTAATTGACTTGATTGTGCTATTTGTGGATTAATTTTATAGGTCCGTACAGTGTTGCTTACAATATTCAAGTATAAACATTCAAGTAAATTGATTGGGAAAACATTTTGGTATATGAAGAAACTGCTTGTTATTTTCTCATTCTCCACAATGTTTTATACCCTAAGAGTTGTATATGTATGTTAAAAATATCATAAAATTGAAAATTTTGTCTGCAACTCCTTTCAATTTGGAAAAGTTTAGAATTGTGTCGGTTGGTTACGGGTTAAGTGAGATATTGTGCAGAAATCCAAAAACATAATGTAACATTGTATGTTATGATAGATGGCGTCCCTCATACAAAAAGGTTTGGGTAAACATTGAGACAAAAGTAGAAAATGCTGATAATCAGCACTTTCTCCTTTTGCATCAATATCTTCAAAGCTATAATACACACAAATTCCATATGAATTTAAACAAATTTTGTCTTCTGTGACAGCTTTTAAATTGGAAAAGTCTTTTGTAGTTTGGGAAAGGGTAAAAAAACTAAAAGTTATCAGCTAAACTGTCATTCTTGTTTATGAAAATTGAAATGAATTTTTACTATTTTATTTGATTTGTTCTTGTTATTCTATCAGTTGACATGTGTTTGGTAAACACATTAACTACGGTATCTCCCAAAGAAAACCTGGTTTTGACATCCCTGATAGAAATTGCTAAGGAAAATATTTAGACAAAAGAAGAAATAGCTGATAACCACAATTTTCTCTTTTTGACTCAATATTTATATTCAATAGTGTACACGAATCCTGTTTTTATGAACATTAGTTTGACATCTGTAACGTATTTCTAATTGGACCACCAGTAAAATTTAAGTTTGGGAAAGGGTTGAATCAAAGTATTTAAATTGGTAACACTCAGTCAGTGCGGAGATTTGAGTTTTAGGACCGTCCACTGTCTTTTATTTGTCTTCTTATTCCAAGCTGTATTCCAGTCCATGAGTAAATGTTCCTTCCAAATCTAGCATCATCCAAAGTACATAATTTAGTACATTGTTAACAATTTCCAGATTTCCAGATTTGGTTTCAAATGACGTCCATTATAGAAAGGGCATGTAAAGACGTTATGACAAAGAAGAAAATGCTGATAAAAATCCCCTTTTGCCTCAATATTTTCTTTGTTACATTTTAAACAAATCCTATTTTCATTAAATTGCATTTTGTCGTCTGCAATCAAATTGGAAAAGTAAATATTTTTTGAAAGAGTGAAAGATGTTACAGGTCATACTGCTAGGCAGCTTAATTCTTTCCCAAACAACACGTTTTAATGGTAGTCCAATTTAAAAACTGATGCAGATGACGAAAGGGATGTTGTAAAAGATAGAATTTATGTATAATGCAACACAGAAAATAATTGAGACAAAGGGAGAAACTGCTGATTATCAGCAGTTTCTTCTTTTGTTTCAATGTTTTCCCTAGCCAATTCTGCTAGGGACGTCAAAAACCGGTCTTGTTTGGGAAAGGGTTAAATTACTGTCCATGGAAGGCAATGCTGAAAATCATTGAGGTGAAAAGCGAAATGATAGTGCAGGTCTACTTCTCCACGCCTCTTCACTCCCCGAAAACATTTGAGACAGGATCTGAAAAAACGTTCCTTAAGGTTTTTGAGCCCAACATAGATCCAGATCAGCCTGTGCATACGCAGAGCCTGATCAGGATCTATTTTGTTCTCCAACAGCTTCTTCATGACTTGTAGTAACTTAAAGAGAGCAGCATTGATGCAAATTTGACTCCATTTGACAACATGCCGATCTTGAAACTCAATAATGAAAAATGCTATGAAGGACGTTTTTCCAGATCCCCGCTCATTTAATTTCTATGTATCATTTTTGCGTACAGTCGCTGCGATGTGAACCTTCGAAAATCATAGACAAGGTGGGAGAAAATGTTGAAATCAGCAGGATGGTTACCTTCCGTCTGTCCGCCTGTTAGCTAACCCAATGTTCAATCCTTTCCAAAACGACCAAAAGTTATACAATATTTCCATTTGAACTACACAACTGGTGTTGATAAAGAATTACTTTGTGTCAATATTGCACAAAACATTAGGCAAAATGATGAAATGCTGGAAAACAACATGTTCTTGTTTTGTTTCAATTTTTTCCTATGCTCTTTCAATTTGGAACGCCCCTAAAGCTAAGTCTTGTTTGGATAAACTACATGGTCCTTATTTGAAAAGACACAAAACATTCATTTTAGACCAGTCAAAGTTGGGATCTACCTAATATGAAACGGTGCGTGTAGGAATGTGACTAAATTAGATAGATCTCTTTTTCCGGAAAAGGTTTCGGCGAGAAAAGCGAGAGATTTCTGTTTGCTTCGTCCGTATTTAGGCCATGCCTATTTTCATAAATTCATATTAGCATGACAATGGCCAACATAATTTTCGATCTAGATCTTTCACTTGTCATGCTGATTCCAGTTAATATCGATTCATTTGGTAGACAGCATAGAACTAGATCAGCCTTGTAATGTTTGCAGACTGGACTTAATCTTTATTCTGTATTCTCCGCGATTCATGCATGTTATTCATAATTTCGGCGCATGTGCATTACTTACTGGAGTAATCAAAATATTTTTTTGAAATCATTTCAAAGAACTATCGCATTTAATGGGGAAACACGCAAAAAATAACAAAAACAACACATTCCCAAAATTTTCATGCCAGAAAGGTCATTGGGGTTAGACTCTACATAGTCTGGAAGCTTTCTCATTAGATTCGTGCTTCTAATTGGTTGGCGAATTTTTGGACTCTCGATGAAAAGTTTCTCTCATTTCCTTGCAGTTTACAATTATTACGAGCGAAAGATTGCGGCGAAGCCGCGATCTTTTGATCGCCTATAGGTTACACGTACGAGTATAGAAAGATAAAAGCACAAACTTACCGTTTTAGTCAATTTCAAAATTTCAATTTCTAAACCCTAGAAGACTTTTTTTCTGCCATCTTGAAATTTTCGTTTTATGATGCCCACTGGAGCTCAAGTTCCGGTTTCAGACTGGACTCGATTTTCACACAAACAGGGTTTTCCATGACGCACAAATCATGCGTCATTGTCGCAGTTTCAAAACAAATGACCCCCTTAGGAATTACCTGAGGGTCATTAATGATGCAAGTTTTAAATCCAGATTTTCTAATGATACTTGATTTCTCTAGGGTATTTATAAAATCTGACCCACAAAATTGGAGAAATGACCCCCCCACTTAGAAGGCAGGGGGTCACAATGACCCCCAAATTATTATAGGCAGGGAAAACCCTGACACAAAAGCACACCATAAATCTCACAAAACACGAAAGTCAGTCAGCAGTGTTAAAATTCTGAATCAAATTTCATATTTCCAGAATTCAATAAATTCAAGTTACGCAATATATAAAAGATACTCGTTAGTAATGTTTATAGCACAAAATGAAAACATTTCAGAAAATTCTTTACACAAAACTATGCCTGATGACGTCACACGCACTGAGCACGGGAGATTTCGTATGACGTAATTGTACATTCCATAGTAAAATGTTGACCCAGATTCGCTCTGTCGTTCATGATTTTTTTTCTATCGTGAAGTCTTGTCCCTTCCGTATATTTCGATAAACTGAAAGGTTTTTTTTACAATGCAATAGAACCTACACGCCTGTAGTTTTCCTCCAGTTTCATTAATTGAGTTAAGATAGGGGAAATATTGATGTAAAATGAGCAAATCAAGACTACAAATGATAATTCATAAAACCAACTGCATTTTACCCTTTCCCAAAACGGAAATGTACAAACAGTTGAAAGGGCTTTAAGATTTCTTTGTTTTTGTCTGAAAATTTGATTCCCGACGGAAATTGTGATCTAGCACATGAAATGTTGAGACGAAAACGTTGATAATCAGTTATTTTCTTTTTTCTCTCAATGTTTTCCTGAACCCGTTCTTTTCCGTAAAATCAGCGCTTATTTCGGAAAGAGTTATGATATAAAATCTATAGAGTTAAAGCTACCCTCTTTTACCAAATGTTAAGTAGATATGCAGGGAAAAATTCTATTATAAATATGCCAAAATTTTCACTGAAATGGCTAGACCAAGATCAGAAAAATCTCATAGAAAAAAAATCGACAAAGGATTTGGTACAATTTGACATTGAAAACTTATTCTCATAAGTTTTGGCTGAATGAGATTTTTCCTGCATTAAATTTCTGAGCCGCAAGACGGAGACTGACGAAATGAGGGACCATGAAAAACGGTAAATAACGAAAAGGGCATTTGGAAGCTGAAAGTAGCTTATAACATACATCTGCATACATTCTCTCAGATACTGTAGGCCTAAGTATCGACTAGTCGACACTCGTTATGTCGACATCGGATAAGTCGAATTTCCGCCTAAGTCTAAGTGGAAATCTAGACCCGTCATCATCTATGGATATATAAAAAACAATGAAATAATTTCTTAATGAATACAGCCTTGAAATATAGTAGGAAAAGGATAGAAATTGCTCGTTTCGAGCAATTTCTCTCCTTTTCTTACTATATTTCAATTAGGTACGCATTTGTTTACCGATAAATAGGTCAAACTGTTGTTTAAGAAGAAACTGGACCAAACCGCTAAACCGGTTTACTCGAACTCCGGATATATCGAGGTATTTGATGACCCCTCTAACTTCGACACAACGAGTGTCAACTGTATATCAACAAATATATCCCTGTATCTATCTAGTTTTATCACAAGTGTCCTAATTCCTATGTGCAGATGAAAAATGTAGATCTATCTAATCCAGAATTTCTATGCAGGAGACAGTTTGACAGTCTGCTACTAGACTTTTCTTTTACATATGAATGTAACACATATACGTATAAGGTATGAGAGATGCTTTTAGACAAAAATAAACATCGCGTTCCATACTATTCCAAACTATTAAAATTTTGCATGTGATGGTTCATATATATTTCAGATATCTCACACATGCAAATTTGAAACAAAGCATTCAAGATTTATTGATGATTAATGGCGTTTTTTCCTAGTTTAAATAGACCTGTAAATTTTTTATCCAGTACCATGATATTGTGACTGAACTGAACCATATGTTGTTTACTTTATTCAAATGCAATAAAAGTTTTTTTCAGAAAACATGTCATGTTTTATAACACGTTAAATCAAAGAGTCTGAGAGGATACAAGAAGGTATTATTTTAATTATAATGTGTTCATAGTGTCAATGAGGACAGAACTAACTTGTTTAGTGGTCACTCCTATATCATTTTCACTATAAAATTAGACAGTGTCCACACTCTTAAATCTGGAATTTCAAACTGCTATTTTACAATATGATTGTATCCTTTCCATACAAAACCTAAAAGGATGCTTGCAAAAACTGGGGGTACACGATTCAATCTAGGGGTAAAAAAAAAATTGTTTTTTTTACATGCCCTGAATTAAGTAAAGAGAAAAAGGGTGACCCTTGAGTGGCCAAAGCTTATCCCAAAAGTTTTGTAGGGCTATATATGGCTTACATAGTGATTAAGAACATTCTTAGACCTTTCAGTTTAAACCAGGAAAATGCCTCAGATTTCGGCAAATTGTCTGCAAACATAACTACCCATCAAATTCTGTACGTCCGCCTCCGCCTTTTGGATGTGCCAATCTACAACGGTCAAGGCTTGACAACAAGTAGATCCGCTGAAAGTGTACTTATGCACATTAATTATCTGCACTAGTGGTCTTTAATTATTTCAATGCATTTCAACATTTTCCCCTCTTCTCTGGATACAGAAACATTGTTAGAAGAGACTTATAATAATTTTTACTGGAACTCATTTGAAGGACTACAACTCTGTTCTCAAAGCACTCTGGAATTCTACTGTATAGACAACATCCTCACATTATTTTGCGGAACCTGTAGATAAATGCCACATACTTCTATTTAGCAACGGTCCGGAAGGTTCCTGCTTTGAAATTTAAGATATCGCAGATTTATAATGTAATGACAGGAAATGAAAAATATCGCAGCTCAACCAGTATTTGAACTTTGGGCCTTAGGTCCAGTACTCTAACCACTGAGCTAGCCTACTGAACCATATACCTATATAATTAACCCCAAATTATGCGAATACCTGTATCCTACCACAAGGGTCTATAATTTGACTCCCATTACCTAATACTCCTTTACTTAACCTTTTCCCAAACGGCAAAAATTGGTAATGTCCTGTGTCAACATGTAGGCTATTAATTTTTGTAAAACGGTTATGTACATCTTTATTTCAACTTCTAAACTGTTTCCGTATCAATTTATTACGGTAAACAGATCTACTATGAAAAGCTGCTTGCTTTCGCTCGTATTTAGGCTTTGCCTATTTTCATATTGAATACGTAAGATAAACTGATATTTTGCCAATTTACAATGGGTGCTAGACGTCTATTATTGTGAACTGATTCCGGAATTCTCCGGCTTTTGGCGTTTCCCATTTCAATCAATCCATGCGTCATAAAACTTCAACCAATCGTATTCTTTCTATTGGGAAAGCGTTTAGTAATCACTACGCAATACACCCAGATACAGTTCCAATTTGTTTCTAAAAATAGTAACACTTTTTAATGCCAGATCGAGGCTCTGACCCAAATGAGAGCAAAGCATCCAACGTGCAATGGAAATGAACGGAGGAAAGAAGAAGTTTAAGAGGAATCACTCTCCGTTTTGTGATGATTCCTCTGTGAATCCCGACGGGATATCATTGACTGACTTCCAATTATGGTCTTTACTGGCTTTTGAGTCATTTTTGACCCTCCGAAAACGTAGTATCCATGGATCTTTTGAGGACCTAGCCGCCAGGTTCAACTGTCATTTTCATATATTTAACCCCCTTTCCCCAACAAAAAATGTATGAAACATGCCATTTTCAGTGTGAAGATGACAATCTCAGTACCGAAAGGCTTATGTAGATAGAGAATTCATTATGGTAGATCAATTTGATAATAAAAGCATTGCTCTTAAAGCCCATTTCCCAAACGACAAATTATTAGACTTTTCAAGTTTGACAGCGGCTTAACCCTTTTCTTAAAGGCACCTGATTCAATTTGGAAGCTCTTGCAGACAACAGAATGGGCATCTTGAAAGTAGGATTTTTGTATGTGCAAGGGTGGATCTAGAGGAGGGGGGGGGGGGTCGGGATGTCCGCCCCCGCCCGCTGGAATCAGCCGAAAATTGAATGTTGACTATAATCAAAGCGTCATAATTTAACATATTTAAGTCATCATTTGGGCATGGACCTCCCCCCTCCCTGGCAATTGGGCTTGGACCCCCTGAAAAAATCCTAGATCCGCCCTTGTGTGTGTACATAGAAGTATAGAAAACGTTGAGGCAAAAGGAGAAACTGCTGATTAAAAGTATTTCATTAATTTGTCTCTTGAAATGATTTTCGAAACAATCTCTGTAAGACAGTTAATGGCGGATCTAGAAGGGGGTCCGGACCCCGCCTTGAATAGGCCGAAAATCGAATTTTGACTATACAACGTTAGTACAGTAGGCTTATGTATCGTTACACAATTCACAAATTTAAAGGCATCTTATGGGCTAGCCCCCCCCCCCCCCCCCGAAAAAAAATCCTGGATCAGCCCTTGACAGTCAATACATTAACATTTCTTGTTTGGTAAAGTTTTAAAACATTTTTCTTTTCATTTCTTTTTTAATTTAACTCCTCTCGACAATATTTCAGCCATAAGTTTATTTATAATTGTCCACGCTCCGAGGCTGGGAATACATCCTGTGACCTGTCCATTATTGGCTCTAATCTAGAGCACAAACACATGCAAATATTACCGCTCACACTTGGACAGTACTAAGGAGCTCACTTGCTTCTGCAAAATTGATTTTGTTTGGTTTTCAAAAGCAGTAGCTCATCCTGAACTTGCATGGTGGTAATGGGCGATGGAGACAGGGTACGAATAGTTACAAGCCAAAAAATCTCTTTTTTTTCAATCAAAGTTGCAAAAATATTTCTGTAACTTAAAACTCTAATAATTAACGTAAATGACTGTATAAAATATTCTTAGTACTTAGGCAGAATAATTGAAAAATGCTCGCGTGAAAATAACGACTCGCCCAATGAATTATATAGTAAAACGACCACGTGACCTTTTGTTTACTCTCTTCATGCGCAGGTCACGGTTAAAAATTTGGAACTGTATCAGGGTGTATATGTTGTGAACCGTTTTAGAACTTAAGCAGTTTTAAAACTGCATATACGGAACTTTATTCAGTTTCAAAACTGCTTGAGCAGTTTCGAAACTGCTCATCCAGTTTTAAAACTGCTTATGCATGAGTTCTGTATGTTATGCAGAACCATTCAGACTGTTTATTTTCACTGAATTATTGATATTCAAATCAAACAACGACCTGAAAGGACTTTTTACGGGTAAATTTTAATTTTTGATCGATTCACTTCTGACAAAGACATAATAATAACAACAGAGATTGGAAACTCCGCGAAATAACATGGAGTCTCGTAAGCCGAGATTTTATTGCGCACCTGCTTATCTATCTACCTGGCGTTACGTTGCTAGGCAATGATCCCCAAGTCAGAATTGTTTGTTGATGAGATGGCTCGGAAAAAGTTAAACATCGTAGATAATGAAGGAATTACTTCCGACCATGAGCATTTTCTTTATTTCTAACGATGATTTTTGTCCCAAAAGACAATATTTTTGTTCACTTAAAATTGTCGGTACAAGAAATTGTTACAAACTTTTGATAGATCTAGATCTACGTTAGCCAACATTTGACAAATTTCAATATTAGCGGGATCGGGGAACAAAAATTCAGATGAAATTTTGTAGGCCCCAGTAATGGATCCAAAGTGGGTTAGGGGGGGGGGACGAACATTTCATTTCAATTTCATGTAGAAATTCAGTAAAATTTGTGTGATATTAGGAAAACGAACCTCCCCTCCTATAGAATCAGTCGGGATGACGTCATAGCCTCACTTTCATTTTTTCATCGAGGGTACAACCTCGGTCTTTATCGTTACGGGATACCAACTTTGAGGCAGATTATTTCAAAAATCCATCGTTAAAATTCATAAACAAAACTCTTTCTTTAAAGAATGTGATTTAAACTTTCTAACTACCAACGCATTTTTAATAATCAGGCGTAGTCGTCGAGATATTAATGCTGAAAGTTGGTTATGCTTCAACGAAAAAGACCGAAGCTTTCACCTCCACCGAATGAGTGCAGGTCCGCTGACGACGTTTTTGATTGGCTGAAAGAATTGTGCCGACCGGGTCAATACGTTTGAACCCCGTCCACAGAAACCCTGGATCCGCAGCTGGGCCCAGATCTACCTAGGCCTATTTGTTCGCGTATACTGACCGACATTATAGGGTGAATGATTTAGCTCAACCGGGTAGTTCGCGTATACAGACTGACATTATAGGATGAATGATTTAGCTCCATCGTAGTTCGCATATACAGACTGACATTATAGGATGAATATTTTAGCTCCATTGGGTAGTTCACGTATACTGACCGACATTATAGGATGAATGACTTAGCTCAACCGGGTAGTTTGCGTATACTGACCGACATTATAGGATGAATGATTTAGCTCCATTGGGTAGTTCACGTATACTGACCGACATTATAGGATGAATGATTTAGCTCAACCGGGTAGTTCGCGTTTACTGACCGACATTATAGGATGAATGATTTAGCTCCATTGGGTAGTTTGCGTATACTGACCGACATTATAGGATGAATGATTTAGCTCCATTGGGTAGTTTGCGTATACTGACCGACATTATAGGATGAATGATTTAGCTCCCCCGAGTGGTTCACGTATACTGACCGACATTATAGGATGAATGATTTAGCTCCTACGGGTAGTTCGCGTATACTGACCGACATTATAGGATGAATGATATAGCTCCATTGGGTAGTTTGCGTATACTGACCGACATTATAGAATGAATGATCTAGCTCAAACGGGTAGTTCGCGTATACTGACCGACATTAAAGGACGAATGATTTAGCTCCATTGGGTAGTTCACGTATACTGACCGACATTATAGGATGAATGATTTAGCTCAACCGGGTAGTTCGCGTTTACTGACCGACATTATAGGATGAATGATTTAGGTCAACCGGGTAGTTCGCGTATACTGACCGACATTATAGGATGAATGATTTAGCTCCATTGGGTAGTTTGCGTATACTGACCGACATTATAGGATGAATGAATTTGCTCCACCAGGTAGTTCGCGTATACTGACCGACATTATAGGATGAATGATTTAGCTCTCCCGAGTGGTTCACGTATACTGACCGACATTATAGGATGAATGATTTAGCTCCTACGGGTAGTTCGCGTATACTGACCGACATTATAGGATGAATGATATAGCTACACCGATTGGTTCTCGTATACTGACCGACATTATAGGATGAATGATTTTGCTCAACCGGATAGTTCGCGTATACTGACTGACATTATAGGATGAATGATTTAACTCCATCGGGTAGTTCGCGTATACTGACCGACATTATAGGATGAATGATTTAGCTCAACCGGGTAGTTCGCGTTTACTGACCGACATTATAGGATGAATGATTTAGCTCCATTGGGTAGTTTGCGTATACTGACCGACATTATAGGATGAATGATCTAGCTCAACCGGGTAGTTCGCATATACTGACCGACATTATAGGACGAATGATTTAGCTCCATTGGGTAGTTCACGTATACTGACCGACATTATAGGATGAATGATTTAGCTCAACCAGGTAGTTCGCGTTTACTGACCGACATTATAGGATGAATGATTTAGCTCAACCGGGTAGTTCGCGTATACTGACCGATATTATAGGATGAATGAATTTGCTCCACCAGGTAGTTCGCGTATACTGACCGACATTATAGGATGAATGATTTAGCTCAACCGGGTAGTTCGCGTTTACTGACTGACATTATAGGATGAATGATTTAGCTCAACCGGGTAGTTCGCGTATACTGACCGACATTATAGGATGAATGATTTAGCTCCATTGGGTAGTTTGCGTATACTGACCGAAATTATAGGATGAATGAATTTGCTCCACCAGGTAGTTCGCGTATACTGACCGACATTATAGGATGAATGATTTAGCTCCCCCGAGTGGTTCACGTATACTGACCAACATTATAGGATGAATGATTTAGCTCCTACGGGTAGTTCCCGTATACTGACCGACATTATAGGATGAATGATATAGCTCCACCGATTGGTTCTCGTATACTGACCGACATTATAGGATGAATGATTTTGCTCAACCGGGTAGTTCGCGTATACTGACCGACATTATAGGATGAATGATTTAACTCCATCGGGTAGTTAGCGTATACTGACCGACATTATAGGATGAATGATTTAGCTCAACCGGGTAGTTCGCGTTTACTGACCGACATTATAGGATGAATGATTTAGCTCCATTGGGTAGTTTGTGTATACTGACCGACATTATAGGATGAATGATCTAGCTCAACCGGGTAGTTCGCGTATACTGACCGAAATTATAGGATGAATGAATTTGCTCCACCAGGTAGTTCGCGTATACTGACCGACATTATAGGATGAATGATTTAGCTCCCCCGAGTGGTTCACGTATACTGACCAACATTATAGGATGAATGATTTAACTCCTACGGGTAGTTCCCGTATACTGACCGACATTATAGGATGAATGATATAGCTCCACCGATTGGTTCTCGTATACTGACCGACATTATAGGATGAATGATTTAACTCCATCGGGTAGTTCGTGTATACTGACCGACATTATAGGATGAATGATTTAGCTTCACCGGGTAGTTCACGTATACTGACCGACATTATAGGATGAATGATTTAGCTTCACCAGGTAGTTCTTATAGGATGAATGATTTTTTTTCAATTGGTAATAACATGTAATTTCAACACACAAAATATAAATAAATTCTATTATTGGGAAAAGATTTAGGAATCTGGAGCATTCCCCCTTAAAGGGTGAAATGTTCCGTAATAAAACTTGCTTACTTTCAAGGAGTTTTTTTTTTAAATGCCAACTTTGTCAACTAAAATTTCCTATTAGACCTGATTACATAAATTTCATCTTATTTTTAAAAAAAATCCTATAGATAGGTTGTTAGGATGCTCATAACAATACATACAATCGTAGTTCACAAACAGAATAGGCCTACAGACATTTACAATCTGTAAATAATGTTACGAAATGGAATAGTACGACTTAATGCATCATTTTCCAAAATAATTAATCAGAACCGAGAAACCATATCTCCATTATGACAATATTGTCTATAAATTGGACGATATGCATTGTTTTGTAAATGTAGACGAACTGGTAAAATTAAGGTACGAAATTTCTAGGGTACGAATCATTTTCGGTAAACCGGAAGCTGTTTTTCGGTTCGGTGCAGAACTTCGGCTGTTCGGTACCGAACACGTTTTCAAATAAAAACAGCCTAATATGGTTTGTTTTGTGATCTGTTAAGTTTCCTTCTCAAAAGGAATATGTTTAAGATGAGTTCTGCATCGAGAGAACGCCGTTATACGTCAAAATAACAATATAATCGCTATATTATGCAGTTTCGAAACTGCTCAAAATGAGTTCCGTAACATCTGTGCAGTCTTAAGACTGCATAGTTTCAAGATCGCTTACGACATATACACAAAACCTCGTTAAATTGATTTTCGTCGGTTATCTGTCTGTTGTTAACCGTTTGGCAATACCTTCTCGTTTGGCAATTTCTAGATATTGCGAATCCGCTCGATCCATTTGGAAATGGGAAGGGGGCGTGGCAAAGTAGTTCGATCTACAATATCATGACATCGGACCCAATTGCATTATTCAAATGTAATGTTTTTAAAAGACGAAACTACCAAATAAGCTTAAAATCGAGTTGTATGTGAAATAAGAGGTGGTGTGATATGATACAAAGTCTTATGTTGCCATGGCCGCTTATATGACTAAAGAGCATACCTTTTCCCCAGAAATATCTTATTTCAATATCTTTGCCATAGAAATCTTTTCAAAACAAAGATAAAAAATGAGAAATCAGTGGCGGATCCAAAGGGGGGGTCGGGGGATTCAAACGAACCCCCATATGAAGCCTGATTATTTTATTTTCATGCTGAAATTCAGTCAAAAGTGTATGATACTAGTGAAACGAACCCCTTTTGTGTACAAACGAACCCCATTCACATAAAATCCTTGATCCGCCACTGCAAACTGGTGATAAATAGCAGTTTCTCCCTTTTCCACCAACATTTTCTATGCTAAAGGACTATTTCAATTCGAAATCTCGACAGTAGGTTGAAGTATGGATTTGTTTTGTTCCTTTTTACTTTCATGTGTACATGTTTCACTTTTTAGCAATTTTAAATTACTATGGGCCAATTCCATTCAATTAAAAATGCCTAGATTAATACACATTTCTAAAGATTCTTCTTTAACATTTTTTTGCGACATCTGATTTTTGGGACAACTAATCTCCTGCTTTTGTAAAGCCAGCAGCTGGAGCTCAGATCTAGAATAACTAAATACAAAATTAAATGGGTTAGACATGTTTGCGATGTGTACAAAGTTGTGCATTGGCTATTAGACTTGTAGCAATAATCTGCCTGATCGCCAATGAGTAGTCACCAACTCTTTATCGACTTTATTGTATCCAAGAAATCCCACTGTTTGACCTGTTGATTTTTGTTGATCGATTACTAGTTATGAAATAATAGCAAGTTTAAAATTATCTAATCGACAAATAAAAACCGATGTCCGACGGACTGCATGATTGTGTAGGTAGAAACCAAGGTGCTCGGCGCCGAGGTAGTTGCCTTAACATGTAGTTCAGAGCACAGAGGTTTTTATTTGGCAAATAAAGACCTCTAAACTTGTTATTATAGATCCATTATAACAAGATTAATAAGAAAATGCACATTCGAAATGTATTTTTCTGTAGAAATTCTGCCATGATCTAGTTTTCGGCGTAGGAAACGCATTGGCGCTTAAGTGACATCATTGATGATGTCATTTGACATTTAACCTTGACCCCACATGATGTGTGGCGCATACACAAAGCATAATTACATAGAGTCTTTGTTGTTCAAATAAAAAAACCGATGCAGTTCCTCTTTCGCTATATATGGATTTTACAGTTTTGTAATGTCACAGAAGTAATCGGACGTGCAGGTGATGATTTGTCGATGTTTTTGTCGTTTTATGGAAATGGAAATTTACAGCAATTAGTCCGAGATGCCTTGTCAAAGTGAGTCGGGACTTCATGTCCGGGAGTTAATGTCACAGCCCTTGAGTCTGCACAGGCGTCGCTTCACGTCTTCAGGGTGTTTCACATAAACGTTCCGACACCCCGGCGATGTGGTACTGGCATATTTTTTGTTGAATCAGAGATATTACATATATTATCGTAGATTAGTTGGCGATAGGCCTATGTCGTTGATTGATAGAGTCATTGGTCAACAAAACAGAATTTTTTCATGATCGGCATCGTGTCAGCCAATATATTCTGCTAGTTAAAACCAACCGATCAATCGGCTGAATTTTCTCTGTTTTGAAGAAGTCGGTGAAGTCTCATTGACTAATCTGCCGAACATCTAAAAGACTCTAGTAAATATTTAATACATGGCCGACGTTCCAACTTTCAGGCAATTTCATGTAACACCGACTTTCTTAAATCAAACGGTACTAGTATTGTAATTTAAGCATAGAAACAACAGAGAACCGCACACATGCCCATACCGCCAAAGCTTATGTGACTCTACTAGGCAAAAATCACATAAAATTTGGCTGTGCGGTCATCGGATGAAACCCGGTTGGGCATATGCAGTGCATCTGAGTGGGACCCTGAGTAGGTCACTGATGATTGAAAAAATGAGTCAGACACGTCAGCGATGTGCAAAAAAGTCAGCTGTACACCGTCAGACAGTCTGCAGTATCCCGTCAAATAGTCGGTTTGAAGTCATCGACACTTCATCGACTTCTCCCGACAAGCCACTTATTGTAACTGAGTTAGCACCAATAAAAATATTGTATTGTATTGTATTTAAAATGCCACTGATTGATCAGTTGATTTTAACTTGTGATGAAAATTGGCTGACATGTCGCAGATCATACAAAAAGTGCTATTTCTGTCGGCCAATGCGTTACAATCAATCGACTATGCATCTCTATTCTAATCACATAGAATTTCCCCGATATTACCAAAAAACGCATTGCTGGGGCATCAGAGCGTTATCTGATAGCGGCAACCCATCAGCATGTTAGATGTATAAAGAATTTAGTAAAGGGTCAAATACTTTTAACAGACAATTGACCAGCATACAGCCATTCATCTGACAAAGCACAGCCAACATTTCCAACATAATCTTAAGGTAGTCAATCCCAAATGAGATTCATGCGTCTG
This sequence comes from Fragum sueziense, assembly GCA_963680895.1. NCBI lineage: Eukaryota > Metazoa > Mollusca > Bivalvia > Cardiida > Cardiidae > Fragum > Fragum sueziense. The sequence goes on from OY804606.1 coordinate 14,130,009, forward strand.
AATTATTCGGGCAATGTCGTTAACATGTGGCAGTGGAACCTTCCACCACCAAATGTTTACGATGTTTCAGGCATAGGTTTGGATTATGTAACACATTTTTACGATGTCGCTCCAAAAATTCCAATGTCGCATGATTCCAATTAGGGACTACCTTAATTCAATTATCAGCAATCTATTAATAAGTTGGCAAAGCGGATATGACTCATTCTACCATATGTCAGCAAAGCTATAAGCCATCAAAGCAGAATACCAGAATACAGCCATTCATCTGACAAAGTACAGCCGATATTTGCCACATGTTCTTAAGGTTATCCATCCCTAATGAGAATCATGCGACATTGGAATTAATCCGGCAATGTGGTTAACATACGGCGGTGCAGCATTCCACCACCGTATGTTAACTAGGTCACATAAATAAGTTCGGATTAGGTAACATATGTTTGCGATGTTGCATGAATCTTATTAGGGATGGACTACCTTAATTCAAATATCAGCAATCTATTAATAAATTGGCAAAGCCGCCATGAATCAATCTACCGTACATTGGCAAAGCCATAATCCATCAAAGCAGAATACCAGAATATAGCCATTCATCTGACAAAGTACAGCGGACATTACCAACATCTTCCTAAGGTAGTCCATCCCAAATGAGATTCATGTGACGTCGAAATTATTCCTGCAATGTCATTAACATGCTGTTGTGGAACGTTTGAACACAGTTGAAAAATATCAATATTGCACATATCAATTCGGATTACATCACAAAGTTTCACGCAATGTCGCTCAAAAAAATCTGAAGGTGCATGAATCTCATAAGGGGTGGACTACCTTAATCAATTATCAGCAATCTATTTATAAGTAGGCAAAGCCCACATACACTTTTATCATTCTGCCATATGTCGGCAAAGCCATAATCCATTAAAGCAGAATACCAGAACACAGCCATTCATCTGACAAAGTACAGCCGACATTTCCAACATGTTCTTAAGGTAGTCCATCCCTTTTAAGATTCATGTGACATCAGATTAGTATTAAGGTAATGTGGTTAAGATTCGGCCATGGAATTCTCCACCACTGCATGTTTATGATGTCGCATGTATAAGTTTGGATTAGGTAACAATGTTAACAATGTCGCATGAATCTCTTTAGGAATGGAGTACCTGAATTCAATCATCAGCAATCTATTATTCAGTTGTAAAAGCCGACATGTGTCATTCTACTGCTTATCAGCAAAGCCATAAGCCATCAAAGCAGTCTACCAGAATACAGCCATTCATCTGACAAAGTACAGCGGACATTACCAACATCTTCCTAAGGTAGTCCATCCTAAATGAGATTCATGTGACGTCGAAATTATTCCTGCGATGTCGTTAACATGCGGTCGTGGAACGTCACTTTCACAGTGGAATAATATCAATGTCGCATATATCAATTCGGATTACATAACAAAGTTAAACAACGTTGCTCAACAAATTCTGAAGGTACATGAATCTCATAAGGGGTAGGCTACCTTAATACAATTATCAGCAATCTATTTATAGGTAGGCAAAGTCGACATACACTTTTATCATTCTACCATATGTTGGCAAAGCCATAATCCATTAAAGCAGAATACCAGAACACAGCCATTCATCTGACAAAGTACAGCCGACATTTCCAACATGTTGTTAAGGTAGTCCATCCCTTATAAGATTCATGTGACATCAGATTAGTGTTCCGGTAATTTTGTTAACATTCAGCTGTGAAATTCTCCACCACTGCATGTTAATGATGTCACATGTATAAGTTTGGATTAGGTAACAATGTTAACAATGTCGCATGAATCTCTTTAGGGGTGGAGTACCTTAATTCAATCATCAGCAATCTAGTTCAGTTGTAAAAGCCGACATGTATCATTCTGCCGTACATCGGCAAAGCCATAAGCCATCAAAATAGAATACCAGAATATAGCCGTTCATCTGACAAAGTACAGCGGACATTACCAACATCTTCCTAAGGTAGTCCATCCCAAATGAGATTCATGAGACATCAAAATTATTCCTGCAATGTCATTAACATGCAGTTGTGGAAAGTTTCACAGTAGAATAATATCAATGTCGAACATATCAATAGGACTCGGTTTTCTCGTTGAGCAAATACGTCATCGTCACGTCTCACTGGTCTAAAAATAGACTGGGAATCCTCTATCGTAAAAATATGACTGTGAATCTCGCGAAGTTTTTCCACGTTCAACTTGCTGAAGATGACGTTCTAAGAGCTTGATTGCCGTAATCATTTGTTGAGAAACATTATAATTCAGATTTGAGAAGGTTGCTGCACTGTCGTGTACTTTTTAAGATAGGTAACTATGAAATAACCATTTGACAAGTAATGTTTACACATACGGTCCTACCTTAGCTTCGTCGTGTCGCTCGTGCTACTCGCTTACCCTTTCCAAAACGACAAAATGTCATGTTGGGCCAAATTGAAAAAAGTCTGCAGACGACAAAATGGATGTGAATACTTTTAGTGTTTTATGTCAGAGAAAATATCGAGGCAAAAGTAAAATGATCATCAATTGATATCCAAAGAAGTTATTCAATCTCATTTTGCTGTGCAGGTCTTTTTAATCTGATCGATCATCTTTTTCTTCTTTTGCATCAATGTTTTCTCAAGAATTTTCTGTTAGGGACGACAAAACCGGTCTTGTTTGGGAAATGATTAATCTAGAAAAAAAAACCCCTAGAATTTGTCGCTGAATGTGATTTGTCATGATACCCCCACAGGCTTTCACTACAACAGAGGGCAATAACTCACATAATAAGCAAGGTAGAGTTACGCTCCTTGTACGTTGCACTTCTCCTTGGTGAGATCTATCTACCCGCGAAGTTTCATGATCATAGCTACTTTACTTTCACACTTTTCGATGTTTTTTCTGGTTAAGCTGCTGAGGAATCTCAAGAAAAGACGTTTGTTATTTCTAATCTGTCTCCGTATCTGGAATCAATGTTGTATGTTGAATATGCCCAATGTTTCGTAGTTTTAGTTCCCGCCTGCATTATCTACGATCGACTAAATTGTCGCTTGAAAATGATAATTTTTCGCTAACACTGTTACGAAAAAAATGTCCGATTCATGACCGATAAACAAAATATTAGACTGGTACCCAGCAAACGTTGTTGAGCGATTTCCCATCAGAAATCTATTTTTAGCACACGAGCCCGCGAAAATTGTTCCTTATTCGGATTACATTGCAAGGTTAAACAACGTTCTGAAGGTGCATGAATCTCATAAGGGGTGGACTACCTTAATTCAATGATCAGCAATCTATTTATAAGTAGGCAAAGCCGACATACCCTTTTATCATTCTACAAGAACACAGCCATTCATCTGACAAAGTACAGCCAACATTTCCAACGTGTTCTTAAGGTAGTCCATCCCTTATAAGATTCATGCGACATCAGATTAGTATTCCTGTAATGTTGTTAGCATACAGCTGTGGAATTCTCCACCACTGCATGTTTATGATGTCACACGTATAAGTTTGGATTAGGTAACAATGTTAACAATGTTGCATGAATCTCTTTAGGGATGGAGTACCTGAATTCAATCATCAGCAATCTATTGTTCAGTTGTAAAAGCCGACATGTACCATTCTACCTTACATTAGCAAAGCCATAAGCCATCAAAACAGAATACCAGAATACAGCCATTCATCTGACAAAGTACAGCAGACATTACCAACATCTTCCTAAGGTAGTCCATCCCAAATGAGATTCACAGGACGTTGGAATTATTTGGGTAATGTTGTTAATATGTGGCTGTGGAATTTTTCACCAAGGAATGTTTACAACGTCGCACATATAAATTCTGATTACGTAAGAAATGTTAACGATGTTGCTAAAAAATTTTGGAGTTGCATGAATCTCATTAGGGTTGAACTACCTTAATTCGATTATAAGCAATTTCTTGATAAGTTGGCAAAGCCAACATGAATCATTCTACCATGTGTCGGCAGATATCGTTTGGTGTTACAGAGCCGATAAATGCCCGATTTTGAAAGAGGATATCAGGCCGATCATAGGACGGACGATATCGGTCCGATCATGAAAGCCAATATTGGGTAGACAGCTATTGGTGTTACATGGCCGATATCGGACTGATCACGGGAGTAGATATCGGGAAGATCATAGGAGCCGATGTTGGGCCGATTATGAAAACAAATATTGGACGGATAGCGTTTGCTGTTACAGAGCCGACATCAGGCCGACATTTCTGTGGATATCAGGCCGATCTGAAATGTTTGTATGGAATAACCCAGCAAACATGGTTATATGGGTCCCATAAGGGCTGTGTATGGGTAAGCCCATATGGATAGACCCATATTGGACCCATATAGGACCTATGTAGGCAAACCTATGTGGGTTTGATCATAAGGAACCCAGATGGGTCCCATATTTCCAGCATATTGGCTGTGTATGGGCAAGCCCATATGGGTATGCCCATATAGGACCGATGTAGGAAAGCCCATTTGGTTTTGACAGTATGGGTCCCAGTTACAATAAGTGGCTTGTGCCCATTCAAGTACAACAGAATAATTATGTATACATGAGCATATCTAACATTTACATAATCTGAATCGTGTATAGAATTATAAGGTTGTAATTTGAATTACAACCTTATTTATATCCATCAAAATTAATGACCATCAAATCAATACAAATTGAAAAAAAACAAAAACATTAGATTCAGCAAGACGAGTCAGGCAACATCAATAAGACATGTAATCCCTTCTCGAACAAAACCTGGTTTTGACTTCTCTAATAGAAAGGTAGGCCTAAATTGCGAAAAACACAGAGCTATTTAGATTAGCAAAAGTTGATAATCGGCATTTTCTTCTTTTGCCTATTTTTTTCTGTGCTATATTATACAGAAGTGCATCTTTTGCCAATTTCATTTTTTAACCAATGGCCGACAATTTTTTTTGTCGTTTAATCGGTGTTTAAACTGTAATAAGACTGTTCAAATTACTATTTAAATCAATTAGTGTGTTACATGTAGTTTTATGTATATTAAAGGGAAATAATTCAAAATCTTGAAAATAAATCATGTTTTCACAAAGCGTTTATGTAAAGAAAGCATTTTGCTTGATAATCATATATAATTCTGTTAAAAAACATAATTTTTGTATATACTTTTAAAAAAGAATAGGAATAAATCTAGACATATATAAATATATATAAAAAACATATAGATTGAAATACAAAAGATCGAAAATATCCTAATTTACAAGACCACATTTCTAGGGAATAATCCTTAAGATGATGTGTCAGAGTTGTCAGACATACCTGGCGAGACCTTATTCCTCAATGACGGGGAAGCTCTGGAAGGTTGTTAACTTCGATCAACACTAAATGAAAGCCAATGGAAATGGGTTTGATCTGGGCTGTCCATACGGGTCTGCCCATCTGGGACCAATCTGGGTCCCATACTGAATGTATATGGGCTGCCCAGATAGGACCCATATGGCCCCCGGTTGCACATCCTATATGGGTTGCCCTTATGGGACCCATAAGGGTGCCCATATGGAACCCATTTGGGACCCATATAGATTGCTAGCTGGGAAAGACATAACTGGTCAAGAAGACTTTGTAATTTTTTTGACTGGTTGGTTTGTCTTAAACTTGAAGTTGAAACATGCTGATGCACCATCAATCCTGAAAATATGTATAGGCCCTATGGTTAATAGGCCTGTCCCACCAAACCGAATTTTTACACCGAATGCGAACATAAATTAATTCGGTTTATTTGTTAAAGGTTCGTGCCACAAACGGTTTGTGTTCGGTATGTTTACAGTGCCATTCGGTGCTTTTCATTGACATTACGCGTTGTTCGCAGACGCATAAAAAAGTTTTTGAGCACGCACAAAATTTTTCAAAGAATGCAGCGAATCAAAATTTCTGAATGATTTCGGTAATCGTTCGCAGAGGGAATGGTAGGGGCGCGTCTGGCATTCGTTACTTTCGTTATGGTGTCAGTAATAATTCGCAGACGAATTCCTGTTCGGTATGTTCGTTCGGATCTCACCGAATGACTAGCGTTTGCACTCCGATGAAGGTGCGTTAATTTACCGATTTGGTCGAAAAGGTAAACGAATCGCTAACGAAACACACCGATCCTGACGATGCCATTCCGAATATGACGTTATATTCGTTACTCAAACGGTAGGGGTTCGTTGATGTTTGGGAACAAATTAGAATATATTTCCGAGAAACATCGTTGGCTGTTCGACACATTTGCTACAAGTTTGTTACATGTTCGGTGTATGGTCGGTACACAGTTGTTGAAAACCAAAGTTCACCGAATAAAATGACAACAAACACTACGAATTACGCACTTGACATTCGGTACGAATTCGCTGCGAATGTTCGGTTAGGTGGGACAGGCCTATTATAATAAATTTCTTTGCTGAGGCCATCCATCAATTGAATGGCATGTTGCCAACTCCCAAAGTTATCTTTGTTTCCACCAAAAATTGTTGGTGCGACATTGCTGGTTTCACATTCCGAATGTTTATGTGACACGAAAGCATAAGGTTGTGCATGATGCAGACTTTTCACTATAGCCTACAGGCTTTATATGATGTGAAGACTGCCCTGGGTTATTTTGATTGTAAATGTTGTTTAATGAAGCACAGACTGTTTGTGCATAATGCACAGACTGTCCACACCAAGTTTATGATACAGGCTATGCGTGATGCACACCTTATGCTTGTTACAAGCAAATTCTTAATTTCCCATAATGTTTTCTAGCTAGAAAGTGGGCAGAAAGTTGCAAAATTTAATTGCAATTGTCATCTGCAACTTCCTTCAATAGGCACCCTACGTATTGAACAAAAATTTGCCATTTGGGAGTGAGTTATAACTTAAATTATTTGTTTTCTTGTTATCAAGCATGGAAAACTAAGTCTAAAATTCCTGAGTCTTTTTTTATCAAAGGCTTTCGTTTGTAAGGTGCTTAAAACCAATTAGTAAATTCTGGGAACACATTGATAGGTGCATATGCCTATTAAATACACTTGAAATTTGTTAATTTTCAGAAAAGAGAATGTCTTATGCCGTTCGTAGCCGTGCTAGGTAACTTGAAACACCAAGTGAGTTCTGTCTAAATTTCCCAATATAGATCGACATGCTTAACGAGATAAATATGCTCTGGTATTAGTTTTTCCTATTGTATTTATTGAATAAACATCTTTTCTGACCTTCTTTTATTCTTCGTACAAGAATTAAAAGGTTTTTAAAGTAACAAAGTATAGCTAGTTCAGTGTCGTACTTTCCGACCTTCCGATTTTAAAATGGGACGATCAGATTAACAATTTTAAAATGGGGATATGACCATTTTAAAATGGTAAGTATTGCCAAACGAGTTACAACAGGATTCGTGCTCTCTTTTAAGGTTCAAGTAAATTCGGTATCTACACAAAATTCACAGCTATTTTTTGCATTTATTCTTAACATGTATATGCCATATTATATATCAAATTAAAGCTCTGCATGAGTAGAAGATGTTAAGCAACTTAATTCTGGTTTACCTTGTATAGCACAATCAAAACATTGCGAAAAAGGACGACTTCTAGGAAAACCGAGAACAAAGTTATCCTTGAATGAAGGTGGCTAGTTTTTCACACAAACATACACCGTGGTCTAAACTTTGTAGTACTACTACTTACATGAAGTTACTTTCTTCGAAAAACATGCATTTACGAAATAAACTTTGAACATTTCTTCATTTTTTATATGAAATTCAAGGTGGAACTATTTTTTTTAAACATGATGTATGGTTAAAAACTTTGGCCATATTCTCAAGCAGTCAAAGTAAGTTTTCTAATAAAATTGTTATTTGATGAACTGAAATAAATCAATGATGGCTCCTACAGTGAAGACATATGTCACATGATAATAATAACCTCTCCCCATTTTTCTATTGACACAACACTTACATTTTTCATATTGATTCCAAAAGTGTAAAGATATTTTAAAGGTATCTTGTTATCAGAATTGTGTTATAAGTTAGCATAACATTCCCTTTGTTGTAATGTTGTATTGCTCGGTAATTGCAAAGAAAATTAACAAGAAAAACATGGTACATTATCCGGACGCTACTAATTTGTAATGGTCGTTGATCTACACCATACATTTTTTAAATTATGCTACATAACGATATAATTTTATTTGTTATGTCGTTTAAAATATTAATTTGTGTAGAGACTGAATGCATATTGTATTTAGTATGCATGCACGTTTTGTCTTTGCTAAATAAAATATTTTTCGAAAAATTTTCAGATATGAACAGAATCTATTTCCGGTGCAAATTATTTCATATTGATGAATGGCATAGTCCAAATTCTTTGAAAATCGAAGGATTGTAATACGCACACCACCTTTCAAATATCAATTCTAATGTTTCTGGCAACTCACCATTCATTAAATATGCTTTTTTACGCCGATCTGTTCGATGTATGCCGTCTGTTTACAAATTCGAGGATGCTGGTTCCCGGCACAACCAAATAACGCTGAAAATAGTTCCGAATTTCGCGAAACTGTTTTGTTGATTTACCGATCGAAATTTTATAGATATTTGTAAATATAATAAATAGGATAATTACAACTGAAAATCTTGATAATAGTCACGAAAAATAACTTTTATCAAAGATACGAATATGCGCGTATTAAGCCACTGTTTCAAGATGGTCGACGAAGGTGCCGGAAACTACAGACTGACATTTGAATCGACGATTATATGAAGGTGAAGACGCGATCCATGTAATGTATCATACTCGAAGATCAACAATGAATCAGGTTTAAAGGTGCACTTCATTTCTTTACGCTGCCTATTGTTTTATGCCCCCCAAAACACTACTGAATAGGAGTCGATGGATTTTGCAAATGGCGTCCGATGTAAAAGCATGGACGGGAATGGTCTTTGGGGAATTTTATGAAAACCGCTGTGATATATTGACATTTGAAGTTAGTACTACCTGGATTAGAATGTGCACATTAATTTGGCATATCTCGAAGAAGAAAATTTGTTGTCTAGAGAAAGTTGCTGGTTTTGGGAGAAACGCCAAATTTTCGACTTGTCTTGTTGATTTTGGTGCTCAACTGTGTTCTTTCTGTCAAATGAACTATGCCTATGGCATGTTATAATCATGATGTAACAGAACATAAAACAAATTTTCATTGAGAAACTTGTTTAACTTGGAGCCAGCAATTGCACAAATTCCCTGTCAAACTGTTTAGCTGACCCTTAAATTCCAAATATCTATTGCGCACGCCATACAATTCCGCTCGAAACTTCATAGAGTGTTTCTTTGATGCATTGTTTGTTAAATATTCAGAAAATCGCATTTAAATTCATTTGGTACGGACTACCATCGGCGATGAAAAGATAGAAAAAACCAGCGAGTTAATTTTTTTAGTAGACGAATTTTCGGATCGATCCTCGGCCTACTTGTCAAGGGCAAAATTTACTTATCCCGAGCACAAACCGACCCTTTCATCATAAAATAATTATTTCTTTCATTGTAATAAGAATAATTTTCTTCGAAATCTGAAGAATAACAAGCGAATTCTTGATCGGAAGATTTGTTTTGGAAAATCGCCGACAGTAGGTCCGCCATTTTGAATGACGCTTGTAAACAGTATGATGGTTAATTAGGTCAAACTTTTTCGACATGTTGTAACCCGTTTGGCAATACTTACCATTTTAAAATGCTAAAAAAAATTAACTCGCTGCTTTGAATTTAAATGCGATTTTCTGAATAGATTCTATATATAATTTAACAAAGAAACACTCTATGAAGTTTCGAGCGGAATTGTATGGCGTGCGCAATAGATATTTGTAATTTAAAAGAGAGCACGAATCCAATGAGAAAGCACGAATCTATGAGAAACAGTAATACCTCATGCATGATATGCTTGTCTCTTTTTATTTAACATGACAATGGTCAATATGGTTCCAATGAATGAAATAATTATTATTTGATTGAATGGGATTTTATACCATATTATATCTATCTATCTATCTATCTATCTATCTATCCATCTATCTCTCTTTACTGCAACACCCTCCGGCCTCTTGCGAGTATTATGTGCAGTGTGAGTGTGCCATCGGTTCAATAGTAAAAGAAAGAAAACAGGTAAAAGTGCAGTAGTGAGACATGATAAAAGATCTGTGTTAGTGCAGAAGAGGTGAATCTAAAAGGGTTAAAAACAGTGTATTGCGTGTATTTAACACTTTCCCACTCCATTCTTATTCAACAATTATTGGCTGAGCTGGGGTTCCAACCCACAACCCCACACTTTGTAAGGGCTGCGGCCATGGCACAGTTGGAAGCGCATTTGCCTCTCGTTCGAGAAGTCCCGGGTTCGATACCCGGCCGCGGCAAATACCCTTACTGACAAAATGTCACCCATCAATGGTTTGATATCATGGACCTATGTGGGGGAGCTGCTGGAGGCTCGGTAAGGGTGTTGGGGTAGTACTGGTATGAGAAATGACAGAAATCCATGGTTAGGTGCTCCAGCCGCGCGATATGACCTTTGTATTTGAAAACGGGAAAACTCCAATAAACCAAACCTGCTCTTTGTAAGGGTGGATTTAGCAGGGGAGAGGGTCGGGATGTCTGCTCCCCTGTTGCGTTGACCAGAAGAAATTTGAACTATTTAATGTTAGTACTATAATGTTCAGTGGCGGATCCAGGGGGTTCGCGGGGGTTCAAACAAACCCCCTCTGCAACCAGATTATTTCATTTTCATGCAGAAATTTGGTCAAAATTGGGTAATACTAGGAAAACGAACCCCCCATTTGGAAATTCGAACCCCCTCACAGAAATCCTGGATCCGCGGCAGATGTTACATATTTATTCAACCCATTTCAAGTCATCATTTGGGCTTAGAATCCCCCTGGACAAAATCCCGGATCCAGCCTTTCTGTGTCTCTGATTTTACAAACAGAGCTATCCCTCGGTGGGGCTCTGTCTAATTAACTGATTTTGTATCCATGTTGTTGGTGCATTTAATTTTGAAATTTAAATTTGAAATTTAAGTAGATTAAAAATGATTTTGAGACAATATGGCTGTAGTATGGCTGTAGTCATCTTACATGCGACGAAGTTAAGAAACTCATTAACGAACTGAAAACAAAATCGTGCGAACTTGACAAACTTCCAACAAAAATACTAAAAATCACATAGATGAATTATTACCGTCCATTACGAAATTAGTGAATCTGTCGCTTGGCCAAGGAATCTTCCCAAAAAGCTGGAAACACGCGGTAGTGAGACCCCTGCTGAAAAAAGTTGGACTCGAACTTGTGCTTTCAAACTATCGTCCTGTAAGCAATCTATCATTTCTTTCAAAGCTAATTGAAAAATCAGCTCTTCTCAGACTCAATGAGCATGTGGGTGAGCACGAACTTCTCCCAAAGAATCAATCTGCGTACAGACAGTGTCATTCGTGCGAGACAGCACTTCTAAGGTTGGTTAGCGATCTTTTAGATTGCATGGAAAATCAACAGGTCAATGCGCTTTTAGCGCTTGACCTTAGTGCTGCGTTTGACACCGTAGATCACGACATTTTGATTAAAGTGCTGCAGTCTCAATATGGATTATGTGGAAAAACAATTGACTGGATTGATTCGTATCTAAGACCTCGGAGCTGTAGTGTTAATGTAGAATCGGCCATTTCAACTCCACGCAATTTGAACTGTAGTGTTCCCCAGGGAAGCTGTTTAGGTCCATGGTTATACCTTACGTACGCCGGAACTTTGTTTGACGTCATTCCCAAATCTATATCAGTTTACGGTTTCGCGGACGACCATATTGCGACAAAATCATTCAAACCGTCTGCAGACAGTGAGAGAATAGCCATAGAAGAATTAGAAAGTTGTGCTGTGACAATTAATGACTGGATGAAACAAAATAAACTAAAAATGAACACTTCAAAAACTGAATTCATAACTTTCGGAAGCAAACAACAACTACAAAAGTGTACAACAAACGAAATCAATATTGCTGGTGACCTTGTTAAGTCTGTTAAGTGCATAAGATATCTTGGTGCGTTCCTAGACGAACATTTAACCTTCAGCGAACATGTTAAGAAAAAATGCCAAACTGCAATGTTCAACTATCTAAGAATAAAAAGCATACGAAAATATCTTACTGAAGACGCAACAGAAACTCTCGTTCTATCGCTTGTGATCTCTCACTTGGACTATTGTAACGGGATTCTCTATGGTGCTTCTCAAACCGTCATACGAAAAATGCAAAGGATTCAAAACATGTGTGCAAAGCTCGTTTTAATGAGAAACAAATATGACAGTAGTAAACAAGCACTCTATGACCTACATTGGCTCCCTATCAAAGCAAGGATTGAATTCAAAATTCTAACTGTCATGTTCAACTGTTCCAAGGGACGCGCTCCGACTTATTTAACCGAGTTGTTTACCGAACAACTCCCGCCAAAACGAAATTTGAGATCCACTAGCTCATCTGCCGGTTGTTACAGTATACCATTCAACAATCGCAAAACATTCGGTGACAGGGGTTTTAAAACAGCTGGCCCAAAACTATGGAACAGGCTCCCACAGGACCTACGACAATCCAGCACTGTTGATTCTTTCAAGAAAGGCTTGAAAACCATGTTTTTCAAAGACTTCGACGCTCTGTTCAACTGAACGCGAGTAGTGCTTCGTGTGTATCTGTATCCTTTACCTGTATCCTTTAACATATTTATTTAGCACACTTTACTTTTGTACAACGCCAGTGAATATGCTTTGCGTAAAATTAGGCGTTTAAGTAAATCTAACAGTTTCAGTTTCAGTTTCAGTATTGAAATAAATTGATCAATATTAAGTCATTGATTCTCCAATAACAGTATGAACTTGTAAATTTCAGTTGAGTTGCAGATAAATGTGATCCGTCTTACAATAAGGGTCCATCAGAAAAGTCATCATCATCATTATCAACAGTTATCATCATCATTATCCAACTGATATGTATGGTCGAAATGTAATGCTGGAATGTTGAAAACTGCTGTTATAAATGTAAAAGGCTGGTAAGTTTTAAATCATTTAATGTTGCCCAAATTTTATACAAGAAAAACAAAAGTGTATGATTGATATCATTGATATGAACTTTCACCCTTCCCCTCTGGGAATTTTTCCACTAAATTGCAATTTTCCCCTCATAAGTCAGTGTCTCAGAATTTTCAAGGTTCTCCCATGGGAGTGTTTCAAAAATCAAAGATCTTGAGTTCATCAGCTTATTGATATAGCTTTTAAAATCTATTTTCTTTGTGTTTTTAAAACATTTAGAAGCATTTTCAGTATTCAGCACATTACTTGCTGGAAAATCTTTCCTTTATAATACCTCATTTAATGCATTTTCCCTCAAATTTTGGGCCCTGTACCCCTTGTCCCAAACATAAAAAGAACCCCTAAATAATGACTTTCTATGAATTTTGCATGCAGATTTCAATGATTTTGCATTAAAGGTGGGATAAGTTAAAATCAGAGAAATTAATTATCCAACAGAAGAACAAAAGTATACAAAAATGCTGTAAGAAAATTTGTTTGTACAAACACAGTATATGTATACCAGCTTGCAACGATATAAATTCTAAATATTGACCAATGACCTTCTTGATGTGTTATGCAAATTAAGTGATTTTACAAGCTGCCCAAAAAGCACTTCAGTGTAGGCTTTGAAAACATTGCGGAAAATGAAAAAATGCTTGTAAAGTTGTAATAAGCAATTTCTTCACTTCCAACAATGTTTTTTTCATGGAAGGACAAAAAAAAGTAGAATTGCATTCACTTTAAACTCATTTTTCGTCTGCAACAATTGTTTGAATTTGGCCCAGGCTAAATTTTGCTGTTAACAAAAGCGTGAACAAACTGCGGCCCCAGGCCTGAGAAAACATTGTTGCTAAAGAAGGAAATGACAGCTTGAGAAAAGACTGTTGTGATAAAAATGGAGATAACCTGCCTTTAATGCTTTTGTCTCAATATTCTCTTTATTACTATATATATTGAACACAAATTCTATTAGATCTATTATTAACATACACTCTGTGGTCTCCAGCACATTTTACCTGAGACCCATCTAGAATTTGTCATTTGGAAAAGGATTGATTAGTGTTCAATTGAAGTAAAAAAGAGGCAAGCAGTAAAAAATGCTGAATTGCTGTACACGGTTAAACATAATGTTTGCTGTTTTAATTTCAGATGATTGTAGGGGAACAGTGGCTGCATATAAATACAATAATTGGAGATAGAACAATTTATATACCATGGGTTAACCAACTCTGTACTGGTATGTTTTTCAGGTCATAAATGAATATAGATCTTTATACTAGCTACTTTTTATTATGTTAATACTTTCAGTAACATCTAAATCGGGTCTTGATTAGAAAAGGAATATCAGAAAAAAATCTTGGGAAAACATTGAGGCAAAAGAAGAAAATGTTTATAACCAACTTTTTCTCCTTTTGCCTCATTATACCCCCGTAAAACGAATGTTTTATTATACCCCCGCAAAACGAATGTTTTAGGGGGTATACTGGAATCAACCTGTCTGTCTGTCTGTCTGTCCGTGGACAAAATACTTCTCAAGATCATATCTTCTAAACCATATATGCTACCAACTTCAAACTTGGCACACTTATAGATCTTATTGTGGGGAAGTCTCATGTACAAGAATCGTTACTCTGCCACGCCCACTTTTTCAGTTATTGCCCTTTGTTGTTTGTACTCTTGCGTTTTTGTCCGGAACATATCTTCTAAACCATAAGTGCTAGCAACTTCAAACTTGGTACACTTATACATCTCATTGTGGGGAAGTCCCATGTACAATAGCCATTACTCTGCCACGCCCACTTTTTTGAGTTATTGCCATTTGTTGTTTGTACCCTTACATTTTGGTTCGGACCATATCTTCTAAACCATAAGTGCTACAATCTTCAAACTTGGTACACTTATAGATATCAATGTGGGGAAGTGTCATGTACATCAATCGTTACTCTGCCTTTCCCACTTTTTGAGTTATTGCCCTTTGTTGTTTGTACCCTTGCATTTTTGTCGGGAACATATCTTCTTAACCATAATTGCTAGCATCTTCAAACTTGGTACACATATAGATCTAAATGTGGGAAAGTGTGGTGTGCAATAATCATTACTCTGCCACACCATCTGTTTGAGTTATTGCCCTTTGTTGTTTGTACCCTTGCATTTTTGTCCGGACCTTATCTTCTAAACTATAAGTGCTAGCAACTTCAAATTGGTAAATTTATAGTTATTATTGTGTGGAAGTGTCATGTACAAAAGCCATTACTATGCCATACCTACTATTTGAGTTATTGCCCTTTGTTGTTTGTACCCTTACATTTTTGTTCAGACCATATCTTCACAACAATAACTGCTAGCAACTTCAAACTTAGTACACTTATGCATCTCATTGTGCAGAAGTGCCATGTTCAATAACCGTTACTCTGCCATGCCTACAATTTGAGTGATTGCCCTTTGTTGTTTTTACCCTTTTATTTTTGTCCTGACCATATCTTCTAAACCATAAGTGCTGGCAACTTCAAACTTCAGGTACACTTATACGTTTCATTGTGCAGAAGTGTCATGTACAAGAACTGTTACTCTGCCATGCCAACCTTTTACAGTTATTGCCCTTTGTTGTTTGTACCTTTGCATTTTTGTCTGGACCGTATCTTCTAAATCATTAGTGCTAGCAACTTTAAACTTGGTACACTTATTGCCCTTTTTTGTATTGAAAGCTTGTGCGGGGTATGAGGTCATATCCTGTGACAGTTCTAGTTTTTTTCTGTGCTTTAATGACATAAATTTTCCTTCTCTTTTAAACCATGTATTTTGTCATCTGTGGCTGCTTTAAAAGTGGAAAAGTCAAAGTTTCTGCTGTTTGGGAAAGGATTAAAACATTGTAAGGGAATTTACCTGCAGTTTTTAGTCGAACTAAAGATTTTGAAACCCTTTTAAGAAATTTTACATTTGTCTAACTTTGAAAAGTCTGTGACATAAGGTTATAAAGGCTAAGAGGAGTTTTAAGTAAATGACACAATGTCTTCATTTCTCTCAACTTATATATTTTCTGTTTTTCATCTATCCTCTTGTCTTAAAGGTTTTAGTTCTTACATTTCAGATTTGGCTGGAAAAGAATAAATATTCTCACAGAAATTTAGAAAACACAGTCCATTTTCAGAGATGTAGATGACCAGACAATGGTTTGAAGAATGACTGACATGCTGATTGTGAATTTAACATTTATCTATCCTCAAATAAATGAACTTGTAATGGATGATTTTAAACAAAAATGAAATGAAAAGCTGTTTAACAACTAAGAGTTGCTCACCAAAAACATTTACATGTATTTATAGTTGTCGCCACATCGTATGGCACAATGTTTATGTTTTGTTCAAATGTAATTGAACGTTAAAGAAAACATAAACACGTGCCATACGATGTGACGACAACTGTAGTGTTATCACTTATGTGTCTTCTATTAAATATCAACAAAAACAATGTACAGTATAATGATTTATAAAACTAAAACATGGCTGTTATGTTTATTTACTCCCTTCTCAAACAAAATCCAAAATTATGACTTGTATTATATATCAATTATGAAAGTTTTTGCTGTAAAACGATTTAAAAGAATACAATTTGTGTACATTGAAACCATAAATATTGTGAGAAAGTGAGAAAATGATGGTCAACATCATTTCTTCCTATTTTTCCAAGCATTAGTTTTATGTATAAGTGAATGTCTAAACCAGATCATGTTTGGGAAAGGGTTTCAGAAAAATGCCATGCTAATCATGATATGAAACACTGAGAAAGAAGTAGAAAATGCTTGTAACCTTATTTTCCCCAATGCTTTCAAAGGCTATTCTGAAAAAGAATGAAATGCACATGTACAGTTAAACAATATAGAAGGAGCCATAAGCTGTGTCCAGATTTATTTCGTTAGCTCAACTGACTGTCAGACCAGTGAGCTTTTGTCTTGGCGGTGTGTCCATCATGGGCCTGTCCATCCTTGTGCATGTGTGCGTCTGTCTGCCTGTTTTTCCAGTTTTACGTGACTTCTGACTCATATTTTCATCAATGATACCTAAATATGTTATATGTTACCCAGCAACTTTCACTTTCAACGTTTATGTCTAAGATTAGCTATTTTGTACCTGGGCCATTTTGGGACATTTCTTATATTTTTTGGCAATACACTGTCTAATATTCACATATTTATCATTCAATATTACAATATTTTAATAGTTTATGCTATAAAATACTAGTACTCTATTTTATCAATCTACAGGAAAAAAAGAAAAAGAGAAAAGGTACAATTTTTCTGTACTTACTTACCCCACCCACTTTTTTAGCATTGTATCAAATTAAATCACCACAAACCCATGTAAGTTTTGCCTTTAACTAATTTATATTAGTATTGCATTTGAATTTAGTTTTAAATATCCTCAAGTTTATGTTGTATTTGATAAAAATCATTCGGAAAACTCTGATTTGAATGGTAGAAAATGGATACAAATGCAACTGTTCATGGTAAAACTTCTGGAATTTTCCAACAAATGATTATTTTGAGGACAAACAGATAAAATATAAGTTTCCTAAAGGTGTTTGCAGTAATTCTAAGGTGTTTTGATGATGAAATTCATCAAAAAGGCTAAAATGTATGCTCTGGGGGAGAGGATTTTGATTTTTGTCCTTTTTGGCACTATGCCAATTTTCCCCCACATTTTTCATTACTTGAAATACTTTTGCCCACTCAAATGTTTGCAAAGATACATCTCTAGTAGAGTATTAGTTGCAAAAAGTGTTGACTCATTTGAAATATTTCTCTAAAAATTGCCAATTTTGACCTTTTTTCAAATTATGCGAAAGGGGTCATTTCCTGATGACGCATGTGGGTTCTATGAAAGATGTACAGATATCAGATAAGCAGCGAACAAATTTCGAATAACAGACGTTTCACAAATTTATACTGAAATAAAAGTCTTGTGGTTATACTTGATGTATTGTAAGCTCAAAAATGTGCCATTTTTACCCAAAAAGTGAGAAAAATATGCCAAAAATGAATTTTCCTCGTTTCCATGGCAACCATGCATAATTTTCAAAACCTAAGTATCAATTACGCATAAGGGGGTTAAAATGGGATCACATGCAAAATTTCAGAAGAATCCATGAGATGCCGTGCCGGACCCCTATGTAAATTTTCTGGTCCTTGCAGAGAATTCCTCTTTAAAAGTATTTGTACATTTAATTAAGGAATTGTATTTGTTGACTTTTCCATTATATACTCAAAAGAAAAAAGTTTAGTCAGTATTTTCGATGGTCAATTGTTCGGCCAAAATACAACATACGTATAGTGTAGAATTTCACACAATATTTGTTCAATTGACGCATAACAAATATCTACCAGTAAAGTTGCAAAATTTAAGATTTAAGGTTCGCAATAAGAAAATTTCAAAATTCGACAGGTGCACTTGCTGCAGTTAAGGCGTAAGTCTTTAACCTAACCTAATGTATGCAGACCAAAGACACTAGCTATATACAAAAACTCCACAGTAAAATTGTTACCAGCGTTTATGATTTTAGCACTCTGGCTTTATCAATTTCGCCAAAAATGACAATTTTAGAAGCCATCTACCTAGCCTATAAACCCTGGCGGTCTCCTACTATACAGTTTGAACTTAGTAAGCACTTACAGTTTGAAGCAGTGGGGTAGTTTTTGTCAAAAATGGGTATATGTCTGAGATTTTGGTCATTGATACCTCCGAAAACAGCGTATCTGGAATTGATGTTTTTGTGACGTCACCAAGTTACGTCACGTCCCATCTGACGCACAAACATTGAAAATCGACCACATTATAACCCATTTATTCAATAAAGGCATGTCGTCAAAAAAGGTTGTCTTTCACTTGCCTTGTCATTTACTAGGAATTTGGCTTTTCGAGCATTTGTATGGTGCGCGAATAGGGTCTAAAGACAATATAGCGCTAGACCTATAACTAAAATAGGGGTAGACCGCTAAAATAGCGGTCTACCCTTATATTCTTATCGGTCTAACGATAAAAATATCGGTCTACCCATAAAATAAGGGTAGACCGCTATTTCAATTAACGGTCTGGCGATTAATTACCGGTAGACCGATAGTTATTTTTGACCCTTCTGCTTGAAGTCTCATTAGCCAATCAAATGGCTCGTTACATCCTCAACACATCGGGAATATCAACGACCGTATAGTATAAGCTCTGTGGTTGGCTATCGTAAAAATAGGGGTCTACCGATAAAAAAAGCGGTCTACCGGTTTATTGTATCTTTTTTTTGTAAAAAATTTCTTATGAATTTCATGAGTCCGATAATCGCATCCTGTCACTTCTAGATTTTTCGACAAATCAAAATGTCACGAACAAGTTTTAAAAAGGGTCACTGTCGTAACGTAAGTTTGGTCAAAATTGGCCCAATGATTAAGGAGAAGAAGACGTTTGAAGAAATTGTGGACGGACGGACAGACGGACGGTGAGCGACCACATTACCTAACCTTGAGTACTTCCTGCTCAGATTGGCTAACAAATCGACAAAGATACCCGTTGTCTGATAATGTGTACTACTAAATTGGGTCACTAAATTGAAGAATCTACTTTGTACATACGGATTTTGCAAATGTTTGGGGGAAAATCATTCATTAATCACCAAAAATAATGCATTCATGACAATGTTTAAGCAACGTATTAAATATACATTTGGGCAGGTTTAAAATAAATGTGACCAAAGTGTGACATTTAAATGTTAAGAATAACAGCTAATATTACAGAATATCATCCAGATTTCTTAATTAGGGTGGCTAAAAACTATTATAAATGGTTAAGCAGTGCCCAAATTATATTTTAAATTCATGTTCACTACTTTTTAGCTAAAATTGTGTGCACAATCTTGCAAAATGACATCAAAAAAGCGTTTCACTCCTGACAGCATATATATTGCACAATATGAGAAATTGTAACCCATGAATCACTAAATACAGAGTGCAGAATGCCCACAAGGTTGATGGCTTTCTAAAAAAATGAGTGGTAGATTTCTTGCTGAATAGACAAAAATGAGAACACATTTTGAAAAAAAAAGTGTTTCACTCCTGACATAAAATTCAGAGGGGTATTGTATAAAACAGGCTCCACATCCTAAACCAGTGAAGATAGGATACAAAAGTAATTTTAAGATGATGATGCACATGTTGTTTTATGAATTACAAGTACTTATTGTAGTATCCTGTCACTGTCTTTTATTTACCATAACTTAGAAAATTGGTACAAGTATTAAGTGTCACACAAAAACGTTTCCCTCCTGACATTTTTGACATGTTTTAATGACACATCTTTTTTATTTATGAAGCGATTTTCTTTAAACTTGGTACCCAGTATATAGACACAATAACACATCTTTTTTAGCTTTGATTGGGTTGAATATGTTTCTCTGTAAGAGCCGTGGCATGTAAAAAGTGAATGGTCACATTTTTTTAAACTTGCCCATATATACAAAAGTGGTTCAGTGATATTGATAAAAGTAGTGTTCTGTCCTCTCTTTATAAGTGTTTGAAAACAGAATCTGAATCAAGCCCTTATTCAAACAAAAATTTACCCAAATCTCTAGGAGTACAACTATCTAGAATCCGAACATCTTCACATAGCTTAAGAATAGAAACCGGTCGTTACGGAAATAACAGAATCCCAAGATCCGAACGAATACGTCAATGTTGTGATTCAGATATTGTAGAAGATGAATTTCTTTTTTTAGAATGTAGAGCATTTTCGGAATCACGAGTTAAATATCTGATGAGTTAAATATCTGATACCTTTTTATTAAAAAAACTATATATAGCACCTATAAATTAACACTATTATTAGATAATTCAAAAAGACAAATTCTTTTAGGACTGTGTAAGTTTATCAGATGTGCGCTGAAACTACGCAATAACATACTACACGTTTAATTGTCATGTAGTATGCCTACTTGAATATTTAAAATTATTATTTTTTTCCTAAACTTATCCTATCATTTTTTATTATCATGTACTAACACACTGATTAGATATTGTTCTATTTTCTGAAATTGAACGTTTGAATACAATGTACATGTTTTAGAATTTACATCTTAACCCACTCTCCGTGAACTTTCTGAAATGTGTTTAGTGGGAATAATTAAGAATCACAATTCTGATAAAGATAGAATCCTATAAATTTATACATCTGTACAACTATATGCATTGGAAACGCAAACTTACAAAGTCAGTTACTACTAACATCAATATTTCATATCTATATTTTGTTACCGAAAGTTACTTTATATTTGGAAATTGTTTTGTATATGACGAGATACATATATTTGTATAATTCAATAAAATCTATCTATCTATGTATCTTATAAGCCTTCAGGTACCGAAGGTGTTAAGAGGTTTTGACATTTTGACCACTGATCCTACATTAGAATTAAATCATTAAATAAACATTGTGAACAAAAAAGACTTATGGAAACGAAGGTTCTGGTAAAACATCTGCACATTTCGATTTTTATGCAAAACAATTATACCGTTGGTGTGGCACCGATGTCAATCAGAATGTGCTGTACTTATTATTTTTACAAACTTCAATGCATAGTGATTTGAATAAATCATGGTTTCGGAAAATTGAAGCAGGGCAATTTTAATCTCTAGGTGAACCTATCCCTTTAAGTAATTGAGTTTTTCAAAGTGTATATGCTTTGTTTCTATTTCATTTTGAGTATCACTAAATGAAGATTGATTATCTCACCACTCTGCTGTTTTTGGCGTTCCTCTAGATACATGTAACTAGTCCTTTTAGATTCTTCTGTTTGTTTCTGTTCAACCGAAGTCTTCAGTTCTTTTAGATCTTTGTTTACCTGTTCAATTTCACCTGCGGAAAATATATAACATTTATTACATTAAATTCTGGAAAAGAGACATTGCCATATCTTCTTGTCCTAAACATTACACAATCAATTTTCAAACCACACCAGGATACGCTTCGTGGTGTTTCGCCAAATTGGGTTGATATGATAGAACAAGCGGCCGGAATAGCCCTAAATCGCTCATCTTACTTTTTTGTTTTGTATCTATGTTTGACTATTCCAGCCCTGTCGTGGTAAAAGATTTATGAGCAAGTTTTAAAGGGGTCATCCAATGATCATTTCTGCAAAATTTGATCCGAATTGGTCCAAGGGATAAAGAGAAGAATATTTCTTAAGAATCATCAAATGATTTCACTAAGTTGCGCCCTGTCGCGTACCAGTCTTTTACCAATGAAATTAGTCAATACCTTTTTTTAATAAAGGTCAATGTCTGATTTTAAAAGACTTTTCTGTGTTTTCTCCAATGATTCCTCTAATAAGCTTCACCTTGAGACAAACAGTTTTCGAAAGGGTCACCAAATGCGCTATAAAGTTCAGACAAAAATGACAATTCACATATAAATCTGAACTGTTGTCTACAACAATTTGTTTAATTTTAGCACAAAAATATATATTTCTCGTAAACGGTGCAATATTTTGTCTTAAAATTTTCAGAATTTTCATAAGAAAATGTGCTCTTTCAGAAAGAATAAAAGTAAAATTTAAGAAAAACAATCGCGAAATGTCACTTTAAATTCGCCGAATGTTTGGTTTTGAAAGAATTTTCTCATGAGTTCTCTAAGTCTGATAAGCACCGGCCCGCAATTACCACATTTTTTACTAATCTAAAACATTGTGAAATTATTTTGAAAAGAGTCACTTAAGAAACATTCCTGCACTGTTTTCTTAAATTAGCCTAATGGTTGATTTTTAAAAGAATTTTCTTATAATTTATCTGAGTCTGATAAGCCCCGCTCCGCCATGACCGCCTTTTTTGACAAATAAAATAATATGAGAACACATTTTAAAAGAGTCACTCAAGAAACATTCCTGCCAAGTTTGGATGAAAATAGCCCCTTGGTTGATTTTTCTAAAATAATTTTATCATTTTCCTGTGTCCGATAAGCCCTAACCATGACGAATAAAAAAATTCGCGAACAAGTTTTAAAAGGGTCACCAACCAAGGAACATTACTGCCAAGTTTGGTCAAAATTGGCCCAAAGGTGTAGGAGGGGAAGTTGTTTACAGAAATTGTGGACGGGCGGACAGACGGACGGACGACGGACGGTGGGTGAGCGACCACAATACTGTACCTCATCTTGAGCACTTCGTGCTCAGGTGAGCTACCAAACGACATAGATACCAAGCAACTGATAAAGCGTATCTTAAAAGCCTTCAGGTACCGAAGGTGTTAAGAGGTTTTGACGTTTTGACCTTTGACCCCAGATTAGATTTTCGTGCGACAGCAATAAGTTGCCTCAGCGCTTTCAGCGCCGGTGACTTAAAAATGCAAAATTGTTTAATAAACACTGTGAACTAAAATATTTATGAAAACGAAGGTTATGGTAAAATACCTGCAAATGTTTATGTAAAAAATAAAACCGTTGCTATGGCAACGATGATGAATCAGAACGTGTCGTACAAGTTTGTTATTTGTCAATGCAACTTCAATGCATGTTGATTTAAATATATCAGGCTTTCTGAAAAAGTGTATATGCCGTGTTTCTATCTAATTTAGAGTACCACTAAGTTAAGATTAATTATCTCACCACTCTGCTGCTTTTTGTGTTCCTCAAGATCATCAATCCTTTTAGAATCTACTGTTTGTTTCTCTGCAACCGCAGTAATGCGTTCTTCATGAACTGCATTTGATGTTTGTATTTGGTCCATTTCGCCTGAGGAATATAAATTATATCTATTACATAAAATTCTAGAAAAGATACATTGTCCGATATTCTTGTTCTACACGTTCCACAATCAATTTTCAAACCCGACAAAGGTATTTCTGCTGGGGATATTTCGTAAATTACGTTGATATAAAAGATCAGGGGGCCAGAATGGCAATAAATCGCTCATCTTATTTGTTTCTTCTATATCTGACAAGTATCTACGTTTTACCATTCCATCCCAGCTGCGATAAAATATTTATGAACAAGTTTAGACATATGTCATCCAATCATCATTCCTGCAAAATTTGACCCAAATTGGCACAAGGGATAAAGAGAGGAATATTTCTAAACTTAGCAACGCTCTGTCAAGCCCGAATCTCTTACCAATGAACAAATTCAAGACCCTTTTTAAAGAGTCAACGGCTGGCTTTCAAATACTTTTTAATGGCTGATTTTTAATAATTTTCTCGTTATATATCTAAGTCTGATAAGCACCGCCCTGTCGGGTCCCCATTCTTAAGAAATACAAAACGAACATGATTGCTTATCTGCAAATATCGATTTTTATGTAAAAAATCAAACCGTTGCTATACATGTAGCAACGATGATGAATCAGAACGTGTCGTACTTGTTATTTTTCAATGCAACTTCAATGCATGTTGATTTAAATATATCAGGCTTTCGAAAAAAAGTATATATGCCGTGTTTCTATTTAATTTAGAGTACCACTAAATAAAGATTAATTAACTCACCACTCTGCTGCTTTTTCTGTTCCTCCAGATCATCAATCCTTTTAGAATCTACTGTTTGTTTCTCTGCAACCGCAGTAATGCGTTCTTCTTGAAATGCATTTGAAGTTTGTATTTGGTCCATTTCACCTGGGGAATATAAATTATATCTGTTACTTTAAATTCTAGAAAAGATACATTGTCCGATATTCTTGTTCTACACGTTCCACAAACAATTTATAAATCCAACAAAGGTACTTCTGGTGGTGATATTTCGCTAAATTACGTTGATATAAAAGAACAAGGGGCCAGAATGGCACTAAATCGCCCATCTTACCTTTTTGTTCTGTATCTGACAAGTATACAAGTTTTACCATTCCAGCCCAGCCGCGATAAAATATCTATGAACAAGTTTAGACATATGTCATCCAATGATCATTCCTGCAAAATTTGATCCAAATTGACACCAGGGTTAAAGACTGGAATATTTCTAAAGAATTATCTGAAGATTTCACTTAGTAACGCTCTGTCAAGCCCGAATCTTTTACCAATGAACACATTCAAGACCCTTTTTTAAAGAGTCAATGGCTGGCTTTCAAAGACTTTTAAATGGCTGTTTTTTAAAGAATTTTCTCGTGATATATCTAAGTCTGATAAGCACCGCCTTGCCGGGTCCCCATTCTTAAGAAATACAAAACGAACGTGAAAATAGTCACCCATGGAACTTTTGTGCGATGCTTGACTCAAATGGGCTGTCTAAAAACTTTTTTTAAACTCTGCAAAAAGATAATTGACCATATACAAGCTATGAAAATGCAATTGATATACTGAACAAAAGTGAAAACTTTACACCTACATTGCTTGTCATATTTCTTCTAAATACAACAAGTAAAGAAATCGAATGAAATTGCTTTGCATTGTTCATCGACTTGGTTGTGCCCAACACTAAACCTTTTGATGATCTTAATTAAAGGGATGACAAATGGAACCTTTAAGTGTGACAGCGGTCCGTTTTTCAGGTGTACAACTTGAACGGAAATTGAACAAAATTTAAACCCTCAGAAATCCGAGCACAAAAATACAAATCATGTCAGATTGCACGGAATGGTAGTGTGACAACTTACCAGCTTGCAGAACATTGTTTGAGCTTTTAAAAAATGATGTTTGAAAAGCAAAAGTTTCTTTATGTTGCAAAGCTTGAAAATTTTACAATGCAATCTCCATAGGACATTGAAATCGCTAAATTGCATTGTTATTTGGGAACAACGCTAGTCGAAAAAGGGTTCAAAATCCCATGTAAGGCCTGCATGATGTTTAAAAACCCCAATCGAAAACCGTGATAATTTTGTGAATATCAAACATTTTGAATTCTCTGTTCGTTTTTGTCAAAGGGAGGTAATTCACAAAATTGACAGATTAGACCTTTATTTTAGACCTTGCTACAAGTGATAAGAGAGATTTTTTTGTGGTTTTTTTTTGCAACCCGGATATGACCAATTCCGAAAGAATGATGAATCGTTTTCTGTCCATGTGCATATGTGACATTAGATGGAATTAGCACTAAACACGTTAAGGGCCGTAACTCTGACATTAAAGGAGACAAGGCAATGAAATTTGGACAAAACGATTGCTGAATGCCTGGGAAAGAACGTTAAAATATATTTCAGGCTTTTAGTTCGATATTTTTCCAGAATCAAGAAATCTTGCAGTGTAAAGTTCTTGCAGTGTAAAGTTTTCACTTTTTTAGTATATCTTATATAATCAAAACTAGATTACAAAAAGCCAGACTTATTTAATCCCATAATGCCCCTATAGTCCAGTCAAACTAAGACTGAAACAGGGGCAACCTGGACAAAATTAGAACAGAAATGAAACCTATGCCATTGTACTCAGGAAGTACCCACCTTTCCACAGAAAAAAATATAAAACAATCCCTCCGTTGTGATTTGAGTAATTTTGGGTCAAAAAATGGATATTTTGCTAAAAGATGGGGAAAATTGGAATTTTCTATTTTTTGAAAAATTGTTGATTTTTATGAAGTTTTCATGTGCAGAAATGTAAGCAAATATAAAGTAGATGGATATAAAAACAAAATTCAGCAACAACCAACGACAACTGATTTTTTTAAAAGATTGGGGGGGGGGGCATTTTAGAGGCAGCGGGGATATTTTACCAATATTATAGGTTATTGCATTAATATGGGAATATATTGTGTCGAACAAGTTCTTTTGGCAGAGTAACCCGAGCTTGCGAGGGTTACTACGCCAAAAGAACGAGTTCGACACAATATATTCCCATAATAATGCAATAACCTTTTTATTATATACTTTGATATTGTTTTAGAAAAGGTATCATAAACAAAATTCATAAAAATGTTTTAATCCGCGAGGGTAGATATTACTAAAAAACGTTTTAAAACGTCTAGCGGTTGAACGTAAATTACGCGGGAAAAGTAACGTCAGCGTATGATTACATCGACGTCACTAGGGAAGTATAAACAACTTTGAATGGCAGCGGCCATTATTTTCGACTCGGACTGGAATCGTCGCAAAAGGTATTGAATTTGAGATATTTGTTACAGATTTTTGGTATCAATCTTCCTAAAAATATGTACATTTGCCGTTTTGTATATTTTCATTTGTTAAAATTTGTTATTTTCGCGCATTTGCAATTAGAGCTGACTTGCTTCACAAAGTCAATATCCGTGATATTTTGAAAGATAATTTAAGATTTTTATTCTCCAATTAACATTTTTGAGCATTCTTCGCGTTTGTAATGGTCAATATGGATTTATAGGCGACTTATCAAGCTTGAAAGTTGTGAAGCGGGAGAGATGCCTGGAATTATAGTTCCGTCCTTGGCGACTGCGCGTGTTAAAGTTCCCGTGCAATATCAAAGTATGCAATATCAAAAAATATTGCATACTTTCCTCCCGTTCAAATACATAGGGACAATATCAAAGTATATAATAAAGCATGCATATCTTTATTTGATAAATTCAAATTTAGATCATATAGAGTATAGAATGTGATAAGACTTCACAGAAAAATGATGATGAATAATCTCTTTTATGCGATGTATGTAGTTTTTGGGCAAGAAAATGGAATTTTGCTGAAAAATGGTATTTTCCATTTTTTGAAAAAGAGAATAATTGCTTTGAACTTTTTACACGCGATTTGATTAGAAAATGTTAGTTTACTAAATTGAACATAAAAATATAGAACTTACTTTTTTGTGATGTTTATATCTTTTTATATACAAATGTATACATATTTATTTTGTAGAAGAGTGTGAGGGGTGGGGTCCTCTAGTCGGGATTTATATAGGAATATCGGTACTAACAAACACTTTTTAAAAATATTTATTGGATAATGTTCATTCAATATTATTTTATTGAATGAATGGCATTGAATATTATACATGATATACATGATAAATATTCCTGGTATTGGTTCACCTATTCATGTTGTCCTGTTTTTTACCATGCCAGAGGCAGTCGTATATTGGCATAATCTTCTCCGTCTGTCAATCCGTCCGTCCACTTTTCTTGCGAGTGCAACTCCTCGTAAGTTTCTGGCTGGATCCTTTTGAAACATAGTCAATGTTATCACCTAAATTGGTAGATGTGCATGAAGGAAGGATTTTTTGATTCATTGATTTTTGCCTGAGTTATGCCCCCTTTAAACTTAGTCTCGAGGGAGTATACAGTATACGTCACAATGACCATGACACTCTTGTTTTTTGTATGAGCACAGACAGAACATCCTTTCCAAACCATCAGATGCACTTCCAATATTGATCATTCATAAATGTTTTTTCCATATTTTTTACACAAACGTTTTGTCTATTACAGAAAGACTTTGATGCCGTCATCATGATTGAAAGTCTCCAACTACCCATTTTATACCCACGTTTAAGAAAAAAATGTGACAATGCAACAGTTTGTCATTATTGGCTGTGGGGTCTGCTTTTTGTGTAAAATTTCAACAAGTACATGTATACGATTTGGGCAATATTTTTAGTTGAATAAAAAGTCTTACATTGCATAATATAGACAATTTACTTTTAAATATTTCTATAAACAATCTGTATTGAAATATCAAATTATGTTTTTAACGAATGAATGGATGCACTTTTACAATTAATATCACCAAGTGCACTGCACACATGGTAGACAAAATAGACCAAAACTGAAATTAAATGAAAGTAATAAAACATGGAATTCATTTTGAAAATTACCGAAAATTTTCCACAAAGAAAGTATTTGGAAAAGAACCATGGTTGAGCCATGACAATGATAAATATATTCATATTCTATCTATATAAACATCTTCAACTGTTTCTGTAAAGGTTGAAAAAAATCCTTTATAGCGCCTAACCTGTCCGAAATCAATTTGAAATGGAATTTTTTTCTAAATATTGTGAGTTTTATATAGTGCCAATAATTTATTGGATAAATCAGGATCTCAGTACAGAATTCTAATATGTTAAAATTTCAACATCATATTATACGTTAGTTAATTTGAAAAAGACCTGTAGGGTCCGGATTTTTTTTTTATTTGGGGGGGGGGGGTTGTTAGTTGTGGTTTTCTTTTGGTCTACATGTACAATGTGCCTGAAATTCCCCCTGGTATGTTGTCCAGAATATGTGGTAAACCTCTGCCTTCCTAAAATTTTGTAACTCGTAGCATTACAGCAGTCCACGTGTGGTTCTTGCTTTTAATCTTAATCATTTTAACCTTAATTTGAATTGATAGTTGTTGCATCATACAGGCTGGTAAATATATATGCATGCCTGCTTCAAATCTACCTGATGATGACAAACTCAACCGATAAAGACAAACGACACAATCAACCAAAATTGAGAGACAAATGGTATACAAAGTCTAGACTTTTTGTCTTTTAGGGTTTTCTTTAGATTCGCTGATTTTTGAAGGTTCGTTCATCTGAGGTCTACGAATACTCCAACCCAGCTACACACTCCCAATAATGATCATTATACTCCTATACTTTCTCATTTTCAGCTACAGATCATTTTTGTTAACAAATTATTTATGTTTGTAACATTTCATATTTAAAATTCACATCATTGAAAAAATTCTCAATATAATAGAAATTGATAACTATCACATGACCAATTGCAACAAATGGTTCATTATGACCGAGATCGAATTTTCTGAAAAGAGCATTTCGATCGTATCATATCATTGACTTAAAATAATTTGAAAGCTTGTGTGTGTGTGTGTGTGTGTGTGTGTGTGTGTGTGTGTATGTGTGTTTTCCCTGAAAGTAAAGAATGTTATTATTACTTAATTGTGAATACCACCGCTTCCTATTTACCCCAATTCTCGTAAAAAAAAAAAAAAAAAAAAAAAAACAGGAAAAAAATTCAATGCTTTTTATCTGAATTTCGCTAGTTATATTCATGTAATTCATGTCATAACATGCTCTTAGTAAAAAACCATCAAAAATACAAATTTTTGCACACAAAAATACAGAAATCGGTACAGAGGGATTCTTTTATACTTTTTTCCCTTTAATATGTCCCATTCGGTTAATTTAAATAATCTAAATAGGATTCATCCAATAGAGAATTCAATGCTGAATTGCATCAGGATCCCATCATCAGCCTACTTGCCCCCTCCCCGCCTTTGACTTAAATATTCATAGAAATCCATTTTTTATGATTTTTTTATTTCTAAATATTTATTCTCTATTACCAAAATACCAATGTTTGCCCCAAAAAATTACAGAAATCGCGACAGAGAGATTTTTTAATATTTTTTTCTTTTTATCCTATCGTTGAAATAATCTAAAATAGGATATATCCAATAGAGAATTCAATGCTGAATATTATCAGTATCCGCCCTGCTGGCCTGTGTTGCCCCCGCCTTTTACTTAAAAAAATCATAAAAAATCAGTTTTTATGGATTTTTGCTAAATTTAAATTTTGTATCCATCTAATTCATATTTACTAACATTTTTGCACATGAAAACTTTATGAAAATAATCGCCTTCTCAAAAAATATAATATTCCATTTTTTTTCATATTTTTTACCAAATACCAATTTTTCTCCAAAATTACAGAAAGCGCAAGAGAGGTATTTATTCGTGTGGTTTCTTTAAATCCTATCCCATTCTGTTGATTAAAATTATCTAGAATAGGATTTATCCAATAGAGAATGTAATGTTGAGTGGTATTAATATCCCACCAACAGCCTAGTTGACACCCCCCGCCTTTAATTTAGAAAAATCATAAAAAATCAATTTTTATGTTTTTCTGCTAATTCTTAATTTTGTATCCATCTAATTCATACTTACTAACATTACCTCACCTGAAAACTTCATAAAATTCAAGACTTTCTCAAATATTAGAAAATTCCAATTTTTCCCATTTTTAACCAAAATAGCCATTTTTGACACAAAATTACTCAAATCGCAACGGAGGGATCCTTTAATATTTTTTTCTGTGAAAAGGTAGATACTTCCTGAGTAGAATGGTATAAGTTTCAATTCTGTTCTAATTTTGTCCAGGTCAAAGTCTATTTTGACTGGACTACTATTTCCATGTGTCTCAAAACATTTCGAACACATTTTGAAAAGAGTCACTTAAGGAACATTCCTACACGGTGTTCTTTAAAGGGACATAACATTCCAATTTCATTTTTTAAAAGTGTGTTTTAATGCAACGATTGGTTATTCTAATGCGTAGAAATGCTATCAGTTTTTCGAAGTTGTTATTAATAAGCAAAAAATACGCCTTTAAAGTTGAGACAGAAATTACAATTTCCGTATAAATCTGACCTGTTGTTCACAACAATTTGTTTAATTTTAGCACAAATAAATTTATTTCTCGTAAACGGTGCAATAGTTTGTCTTGAAAGGGGGGTCTCATTTGCGCCCACGCACAGATTTTCTTGTAAATTTACTCATAGAATGCCTCTGACCTATGAACTACAAAAATATATTCGTTTTACTCAAAGAGTGCATATAGGCCTTTACGCGGCACCTTAAAGTGTTTCCGGTTTTCATTGATACCCGTCTTACAAAAACTCAATGTTGGCTATCTAGTTTTGGTATAAATCCACAAGTTTTAATAAAACTAGCAAGAGGAGTCATTGTAGAAACTTTTGATACCAAAACGGTTGGTACCAACATGCGCAAATAATTCTTAGAAATTAAGTTAGTCAGAAATTGTCAGAAAAATAGCCGAGAAATTTTCAAAATCTAAAATTCTATCATTTTTTTTGTATGTTCCCGTCTTTGTCAACCTATGAAATTGATAGGAAAGTTGGCCATATATGTTCCCTGTTTGTATTCAAAATTTGGGGAAAATTTGAAACCGGTAACATTGTCAAATAATGAGAATTTTGAACAACGGCACCTTAAGATGCTCCCGGATTTCAATGATACCTGTCTAGCAAAAGCCCAATTTTGCTTACCTAGTTTTGATATCAGTCCCAAATTTTAATCAGAATAGCAAGAGGAGTCACAGAACATTTTGGTACCAATATTGTTGATACCAAGATGAACAAAAACAGTCTTAGAAATTTATTTAGTCAGAAATTGTCAGAAAAATAGTCGAGAAATTTTCAAAACCTAATATTCTATAAAAAAAAATTGTGTTCCCATCTTTGTAAACCTTTGAAATCGATAAGAAAATTTGCCATATATGTCCCCTGTTTGCATGCAAAATTTGGTGAAAATTTGAAACCGGTAACATTGTCAAATAATGAGAATTGTGAACAACGACACCTTAAGATGCTCCCGGATTTTAATGGTGTCCCTCTAGCAAAAGCCCAATTTTGCTTACCTAGTTTTGATATCAGTCCCAAATTTTAAATCAGAATAGCAAAAGGAGTCATTGTAGAACATTTTGGTACCAACATTGTTGATACCAACATCAACAAAAAATTCTCAGAAATTTATTTATTCAGAAAAATAGCCGAGAAATTTTCAAAATGTAAATTTTTATCAGTTTTTTGTATGTTCCCGTCTTTGTCAATCTTTGAAATCGATAAGAAAATTTGCCATATATGTCCCTCGTTTGTAAGCAAAATTTGGTGAAAATTTGAAACTGGCAACGTTGTCAAATAATGAGAATTGTGAACAATGGTACTTTAAGATGCTCAATGGTTCCTGTCTAGCGAAAGCCAAATGTTGCTTACCTAGTTTTGATATTAGTCCCAAATTTTAAATCAGAATAGCAAGAAGAGTTATTGTAGAACGTGTAGAACATTTTTAGACCAATATTTTTAATAGCAACATGCCACATAATTTCTCAGAAATATATTTAGTCAGAAATTGACAGAAAAAACAACCCAGCAAATTATATGAAACCTAACATTCAATCAATTGTTTTGTATGTTCCCGTCTTTGTCAACCTATGGAATTAATAAGAAAGTTGGCCATATATGTTCCCTAGTCGTATGCAGAATTTTGTGAAAATTTGAAACCGGTATCAGTGTCAAAAAATGAGAATTGTGAACTACGGCACCTTAAAATGCTCCTGGATTTTAATGGTACTAATCTAGCAAAAGCTCAGTATTGCCTACATAGTATTGAAATCAGTCCCGAATTTTAAATCAGAATCGCAAGAGGAGTCATCGTACAACATTTTTGTATCAATATTGTTGATACAAACATGCGAAAATGATGCATGTTCTTCTCAAATCAGAGAGTATCAAAAAGTTGATATGTCAACAATGCAGTTGCTAGTTCACCATTACAATAGAAATATAAGCAGTTTTGCATTGAAAGTCACAATTAACGCACAATAAACACTGCTTTTGTGTTCTTTTTATTATCTTGAGCAGTGTAGTAAAGAAAAAATGTTTTTATTTTTAATAACTATGTTAAAATGCTCTTATAAGGGCCCAGCACTGTAACCGGAAGAAGAAGAAAGTAGTCTAAGTGCTGATAAGCCACAAAGGAAAGTTGAAAAGGGTGACATAATAGATTAAATATGTAATATTATGCACCTCCTTTATTTTTCATCCCCACATTCTATAATTTACTCCGCTATTTGGGATTTTTTCTTCCATTATATTATTGGTGGGTGGGGTACGATAATTTGCCCATTATTCTTTAACATCATGTTTTGTGTGAAAAAAGCTAATATAAATGTCATATATATATGTTGGTTATGTTAAATAAAGACACAACAAAGCATAATGAGCTATTTACAAATGTATATGAAAATAATTAAGTAAAATCTTAGATTTTACACTCTTAGAAATCTGGACCCTTTACACTTAAATTAAAAAACAACACTGTTACCGGTTTTATTTTTTCTTCATATTTTACCATAAGCATGGGCATATATCAGGGCAATTTTAATGTAAATTTCATAGGTTGACAAGAACTGGAACTAGGTGAAATAAAGCCCTGAATTTGGTCGAAATATTTAAAAACTAAAAAAATTGGCGATGAGGTCATACAAAATCTTATAGAAAATTGTTTTTTGTTGAGTAATATATACTATTCTAATTTATACACGATGAGAAATTATTAGACATTATTTGTGAGGACAATTTGGCTCGAATACAACAAAGCTAGGTGTATATGGCCTCTTTAAGTTTGGATATCCCCCATTTTTAAGCAAAAATGTTAAAATTCTTAGAAAATTATTTCCAGAATATATTTTTAAAAAAGTATTTCGGGAATAACGCCGTAGTAAAGAATACTAACTTCATGCCAAATTTCATGAAATTCCGAGCATGGGCACAACCCTATGGGAATTTCTGATAGGGTGAGACCCCCCTTTTCAGAAATTTCATAAGAAAATGTGCTCTTTCAGATAGAATAAAAGTAAAATTTATGAAAATCAATCGGGAAATATCACTTTAAATTGGCCGAACTTTTGGTTTTTAAAGAATGTTCTTATTAGTTCTTTAAGTCTGATAAGCACCGCCCCGCAATAACCACTTTTGTAAAATAATTTTGAAAAGAGTCACTTAAGATAAGCCCTGCCCTTGACGAATATAAAAAATCGCGAACAAGTTTTAAAAGGGGCACCGCCCAAGGAACAGTCCTAGCAAGTTTGGTCAAAATGGGCCCAATGGTGTAGGAGGGGAAGATGTTGTGGACGGGCGGACGGACGACGGATGATGAGCGACCACAATACTGTACCTCCTCTTGAGCACTTCGTGCTCAGGTGAGCTACAAATGACAAAGATACCCAGCGACTGATAAAGCGTATCTTAAAAGCCTTCAGGCACCGAAAGTGTTAAGAGGTGTGTTTTAATGCAACGATTAGTTATTCTAATGCGTAGAAATGCAATCAGTTTTTCGGAGTTGTTATTAATAAGCGATAAATAGGCCTTTAAAGTTGAGACAGAAATGACAATTTCCAAATAAATCTGAACAGTTGTCCACAACAATTTGTTTAATTTTAGCACAAAAAATATATTTCTCGTAAACGGTGCAATATTTTGTCTTGAAATTTTCAGAATTTTCATAAGAAAATGTGCTCTTTCAGATAGAATAAAAGTAAAATTTATGAAAAACAATCGCGAAATGTCAATTTAAATTGGCCAGACGTTTGGTTTTTAAAGAATTTCTTATGCGTTTTCTAATTCTGATAAGCACCGCCCCGCAATGACCACATTTTTTGACTAATCTACAACATTGAGAAAGAATTTTGAAAAGAATCACCTAAGAAACATTCCTGCACTGTTTTCTTTAATAAGCCTAATGGTTGATTTTTAAAAGAATTTTCTTATGATTTATCTAAGTCTTATAAGCCCCAATCCGCCATGACCACCTTTTTTTGACAAATGAAAAAATATGAGAACACATTTTTAAAAGAGTCACTCAAGGAACATTCCTGTCAAGTTTGGTTGAAGATAGCCCTTTTGTTCATTTTTTCTAAAATAATCTTATCATTTTCCGGTGTCCGATAAATCCGCCCTTGACGAATAAAATAATTTGCGAACAAGTTTTAAAAGGGTCACCGTCCAAGAAACATTCCTGCCAAGTTTGGTCAAAATTGGCCCAATGGTGTAGGAGGGGAAGATGTTTACAGAAATTGTGGACGGGCGGACAGACGGACGGACGACGGACGGTGAGCGACCACAATACTGTACCTCATCTTGAGCACTTCGTGCTCAGGTGAGCTAACAAACGACAAAAATACCCAGTGACTGAAAAAGCGTACCTTAAAAGCCTTCAGGTACCGAAGGTGTGAAGAGGTTTTGACATTTTGACTTTTGACCCCAGATTAGATTTTCGTGCGACAGCAATAAGTCGCTTCAACGCTTTCAGTGCCGGTGACTTAAAATGCTAAATCGTTTAATAAACACTGTAAACAAAAATATTTATTAAAACGAAGGTTATGGTAAAATATCTGCAAATAACGAATTTCTATGTATAAAATCAAACCGTTGCTATGGCAACGATGGTGAATCAGAACGTTTCGTACTTGTTATTTTTCAATGCAACTTCAATGCATGTTGAGTTGAATATATCAGGCTTTCGAAAAAAATGTATATGCTTTGTTTCTATTTAATTTAGAGTACCACTAAGTAAAGATTAATTATCTCACCACTCTGCTGCTTTTGGTGTTCCTCCAGATCATCAATCCTTTTAGAATCTACTGTTTGTTTCTCTGCAACCGCAGTAATGCGTTCTTCTTGAATTGCATTTGATGTTTGTATTTGGTCCATTTCGCCTGAGGAATATAAATTATATCTATTACATTAAATTCTAGAAAAGATACATTGTCCGATATTATTGTTCTACACGTTCCACAAACAATTTATAAATCCAACAAAGGTACTTCTGGTGGTGATATTTCGCTAAATTACGTTGATATAAAAGAACAAGGGGCCAGAATGGCACTAAATCGCTCATCTTACTTTTTTGTTCTGTATCTGACAAGTATCTAAGTTTTACCATTCCAGCCAAGCTGTGATAAAAAATTTATGAATAAGTTTAGCAATATGTCATCCAATGATCAATCCTGCAAAATGCGGCCCTATTTGGTCCAAGGGATAAAGAGAGGAATCTTTCTAAATGATTATCAAATGATTTCATTAAGTAACTCTTTGTGAAGCGAAATCCTTTTACACATGAAAAAAGTCAAGACCCTTATCTTAAAGAGTCACCCGAGGAACAAATTGACACAATGGTTGATTTTTAAGAATTTTCTCGTGAAATATCTAAGTCTAATAAGCACCGCCCTGCCAGGTACCCATTTCTTGAAAATTATAGAACGAAAATGAAAATGGTCACTGATGGAACGTTTCTGCCAAGCTTGGCTCAAAGGGGGTGTCTCAAAACTGCTCCCGTGCACATTTTCTTTCCACTCTGCAAAGAGATAATGGACCATATACAAGCTATGACAATAAAATTAGTATCTTATATAATCAAAACTAGATTCCAAAATGCCAGATTGACTTATTCCCATAATGACACGAAATATATCCCTTTTGCATGTGTATATATTTTAAGACCTGTCAAGTGGCTTAGCTACGGGACAACATGCCCCGATCCTTCGACACAGGAGAACAATGCATATTTTTATCTGTACAATTTGCGAAGAGAGCAAAATTGAATTCCAAAAAGTATGTTGGAGTCTTCCTCAAGATGCCATTTAGCATAAAAACATGCTACGCGTTGCTTCTTTTTTGTGAGCTAAAGTACATGGAAATAAAAAACCGGCAACAATTTCAATAATACATATTATCAATACATGTAAACTAACTACTTTTGACTTGTCAATAATTCGCAGATTTTAAAACGGTCAGTATAGGGGACATTAAAACCGAATATGGACAAAATTAGCCCCAGAATTGGGAGGAGAATACTTTTTGAAGAATTATCTTATGATTTATCTAAATCTTATAAGCATCCCCATGCTACTCCCACGTTTTGTCAAGAATCCAAAATTACCGAACCCATTTTTGAAAGAGCTACCAAAGAAACAATTATTCTGCCAAAGGGGGTGTTTCACGAATAGGAAAAATAACACGGAAGTCTGCCCACGCTCGGAATTCAATGAAATTTGGTGTGAAGTTAGTACACTAAATCACAATTCATATTCATGAATTGTTTCAAACAGCACATTCCAGAAAACAATTTTCTCGGAATTTCAAGTTTTCACCATGAAAAAAGAGGGTACCCTGATTAAAAGAGTGTGCTAGCGTTCTTGTTTTTAGTTTCATCGCCTGATTAATTCTAAAAATAATGTCCAGTAGTCTCTGATCCTGTATGAAACAAAAATACATACAATTATGTACAAAAAATAATCTTATATCATCCGACGTTAGGGGCCAACCCAAAAAATCACAGTTTTTAAATAAGTTAAGCAAATTCTGTACTAAGATTTACTCTGTTCCAGTTTTTGTCAAGATTTGAAAATCATGTAAAAGTTGTCCACATATATACTGATTATTATAGTGAAATTTCAAGAAAAAGTAAAACAGGTAACAGGTTGCTTTTGGAACTTACAACTGAATGGTACGCATCCAAGAATGGACAAAATTAAGATTTTTTTTTAAAAAAAATGACGTTATCAAATGTTTTGTTTACTTTTTGGGTTATTTTAGTTTACCTGAGGACAAATCAAGATGTGAGATATTTTTCGGCCATTTCCTGCCATTTGTCTGTGTGTCTGTCTGTATGTTGGCATTTTCTCAAAATTCTTTTTCTCTAAAACTGATATATAATTTTTTTTGAAACTTTATAGAAAGTATCTTTGGGTAAAGGCAGTACAACACCGTGTATTAGAATTTCTTTTTGTCAAAAACTTTGGTTGTTGTGGCATCATAAAAGGGGCAACATTTCATATCATAAAAATACACACTTTTTGTAAAGATTTACATGACCATGAGGTTTCAAATTTTGTATGTAAGTTTGCTAAGGGATGGACTTTAAAGTTGGTTTAAATATTTTCGTCCAGGGTTACATTAGATATTGTCGCATGTGTACTTTTTTTTTTGACAAAATGAGAGCAAATTCTTTATAAAATTTCTCTTTAATTATTCTAGTCAGCCATGACTCATGTTCAAGTTATCAGCAAAAGTTTTCTATGGATCCTTCGAGACATGAAAAAGCAAATCAGAAAGAAAACCCACAAAAAGCACCCGTTTCTATGATGGTATTTGTTTAGACGTATTGCGTCACTTTTCAAAAAAACGTTACCCTCCGCGATTCATAACTGATTATTGTAGGAATCGTTTTCGTTCTCTTAACTTTGTTATATATCAAAATAAGCATAAAGCCTTGATATTTTTCAATGTCATACTCATTTCAAGTTTTTATTTTGTATAAATTTGCTAGAAAGAATTTTTGTTCGTAAATTCGGCGAAAAAACGTGTGTAACATGTAACATAAATGTTCAAGAGTAACGGATATTTATTAGCAATTATGCGATAAAGTAACGTCAAACACATGGAAAAATATATTTTGTGACAGTGGAAATGCTGTAGGATGTTTTACCGATCGGAAATAAAATTTCTACGTCGATTACGCAAATTAGCCCAGTTTATTTACCAAAAATCGAAGTGTAACAATTAGAATTACGTCGCAGAAAAAATGACAATTTTGTTGAATATTTTTTTAATTTATGACTCTAGTGCAACCAAACTTGATATAAAAAATACTATTTTCTCTATTTCTATAATATATGGAAGAAAATCAGTTAGCATATTAAACGAAACAATTATTATATAAAATGCGTGTGGACAGAAATTGTTTCATGGCGTTGAAAACTCTACTTTTTTACCATTTAGACTTAAAAAATACAAGTTTTCTTATTCATACAAACATTTAATTTCAATGTGGAAATACCATTTTTTTCTTGTTGATCATATCAAAATTTCGACGCAAAATAACGAAACGTATAAGAGAAATTCAATTTTTTTTCTTGTGGACAGTAAATGTATAAAAGTATACTTTATTCATTTGACGTAATCCTGAAATTATCTAATTGTGCGCATTTTAAGGTAAAAAAAAGAACGAACTAAAGTGGCGGGAAAGCTATAAAAAGACAAAAGATGGAAACAGTGGAGTATTTCATAAAACGTGGTCCTGTCTTTATGAATCAGTTTAGATTAAATAGAGAGTAAACATTAAAAGCACAACGCAAACGTCTACGCAAAAACTTATTGTTACGCAATTGAGGTTCGCTAGTTTGACGTTACATTTTAGTGCCGCAATACCGTGCGCGACGTCTTATCATACAAAAGTGAAAACACTGTCTCAGTGCACTAGAAATAGATAGTCCAGCTCCAAAGTGACTATTAAGGTCTATTGATAGCTAAACGCCTTGTAAACCGCATGGCATCATGTGAATGAGTATAAATTGTGTATCAATACAGGTTAAGCTATGGATAGAAAAATATTTTGCAGAAATAATTGCACCCTGTTTTACTCAAGTAGGACAACGTTTTGAAATAAACAAGTACATTTTCAATTGTGTAATTGAAAAGAATACAATGCTGTAACAGTCTTTTATGACCTTTCATATCATGTATGTTCATTAGTGGCTGTTAGAGTAAAAACATTACATAAATACAAACTTGGAAGGGCAACTTTGGGTGCTTTATCGTACGGGTTCTATGCGTCTTTTCCATTTTATAACATAAGGCTTGACCTTTTTTGCATGTCATAGTGTCACTTATGAGGGTGCATAGGTAATGTGACCATGTGGTAAAGAAAATTGGCAATATATACATGTTTGGCTTTTTTGGCTTCAATATATGTAATTTTGTAAGTAAAAGTAATATTTATATTTGATCTATATTTTTTCAATTAGTGTTTTGAGCATGAATATTGCTTTATGGTTGTACTGCTAATTTTGCTGAATATAAAATGATTTTAGGAGCATTATCAAATTCTTATTGAATACAAGTTTTGGACGAACATATCACCTTCATCAATGATATATATTAAATGACATTGTTACCGGTTTTGGATTTATATGTAATTTGGCTCAAAGTAAGAGGAAGTATGTAGCATCTTTTTTGTGATAATATGGAATTTTGACAAATACTCTAACATACTTAACTTTGGAATTCAATTTTGCTCTTTGCATAAATTTTACTGAAAAATATGCCCTTTTCAATGATTAATTCAATAAAAAATAATCACAATAATTTCCTATAGTTCTTTTTCTGGTATGAATAAAATGCCTTACTTGTCTTGGAGCGAATTCACTCGAAAGATCTTGAAAATACATAAATCTAATGTTTTGGGACATATGAAAATGGGGGCATGTTTAGTGTCGTAATGGGAATAAGTCAAGGTGGCTTTTTGGAATCCAGTTTTGATTATCTAAGATACTAATTGCATATTCGTAGCTTGTATATGATCCATTATCACCATGCAGTGTTGAAAGAAAATTCATGCGTGGGCAAATTTGAAACACCCCCTTTGAACCAAAATAGAATATTTGATTTTTAGCTCCACTGGCCGTCAGGCCAGCAAGCTATTGTTATGGCGGTGGTCCGACCTGCGTGGGTGCGTGCGTCCGTCCGTGCGTCTGTCCCTAAACCTTTTCTTTAGAAATCTTCTACTAAAAAAACATTCGATGGATTTCAACCAAACTTCACAGGAATGATCATTGGATGGCCCCCTCTCAGACTCCTTCAAAGAATTCTGATTGAAGAAGAGAGTTTGAAGTTATCTGCCCTTAGATGTCAAAAATGACTGTTTTTACTTTGTTTCATTCTAGCAAGTACAAATATTGGCAAATTAAGGCAAAACCTTGACAGAATGTTGGTGACTATAAGATTTTGCAATGGCATAATTTTCAGCTTGATCTAAATTTTATGAAATGGGTTATGTGCCATTGAAGTTGACAAAATTGTCATTTTCGGCTTTATTTTGACATTGTTTTCACTCTAGCAACTACAAATATTGACAATTTAAGACAAATCTAGTACATAATGTCGGTGACTATAAGATTGTACCTGGGTATAATTTTCAGCATGATCTAAATTTTATATCATGGGTTATGTGCCATGGTTTTCGCTCTAGCAGCTACAAATATTGACCAATCAAGACAAAACTTTGACACAATGTTTGTGACCATAAGATTTTGCCCGTGTGACATTTTCACATCATGAGTTATGTGCCATTGAAGTTGATGGAATTGCCATTTTCAGCTTTATTTTCATTCCAGCAACCAGAAATATTAACCAATCAATACAAAACTTAAAGATAATCTTACTTCTCATAAGATCTTACATACTTGTAATTTTCAACTTGGATCTGAATCTTAGATCTAAAGTTATGTGCCCTTGAATTAAAAAAAGGCTGTTTTGACTAAGATCTTGCTTTAGTGTAATCCTATGCTTGATAGAAATATAACATCCTGAACTATGTGCACTTGAATTAGACAAAATTGCCAATTGTGTCTTTGTTTTCACTCTATCAACTCAACATATTCACCAATCAAGACAAATGTTAATGACTGTTATAAGATTTTCTATGACATCTTTTTAATGTTGATGCCCGAGTTATATAGCATGGGCCCCTCAAAATCGACACTTTGTTAAATAATTCTTGTAAAAGCATTCATGCATTTGCTTGATTGCGCAGCCTGAACTTTTGAAATTGCATTCAACAAGAAAAACAATTCAGGCCTGTGGAGCGCTTCCAGCCCGCCAGGGCTTTCTAGTTTAAAAAGTATTTCATGAATTCTGCTGCAACAAATTCTGAAAAGGGACATCAAACGAACGTTCCTGCCAAATGCTGTCCACCTTAGCACAGCTGTTGATTTGCTTTCTATAATTATCTGATGATTTCTTTTAAAAAAGTATCAGTCTCACCCCATGCCATGTCCACTATCTTTGACAAATCAAGAACAAGTTTTGAAAAAGGTCACCATTTCCACAATTCTGTCAAGTTTGGTAAAAACACTCGTCAAATATTTTAGAAGATGCTTAAGAATTTGTGAATAGACAGACGGACAGAAAATGGGTGATCACAATGGATCACATTGAGCACTTGGTGATCAGTCGAGATAAAGAAAGCATTTTATACTGAAAATATTTAATCCTTTACCAAATAACTAAAAACATTTACTGTTCCAAATGCAGACGACAATTTCAGTTGGATTTTTTTACATTGTTTGGATTATTTGGATACAAAACATTGTGGGAAATGAAGAAATTGCTTTGCTTGTTAGAAGCAATTTCTTCTTTTTTCCACAATGTTTTTTAAAAACCATTAACTAAAAGAGTGTGAACACCGTGTGTATGTTTTACCTTATTACAGAATCAATCTGAGTAAGTTTGTACAAAATGGAGCCTTCGTTGAAAATAAATTTCTAATTCAATTAAAATCTGATAAAAAAATTAAGAATACACGACTTAGAAACTCGGTTCTATTTTCTAAATAGACTAGTTAAATAATTTTTTTAGTTTAATGATATTTCTTTTAATTGTCTAAAAAAATTAAATATTCCATTCCAATAAGTTTTTCATGTTGTTACTGTACCCATTGACATGAATATAAAATGAACCCGTAACGCACAAGACACCCTTACCTTTCATATCTTCTACATCATCTTTTAATTCAATGACCATGGTCCTTGTTTCTTCGTCATACTCTCTTTGTTTCAATAGAAGTTTCTTGCAATCATTGGCACTCTTTGGGTCCATTTCACAACTTTGATAGTCGTCAAACCTCTGTACATATGTTCCCTGAAGACGACGATCGAAGCGACTGAATATGCCTCTTAAATTTGTTTTATATTTCTCATAATCTGGTTTACTTAATGCTGCCTTCGTTATATGACCATAAAGCTCATTTCTATAACGTCTGATTCTTTCAATGTCGTCTGCTTCCATAATATCTTTCTCCATCGGCATTTTCCCACCCCATTTATGTGTTGGTGGCTTTAATACTGATTGTGGAATCAGGTTGCGGATTATAGTGTACAGAGAACTTACATCAAGCTCCTTTTTAGTTGGCTCTGTGTTGTTAGAATTGTGTTCCTCGAATAATTTCATTATATCTCTATGAAGTTTCTCGAGTTTAACTTTCTGATTAATGACTTCACCCGGTAAGTCTTTGGCTGGTTTATATTTTCGACACAGAAAATCCCACAGAACATCTC
The DNA here is from genome assembly GCA_963680895.1 of Fragum sueziense. Taxonomy (NCBI): domain Eukaryota; kingdom Metazoa; phylum Mollusca; class Bivalvia; order Cardiida; family Cardiidae; genus Fragum; species Fragum sueziense. Next base: position 14,173,673 of record OY804606.1, read on the forward strand.
GACAGAGTTCTACAATAGTCCGGCAGATTCTGGCGAAGTGAGTATTTTCTTCCGTGTATTCTTCAGCCACCAATGGGCTTGCCATGTTCCTATCTGTCTTCAAAGTCGTACGTGTTCTCCGATTCTAACAATGAAATGCAGAGAAAAAATGAAAGTAGGAATTCAAATCGGGTGCAAAGTGAAAATAATTAGGTGTCATTTTTCGAATTAATTAGAATAAAATGCAACATGTATATCTATCGTATTTTGTTCAAAGAAGAAAGTTGACGCACTGACGCACGCACGAACGCACGACAGACACAGGGTCACGGCATAAACCCCGCTGGCCTTCGGCCAGTGCAGCTAAAATTTGAGAATCGATTCTTATTTTGTCCCGATTCTTTATTTGCGCATGGCAAATTCCGGAATTGTCCGCACGATTTAGATGTTCTTACTTCGCCCGACAAAGTAAAGCTATGGTCACACATAGCCGGTTTTACGACACGGGTCCATACGGAATTACATCCGTGTCGACCCGTGTCGACCCGTTTTAACCCTTATTGACACACATCGCCACCGTTTAGATTCCGTGTGCGGTTTGTAAATACGATACGGCAGCGAAAATCTTTTTACTATATTCAAAAATTCGACCCGGATTTCAATTCCGTGTACGACAACCCGGTTCATACCGCATCGACACTTTTCAACCCGTATCTACCCCTATCGTATGGCGTATATCATTCTTGTACCGAATAATGACCTCATGTCTAGCGGTACAATGCACGTGAACTGCATGTAGTCCCATATACACTCCATTACGCAGGCGGTACGGTGCGGGCCGGTTTTTGGTAATATTGACGAGAAACGTCGTCTATATATCAACGCATCGGCCGACGTCAAAGCGATCTTTGTGTGATTGGCGGGTTTTGGTCACACCGGGAAAATTTTCGGCGATTACTTGGACAGACGTTGTTGATTGATCGACGAATTTGCCGACTAAAGCAGTATTTTTGTATGATCCGTTAGTTGTCGGCCTTTCAAGTTACAATCAAACGATCAATCAGCGGCTTTCTCACGTTTGAAGATGTCGGTAGAGTGTCGACGATTACTCGGCTTTTTAAATATCGTCGACGTGTCTTGGCTCATTTACCCTGTAAGAAATTATGTCGTTGACATCTCCACACCGTACAACCGGCTGCGTCGAAGACAGATGAGAGTCATCGAAGACAGATTCGGCATCTGATGTCAGGTGCACGGTGGGTCAAAATAATTTATTCTTATAAATAAACGAAAGGATCTATGGTACTCTACAGTTGATAAATACGAATGTAGGTGTTCAGTACTTCTACAAAATAAACCTTTCCACGGATCCCTTGCAAATAAGGCCGCAGTCATTGGTTTTTTCGGAGGTTACCCACAAAAAGTTACGAAATTTGACTTTGTGCTCAAATATCTCCCATATCTCTCAATGTATGCAAGTTTAACTTGTACACGATTAAAGTTTAACCATCCAACGATATCTATCAAATTGGAAGCCGTAATTCCAAAAAATGAACGAACTGTGTGTACTGAAAGAAGACATGTAGTCAAAAAAATGTTGCCTCCGTGGACTGATTCGATTTTACGGAGTTGCTGGAGAAGACAGATAGGGAAATATCAGTGATTGTCGCCGTCGACAGATCTCTATTCACTTATGCATTCACTTATGCAATCGTTGCTAATTATTTATAGATGTGTAAAATGGATTTCAGGAATCGTCTCTACAGAGACAGGATGCGTGACACCTCTCTCCCCCAAAGAACAACAAAGAAACACAAACAATAATAAACTAGAAGCTTGAGTCGCTCCACAGGCATGGATCTCTTGTAATATAAAATCAAAATATTGACTTGGTTTTTCAATACTTGCCGTTCTTAGAGCAAAAATAAAGTAAAAAGGAGTAATCACGTGGTCAAAGCGAAAAGAAGGTAAATGATTGACTAATATTTTGGCAATGTTAGAGTGATATAAAGATGAAAACTGAGATTTTGCTAAATTCAAGGGCATATAATTCAGTGTGCGAGTTTATAATCACGCTGGAAAGTAAACTCGATCATGCAAGATCTTATGGTCACCATCGTTCTGTCAAAATTTTGTCTATATTAGTTTACATTCATGGCTGCAAGAGTTAAAAAAGTGTCGAAAACCGAAATTTTGTTAATTTCAAGGATACATAACTCACATTGTAACAATGCGATCCTCCTGAAAATTACACTTAAGCAGGACCTTGTTGTCATCAAGATTCCATCCAAGTATCTAGTTAACATTCATGGTTCTTAGAGTGAAAACAAAGTCGAAAATGTCAATTTTATCAAATTTAAGGGCACATAATTCATGATGTAATATTCCAATTAAGGTGAAAATCACACACAGGCAGAATATCATGCTTATATACATTAATATGTCCAAATTGTGTCTTGATTGATCAATATTTGTAGATTTTATAGTAAAAATAAAGTCAAAACAGCTATTTTTGACATTCAATGGCAGTTTTACTGGATCAATCCATATCATTTGAAAGAATTTGAGAGAGGGTCATCTAAGGATCATTCCTGTAAAATTTGGTTGAAATCCATCCTGTAGTTTTTGAGAAGAAGATTTTCAAAGAAAAAGTTTACAGACACATGGACGCACGCACATACGGACGCACGCACGACGGACACACCGCCATATATACAATAGCCCGCTGGCTTGAAAGGCCAATGGAACTTAAAAACAAACGTCAAATATTTGTTTTAGTGAGATGGTTTAACCATTCCGTTGACTAAATGAAATGCATGCTTTTGAATAATTTGTGCAATATTATAAACGAAATAAAAAAGTATTGCGGATTGAACGGATTCTAGCTCTATTGGCCGAATGCCAGTGGGGCTAATTTCATGGCTCTGTGTCCGTCATACGTCCGTCCGTCCGTCAACTCTTTATTTAAACATGTTCTTCTCCAAAACTAATGGACCAATTTCAACCAAAACTTCGTTACACAAACCTATTCCTAGTTCCTCCGTGTATCACTTAAATTTTAATCAAATTAATTAAGGGTGAATTCAAAATAAATGGCACCAATCGTATTTTTTCATCAGGACTAAAAAGAACAGAATATTTGAACAAATTGCAAGGACCATGTGATGTTAATTAGTGTATTGTACGTTCATTCATTTATTGAAATATCTTTAACAGTTTTAAAATTATGCCCAAAAAACATGCAAAAAATGTCTGGAGTGAAACGCTTTTTTGTAAACAGAATAAACCTTTCTCTTTTTCTAAATACATAACAATGAAAGAATAACAATATGTGTGTAAAAGTAAGACTTTTTACATTAACTTAAACATCTTGAGTTTTGAATTTTGTATGTGGTTAGTGTTTGTGTGCAAAGGGTTCGCTGCAGTTCACACAAGAACAATAGTCGTGCGCTGTCTGGAGTGCAACTGCAAATATAGAGAAACTTCAAATAATTGAATACTGTGGGAATTCTATGACTGAAAAGTCAAGTTTTTATGATAATCCAAGTACAGAAATGTTTGTAACCTTGACCAAATATGATTTTGAATACCTAAATAAGGACAAAAACTCTTGACTGTTACTTAGATAAACTCACCCATGTTTGTCTGGTGTGTAACATTTGAAGTTTAACAACTCCTCTTTCATTGTATATTACTTTTTAATGAACTATTGTTCTCTTTTTCAGATAATATAGACTCAAAGATTAATCATACCAGAAATCCAGTTTAGACACAGACTTGTGTTTGATTTAGAGCAGTATTTATGTTGTCTGGAATGCAACAAGTTTTTTGGCTTAATTAAAAAAGACCTGATCTAAAGACAGTGTTACCATAAAATATTGTTTTTTTTTTTAAAGAGAGCATATATTTAAACAATTTTGGTAAAATTTGTGTCATCTTTGCAAGTGGTTTTCATTTTAGGAGTTAGTAAGTTAAATCTTAGAAAATTGAACTATCTTGGTATGATTACAATTGCTCATTGTTCGAAATACATGGAAAAGAGTAACATTGTTTGTAATAGTTATCACGTGAATTATTTGTACCATTTTACTTGATAAAGAAGTGCGAATTGTATCATAAATTAGCCAACTTTGTCAACATGTGAATATGTCTGGAGTGCAACAAATTATTAAAAAAAAAGAACTTTCATTTTTCACCATTTATAGCACACCTATCTTAGATGATCAATTGTTCTTCTTTTATTAGCACTTATTACATGTCAAGGTATAATATAGGTAATTTTTTATACCTATCCAGTGCATATTTAGAAAAAAATATTCACGAAATTAAGGATTTTCTTAGAAAATTGAACTATCTTCGTATGATTACACGTGCTCATTGTTTGAAATACATGGAATAGTATAAAATTGTTTGTTATAGTAATCATGTGAAATATTTTTACCATTTTACTTGATAAAGAAGTAAAAGAAGGATCATAAATCAGTCAAATAGGTTAATATTGTCTGGAGTGCAACAAATTTGTGACAAAAGATGCAAGTTTTGGATTGTCTAGATTTTAGTTCAAACATGACAATTGTATAAGGTTTTTTGCAGACATGTTCTGAATTCGTTATATTGTTGAGACAATTGGGTCTAAAGTCTATATGATGCCAAATGTTATCATAATTAAAACTTTTTGTCCCATGTATGAAAAAATCACAAGTAATTTTGTGTAAAAAGTCATATTCTCACCAGATTTATGACAGAAAAACTAGGTTTTTTTGCTTAGAATTCCTTATCGATTCACAAATTACAATTTGGATTGAAAAAATATTATTTTTCGTATTATTATGTGAGGGTACACTACTTTGTAAATATATGTATTTTCATGTTTTTTTTGTTGATTTTCTTCAATTAAAAAATCTGAAACTTTTTTATGTCTAAATATTTTTCAATACCGTTTTAGATTATTAAAATTTGATTTATGTACAATAGTCTGGTCAATATATGATTTGACCTGGACAAAATTTGAACAGAAATGAAATATGCACCATTCTACTCATGAAGTATTTACCTTTTCACAGAAAAAAATATAAAAAATCCCTCCGTTCGGATTTTTGTAATTTTGGGTCAAAAATTGGGTATTTTGCTGAAAAATGAGAAAAAATGGAATTTTCTACTTTTTGAATAAAAAATTATTTTCATCAAGATTTTGTTTTATTAAATAACGATTACATTGATACAACATTAAATTTAGCTAAAAACCATAACAATTTTTTTCCGATTTATTTTTTCATCAAAGTGTGGGGGGGGGGGGGGGTAAGGGGGGGGGGGGGGGGGTATTTATTACTATCATAGTAATAGTTATCATTTCTTTATTCATTTATTGGGATTTCTATTTTAGATTATATTGAATTAATTGGATTTGTATTCAACACTCAGTTTGGCTCTTCTCTTTCAAATTGCAGTATTTGGTGCACCTGACCATGTTAGAATTATATAGTTATTAGTTTGTTGTTGTATTTTTTCTGAAAATGTGAAATGTGATGTTTACATGAATTGAACTGCTATTAGACATCAATTAAATTACTGTAAATAAAATGTTTTTGGTTAAAAAAATCAAATTATATGTATTAAAGATAGAGGGTTTGACTCCTGTAGAATATGAAAAAATATATTGATACTAGGGGCTGGTGGGGATGTTAATAAATGCACTCTATCTTATCAAAGCCTCCCTGTAAAGCTACGAAATCATATTTTAGACGAAAATAGTCAAATTATATCTTTTTACCGCATGGTACAGAAAATCCTGTAAGACATATATAGCAATTGGCATGGTCAACAAATTCTTTACTCTTAGAATTCATTTTTGACAATGAATATCACTGTCTTAATCAGCTGAAATTCTGAACCAAAAGACTTATGTTTACGAATAATTGTCAAACATACCAAAGTCGGCGTGAATCAGTTTACAGCGAAAGAGATACAGCGAATAGACAAACAATGGAAATATGATTACATTTTTGTCATGAGGATTGTTTTAATTGTTTGACAAACAATTGGGGATGTTTCTATACTAAAGGTGTAGGCTGCAGGAAACCAGTTTCTGTCAACGCCTAGGCTCCTCTGTTAATTAATGCCACTGAGACGATACTCCTAATATCAGTCATGACCTAGCCAACCCAGGTCTTTCTTTGACATCTATTGTCTCTTGCTCCAGACATTACAGAGTAAATACAAGAGGTTGCATGCCAGACATGTCCATACCATCTGAGGCACCGTCCGCTTAGTGTCGGTGAGTTTTATGGGATCCTAACCTTTGTACCTATAAACCCTGCGTCAAAATGTCGTCAGGGGGTCTGTGTCAGACCCCAAAATACCCTAACAGATCACAGCTGTGTCATTTTGACTGAGACGCTTTAAATCCAAAGCTTTGGGTGTGAAACTCACTACTGGTGAAGGGTAGAACGCGCAAAGGCATCTAAGACCCTTCCTTGAACCCATGCTCATGTGATGACAGGAGTGGAAGGATCTTCTTAAACTTCCCCCAAGCATCACTGCATCGGTGGTGATATCAGTATTTCTTGACGCCTGGGCAGCTTGACTCCCGCGAGCCAAGATACCCGTGAGTAGATTGCCCATGAGTACCAAAATTTCAGGGTGTATCTTTGCCCTCACCCTTAGTATCTTGACCCCCGGGGAGGCGGGCAAGATAAACAGGCTGAGGTATCTTGGTGATCAGTGGCCAAACATTCCTGTGGTATCTTGGCCCCTTATGTTATTTTTACATTCTAAGTATTTCTATCAGAACTTCAGACCTTTGTAACTATAGGTAGCTTGTTTGATTATTGCTTTCCCACTTGAAATCAACTAATGAGTTTAATGACTTTTTACTTGTCTATTATTGGCGTATTCTACCTAAATTTTGTTTTTACCAAAAATTTATCATTTACTAGGTTGTTTTTTTATCGTCTGTGAAATTTACCTATAGACAGCCATGATATGGGATGAGGGATCTTGGCCCCCCACCCCTATTCCAGGCCAATCAAATGAAAAAATAATTTGATCAAAACTCATTAAACTTTAGCTTTTCTTTGCCTTTAACTGTAATATAGGGTAAGATTTATAAACATATCTTTGCTCTTATTTTAAAGATTGCAGCCGTGATACCTCAACAAGGAACAAACCAAAATTGCACCGAGTCCTTGTTAATGAAGTTTTGTACCAAAGAGTCTATCATATGCTCAAATAACCTCATGACATGGGCTATATGCTTAGGTCCGCAGTAGTTGGTGCATGCAAAAGAAACACCTTGGTATTAGCAAATAATAATGATAAAACTCTTCTTTCAGTCATGTGGTATTAGACCTATGCCATCAGTGACATAACTATCCTATGGTCATCTTACCACCTCTCTCTTAATCGGAAATGATGCTTGACAGGAATGATGTTTTTCCACTCTTCCGTTGGCTAAGAGCCTAAGGGGCCATGCCACAAGTAACTTAAGGAGGGGCAGCTAACAAGGTGATGTTAGGGCGTCCGACACTCATATTCTACATTTAAAAACATAACATATTGTGCTAACCACCGCAATACCGAGCTATAGCTCATCTTTGTCTTTCTTACAAACTCCTCGTCAACAACATCCTGTTTTGCCATGGCCATTTGCTTGGCAACTTGAAGATCTGCCGTCTTCAAGAATGCACATGCAAAATGAAAGCAAATATTGAAAGCAAATAACCTAAACTATGATGCACATTCTATTGTCTTTATGACATACAGGTACCATCATTGTATTGTTAGAAAAATCAAATCACACCATCCAATTGAATCAGAGAGAGTCTTGCTTAGCAAAATTTTTCTTGTTTCATAGATTATTAAATCCAAGATTAATATATAAAATTCAAAGTAAGAACCGATATTGCCTGATCTAATGTTGCGAATTACCAGGAAAATAGTTGTTTATAACTTTTCCCCGTTTCCTTTTAAACTACCAGGTAAAAAATAGGGCTCATTAATGGTGGAGAATGTGCATTGTGGGATGGGTAAACCTACGGACAATTCTGCCTCGCTTCAGCTAAGACATTTTGCAATGACTTTCTTATTTCTCAGTCAATTTTCTAATGCTTTCTTGCATGAACCCCGCCTTACTGAGCTCTTTCCTGTGATTATGACTTACTTGAATTCTCCTTGTAATTATTTCAAGAATTGATCCCCACCGACCAGAAAAAAATCAGGTCGTTTTTCTGGTCGGTTGGGATCAATATTTGCAAAAAGTATGAGGTGTTTTCAAAGGAAAGAGCTCCGTAAGGCGGGGTACATGCAACAAACCACCTGAAAATTGACTCGTGAATAAGAAAATTATTGCACTATTCCTTACCTGAAGCAAAGTTAATTTGACCGTAGTCGTTATCATTTCGTTTTCTAGTGTAGGTTGGGATCAATTACTGGACAAAGTAAAAATATTTCACAAATAATTCATATTATCTCAGAAAAGAGCTAAATAAGGCGGGGTACATGCAATAAACCTTTTGAAAATTGACGCAGAAATAAGAGTTACCTGTATTGCAAAATATTTGACCAGAATCGAGATTATTTTTGTCTGTAGTCGATATCCATCCCATGATGCATACTCTCCATCTCTTTCAATCATAGGATTATGGGTTCAATGGCTGCCTTGGTCATTATCATTTTTGTCCTTTGCCAAAAGTTGTTTTCTCTCAAAACAGGACGAATCATTTACTAATGACTAGCATGATGGATTAAATTTGAATTTGTGTCTGCACTGATACAAGAAATATCAGGAAAACATGATCAGGTGCACCCATCACGACGCAAAATGACTGATAATTTTATGAAAGGAGGATTTAATAATAATTTCACTCATTTATTCAATTACGATAAATCTTAGTCAAATAAAGGAATATATAATATATTTATTACTATGCTAGTATCAGTAATCACCCCCCCCACACACACACACAATAAAAAAAATGTAAAAAATATTTTTTTTTATTTTTTTATAACTAATTTTTTTTGGTATCAAAGAAAATCATATTTTATAAAATTTCCTCACAAAATAACTACACAAACAATAATATTTTTCACAAAATGATAGATTCCAGTTTTTCACATTTTTTAGCAAAAATACCCAATTTTTGCCCCAAAATTACAAAAATCCGAACGGAGGGATTCTTTTATATTTTTTTCTATGAACAGTTAGATACTTCCTGAGTGTATTGGCATAGGTTTCAATTCTGTTCAAATTTTGTCCAGGTTGCACCAATATTTTTTTAGTTTGACCAGACTACAATATTAGAACATATAGACCAAAATGATCAATTGAAATTTAAAAATTGGAAAAAAAATAATTTTGGTGCCATTTTATTTGAATTCACCCTTAATTGAAATTTTCGAAAAATCTTTTAAATCAAAGTCTTCTTCTCCAAACTACTGGACCAATTTCAAACAAAATTCAGAGGTATCTTCCTTGCATGCATCTACTCCAAATCTTTTCAAAAAGTAAATTCCGTTTAGAATTTAAATTAAATTAAATCAATTAATTCATTTTTTTTAAAAAAAAAAATCTTTGAAAATCTTCTTCTCCAACACTACTGGACCAATTTCAACCAAACTCCACATGAATCTTCCTTGCATGAATATATTCCAAATTCCTTCCAAATGTACAGTTCTCCACTAGGTTCATTGAAAAAATGATTGAGTGAAAATAATGTGCTTATTTTTTACCATATGAAACAGAGTATTTTTAAGAAAATAAGATAAAAAAAAACATTTCTCTTCCACAACCACTAATTGAATTCCATTGTGGTGAACATGAATCTTCTTTGGATAGACCTTTACTATATTCCTTGAAAAATTTCGTAGTCTACACGTCTAGAATCTAAAAGCCAGTGGAGCGATACAGGGCCATCAATGCCCTCTTGTCGATACCCTTACGGTCCTGATAAACAATGGGGAACATAAGCCTGCAAATAGGCCGAATCGCACAAATCTTACCTTTTTAGTCTACAGAAATCTCATTTACGTAGATCTAATACTAATTGAACTTCAGTTTTTTATGCTCCCCGAAGGGAGAGCATATAGTCGCCGCTTTGTCTGTCCGTCCGTCCGTCCGTCCGTCCGTCCGTCCGAAGTGATTTCTCCATAACCCTTGGGCCAAATCAAATGAAACTTACCATGTGAACTCCCTATGACATAATGCCGATGTTCTTTTCCCGGTTTTTGGATTTGAGGCCTCGTCATGGGAAAAGGGGACTTAAGGTAAAATACAGTTTTTCTCTAATTTCTCCTAGTCTAATGGTCAGAATTTGATGAAATTTCATATTTGAGTAGTAAATCAGATGCCCTTGACAATAAACTATGTGAAATTTGGGTATGAAAATTATGTCACGCAAAAAGGGGGCTTAACATTTGCTAGCTTTATGTTAGCTCTGTATGGCATACATTTATTGTGACAAAGCCTTATTCGGGGAGCATTGTCCGTCTCTGACGGCTCTTGTTTTACAAAGGAATACCCATTTACATGTACCCTGTATTTACAGTCATTGTATTTCCAACTTCAGTTGACTGGAAGGTATATGGTTAATATTTTGCAAAGTTGACCTGTTTTCGTGGCTTCATAAATCTATTGTTGAAGAGTATTTATGTCCAGCATGGCCTAAAAGGTATGCATAATGCAAAATGGAGGACAACCTGGTGTATACAAATGGAATTAGTTCATAAATGCCTCTAGGCGCTTGCGATTTCTAACTCGTTACCGCTGTCAATAACTTTTAAGCGGCTACTTTTTTTTAAATCAACTCTCAGCTAACCTCTTACGTATTTCTGCCCTCCCAGCTTCAAACTATTTTCTAAGTGGTCAAGTATTACCATGATTATTGAAGAATTTCTTGATTTTTTGTGTCACGTGATACCATACATTAGTTCCTCTCAATAGATGATCAATTCCATTGTCATGACAATTATGAAACAAAATACAGATTCCATGTATACACTTGGGCCCGATTGTAAAAACTTACGTTAGCACTGAAAAAGAGATTAAACACTTGTTTTTGTTAGATTTCCCTGTAACAACAAAGTACATTTTAACCAAATCAGGTGTTTAACCATTTGGTTAGCGCTAACAAATGTTTATACAACCGGACTATTGTGTTGGCGGGGGAGGATTAGAGTCCCCAAAAAGTACCACAACGCCCAGAAAAGTTTCATCCACTGTCCTGGATTTCCTTGACAAAAATATGGTATGTATGCATATATGTCAATCTACAATGTTTCCATATGTTATTTGTAATCCGACATTAGAAATAACCACCTTTTCTGCGTATCTTTAAGTAAATACAGATCTGTCGACGTCGATAATCACTAAATACCCTATCTGTCTTCTCCGTAAAATCGAATCTGTCCACGGAGGCAACATTTTTTCGACTACATGCCGTCTTTCAGGACACACAGTTTGCTCATTGTTTGGAATTACGGCTTTAAATTTGGAAGAAATATCGTTGGATGATTCAACTCTAATCGTGTACAAGTTAAACTGGCATATATTACAACATGTAAAAGATATTGGAGATATTCGAGCACAAAGTCAAATTTCGTAACTTTTTGTGGGTAACCTCCGAAATAATCAATGACTGTGGCCTTATTTGCGAGGGATCCGTGGAAAGGTTTATTTTGTAGAAGCACTGAGCACCTACACGCGTATTTATCAACTGTTCAATATCATAGATCATTTCGTTTATTTATAAGAATAAATCAATTTGGCCTACCGTGCACCTGACATCAGATGCCGAATCTGTCTTCGATGACTCTCATCTGCCTTCGACGCAGCCGGTTGTACGGTGTGATCTCGCAGAGCCTAATTCGATATACTGCATAGTGTTCCCTGTCGGGTTTCGTTTGACGATGTGCATACCACCTGCTTAAGCCGCATTCCCATTGCCGACCAAATCAACTCGATCGCCTAAATTCTCCGATCAAACCCGATTAACCTCGATCAAATGTATTTACACGACATCTTCTTTATATCTAGTCGATTAATTCCCGATCAATCTTGCCGGCCAAGCTCGATTAGTACTCGATCGCTTGATCGAGCTTGGTCGAACTGATTTGGTCGGCAATAGGAACACGCCTTTACTCGCGGATACAAAGAAATAACTTACGCGTCTGTAAAGGCCTCATTAAGAATAAGATATTAAAAATAAAAAGAGGACATAATAATAATAATAATAATAATAATAATAATAATAATAATAATAATAATAATAATAATAATAATAATAATAATAATAATAATAATAATAATAATAATAAAACTACACACGAAAAGGGTACATACGGCTTCTGTTTCTTAGCCCATGCTAATCGAATGGAATGCTCTGTCAGGTCAATTCTCGTCCGCTATACTGCACAAATACAATACAAGACTAATTGGTGATGCTCGACGCCGAATTGATTTGCCAGAATGTAGGCTTTTGATCTGTTTGAAAATCAAATCATTTTAAAATCTTTTACGAAGTGGAAAAAGTACTAGATCTAGCAATCAATAAAATTGAAAGGTTTGAGAAACCCATCCACCAGCAAAACACCAGCCTGATCAGTTTATGACGACCTCTTGATATTATGCAAATTGATCAACCCAAATCGTATGTGTAATAAGGTACTCGTCATACTTTGGTGTATTTTACTGACAATTATAAAGACGACAATGATTCCTACGAAAAAAGTATACTATACCAACGTTTTGTAAACGATAAATGCTTCAGCAGACGCTCATTGAATACATAAATGTCATTACTTATCTGGTTTTACATAATGAATTTGTATATTTGACCTTTCTACATGTAATATAATATTAGCTATTATGTTGAATTCTGACTACACGTCTATTCTATCCAACAACAACGTTTGATATGCATAGACATTTACATAAATAAATCTGAGACATTTTATTATAGCGGACGAGAATTCACCTGACAGAGCATTACATTCGTTTAGCATGGGCAGCTCTGCCAGGTCGATTATCGTCCGCTATATATACACGAAACTGTTCATTACCACGTGTGTACATTAAACTATTCATTACCCCTTTTACATTTACAAACTGACTCTCCAGTAGCTAACTTGAATTCGTATGCCATTTAGGAGTGACCCCAGTCTACCTTTTGCTTCCGGGTCGTTGTAGAAAATAGTTCTAGAAATTTTTGTCTCTGCATGCAGAGGGCTGTTTGGAGTGTTAAACAATAGTTTAAGTGCTGTTTTCTTTGATAAATTAGTATTTTTGCATCTGCTCTTTTGCTTTATAGCATATTTTTTGCATTATTTGCAGGACTACTTTCTGCGGATACTTCCCAAAAATGTACATGTAGTTGGGCGGACAACAGCTATTCTAAAGTGAAAGTAACTAGTGGTCATGTTCTTTGTTGGATATTTTCAGATTTTCCTTCTCAACATATATTGAAACCACCATAAAAAGAGAGTATAGAGGCAGTAGATGAAGCGACCCATGTCACGAGTATCCGCGAATGTTGTGGAAGGTGCTGTGACAGCGGTAAGTTGACCATTTTAACATAGGCTAAAGAAGGGATAACTTAGACCGGTGTCTAACCTAGATATGCTCGACGCTGCAGGCGTCGAGCAACAACGACATTGTCCACCCGGGACAACTTTATTTTTGCGTGCAAAGTCCGTTAGTTGGGCGTCTTAACAAACCATTGTCGAATTGGGGTCATTACATATGCAGATGTCCCGGGTTAATTTTGCTGGACAATTCGTCTGCTTAAACAACGAACAACAAAATATTCTAGTTTCCTAAACCAGTAATTTATAGTCGCTTTTCAACAATAACTTCGTAAACGCAGTTTGTTTTAAGCTGCAGTGACGACGTTATTGTTGAAAAGCAGCGTTATTGTGCCATTGTTTCCACTTTTTATTATTATATGTACATTATAATAGAGATTTACGGATTAGTACGAAATGGAATACGAAATGGAAATGAAACCAGGGGGGATGTATCAGGATACTTGAAATATGGTGGCAGGTCACTCATACTTGCCTCTTTGTAATTCTATGTAAAATCCATTTTTCATACAGTGTCTAACTTTCAATTGGAAATAAACTAAGAACTAGATATGACGCCCCAAATAGAAAACGTATGGAACATAATTAGGACAAAATAATGAAATGCTAACCTTGAAAACACTACCTCGGCTGCATTAAAACGTCTAGCTACCTACGTTTGCGAAACACTGCCGGCCAAAAGCACATTACCTTGGTTCCTGTCTGTCAAAATAATCCCCCAAAAATTGCATACGAAAATTATCCATAGTTGTCGTGTGTTTTCAATGAGAAAATCAATTAGGCAGTTTGTACACACAAAAAACTGGTATGAATGTACCAGGCACTAGAGCATTTAGTGATGGAAGGTTTAGATGTCCGGTTAGTTTACAGAAGACACTACAAAATCGCTGGGTTGTGAGGAGTATACATTGTCTTATGCATGTCCCCAAATAATGGTGCCGATCGAGGCTGCAGGAAAGGAATGATTTAAAAAATGTCTTTTGCGTTTTTAAATCGTGCCAGTTTACAATTAAGAGAGCTACATAGCTACCAGGTGGAATAATTATACCCCAAACACCACCACCACACACACATACGAAGCAGAGAGTGGTATATTGATCTCGCAATATTTGTCCGTCCGTCCGTAGACCCTTTTTTATTTCTGTGCCCTTACTCAAGAATCGTTTGACCTAGGCAGGGTTCACTCTGGCTCTCAAAAAGTTGGGGCCATCATTTTCGCCAAATGAAAAAAGTTGGGGCCAACCTGGTGAAAGTTGGGGCCACATTTCAGGTGTCTGGGCCGTTACTAGTTGACAAAATTTTCGACATTTTGCACCCAACTCTTTTCCAAATAAGCTGTTTTCCCAGTAAAATACATTTCAGAAAACATTGAGGCAAAAGAAATGACCCAGCAAGCAGACCTATATCGGGCCGATATCGGCTGCGTATCGGAATATCGGTAAATTTTGCCGATGACGGGCCGATATCGGGCCGATAAGATTTGGCGATTTTAAAATTATTTCATTGTGGCATCTAAGTATTTCATTTTATATTTTAATGACAAATCTTCGTTAAACTTCAATTCAAGAATACATTGGGAACAAAAATCCATTCTAGACATTAGATATCGGCCCGACATCGGCCGGACGTTGACTTGGCTTGACAACCCATTTACGTTTCTTATCGTTCAAAACTGTGTTTTTCTGAAATAAAACACTATTGCGTTGAAAAAAAACAACAAAATTAGATAAGAAGCCTAGTATTCAATTGATATCAGTATTATTGAATTGTCAATATCGGCCCGACATCGGCCCGACATCAGCTGTAAGTACGCTCAAGTCAATATCTACGTATCTGCCTTAGAGCGGACATTATTTTTCTTCTTTTTGTTGATACACACTTTTGTATTATAAGTAGGTAAATGGTGAGTTTTAATTAAAGTTTCTCGTTTATTATTGGAATAGTTTTAGTTTGAAACTTTGATTATTTAGGGACTGCGAGTACTTTGATTATGTATTATATTTTTCATGACTTAGTTAGTCTAATGCATTGTTTGAAAAATGGTTAAAAAATTGTTTCTCCAAGTTTAACCTTGAGTTTTTGTTTAATCCCTCAAGATATTACATTTTCTGCTGACGAAGATGAGTATTGGCAAGATTGGGGAGTTCGTGGAGGGGAAAGAGTCCGTTGACAACGAAGTAGAGTGTGTGCTGGATTACGAAGTTATTTCAGTTAAAATCGTCGTCCAGTATTTTCCTTTCCGATACTTATTCCTTTGGGGTATTACAGGAGTTACGTCCCTTTTAGCCGGAAACGATGAACAGCCTAGTCCACGCAAAAGCAAATGAATTTAGTCAAGTCCATTGACCGTTTCTATGGCCCACATAGTGTAAGTTTGATGGGGATAACACTTCTTTAACACCTTAAGATATTTTTGAATAACTATCTCAATGTCCGTAAGGTTAAATTAGAACTGCTGTAGATTCGTACTCAACATTCTTCGCACTCGCCTTGTTATTCTTAAAGTCGTGCCATTGTTCCCAAAAGCTTTATATCGATAAATAGAAGCATAAGCTCATACTTTCTCATGCAATCTAATCATAGTTCACAATTTTCTAGTCATTTTACACTTTCTAAAGCTGTCCAATTGCTTTTCGTTGTAATGAACTGATCGTTTTGTTTACTTTCAGTCTTTTACCTACATCTTTAACCTACGTCTTGGTATTAAAGTTGATATCCTGGTACCTACGTCTTGGTTTTAAAGTTGGTATCCTGACTGCACAGGGCAGAACAGACTCAACAGAGTGAGTGGAGCTGTATTTTCATGGCTAACTAAATTGACAATGACAAGAAGGTTGCTGTTTTCCTATGAATAATTGAGAAATTTGGTGCAGCCAGCGTTACCAAAGGACAAAACGTTCAATTAGATTAAGGACATCCTTAAGATTCATTACAACCCAAAACCTTTGATCATTTCTGAGCGTTTTAAGTTTCATAAAAAGGGAACAAAGAGAGAATGAATCGGTTCCGTTTGGTGGAATATAAGGAACTTTCTGTCAATTGTTACCATATACAGTGCAATTTTACCACACGCGTTAAGGGACCAACTGGTGTGCGGATTATGGTGCAATTCTGTGAAAAGTACTGGCCGAGGCTGATTTGACTTTTGACGCATTCAAAATAGCGGTCACTATGGAAACTGAACATGTCGCAAAGGACCAGAAGGGTGCAGGTGCGAGTTAACCCAAATCTAAAAATAAACAGTCGCAAAACAAAGTTGAATAATTCCGTTGCGGTGGCGAACATTATGCTGACAACAAATGCAAAGCAAGCCAGGCAGTTTAAAAATAGTAAATGTTTTTTATGCCGCAAAATTGGTCACATTTCAAGGTGGTGTAAACCAAAATATAGAAATCATCATTACGGAATCTGACGGAGAGGAGATTGTGAACTTGCGGTTATTTTCCTTGAGTGTAAAGTATACGGTGCAGCTCGGGTTGGACAACCATAATGTCACGATGGAGATCGATACTGGCAGTGCCTGTACTATCATAAATGAACATGTTTAATTTGCAAAATTCAGCAAATATAAACTGGAGACACCGTCTGTCAATTAAACACATTACCAAACAGCAAAATTGTAGGGCGGTCCAATGTGAATGCTGCTGCAGACAACAAAATCAATGTTACTAAGTGCGAGAAATGTGAATATCATGGCAAAAAAATATGATGGCAAAAGGATAAAATGCTGATTATCAGCAAAATGAGAAAATGCTGATTATCAGCATTTTCTTCTTTTGCCTAAATGTTTTCCTGAGCCAATTTTCTCAGGGACATCAAAATCCGGTCTTGTTTGGGAAAGGGTTAAAGTCATATTCAGGTCAAAAACTAATGCTCAAATTATTGCCTTGTACACTGGATGAATACTTTAAATGGAGGCCTCAGTGCAAAACTATTGTAACTACATATTTTTCAGAAATTCACTTTTTGCATTTTTTTTATCTTTAGGAAGGAATACATCATGTACTTTAATATTGGGTTTCAATTCTGTATAATTAAAAAGATATATAGAATTAAAAAAATATCTTATCTCTTTATATTTGAGAAAGTTATTGAGTTTTTTCCCTCTCCTGTAAAATTTTACAAAATGTAGGTTACAATAGTTTTGCACTAACCCCTCAAAATGACAACATTGTAGATACTAGTTAGGTGATATTCGGTTGTTTGAACTTAAGATGGCACCAATTAGTCTTGTGATAACTGGCTGTTATCACACCCAAGTGTCTTCCGACAGCAAGTTGTCACTAGACTATCTATCTCGTTGGAGGCATTTGTCAGCAAGGCTGAGACCTGGTTATTATTTGTAAATTCTTGGGAAAAGATCGAGTCAAAAACCGAAAATGCTGATTTTTAGCATTCTCTCCTTTTGTCCCAATATTTTCTAGGTTTTATACAAAAATCTGAACTTTATCAACATTTTTCTGTTATCTGCAGCAGCCTTTAAATTTTATCACCCTAAAATTGTGTTGTTTGGGAAAGGAAAATGATGCCCATCTAGTTA
Organism: Fragum sueziense; assembly: GCA_963680895.1. Classification (NCBI taxonomy): domain Eukaryota; kingdom Metazoa; phylum Mollusca; class Bivalvia; order Cardiida; family Cardiidae; genus Fragum; species Fragum sueziense. Next base: position 14,191,767 of record OY804606.1, read on the forward strand.
CTACTTAATGTGCTTTAAATTATATGTGAAGTTTAAACTAGTGATAATATTTATTCTTTAATCTTTTGCATTTTGTCTCTTTGCTTAGCATATTTGTTACAAAACAATAATGTCGAGACTGGTCCAAATTGAAAGCATATTTTTTGCAGGCGACAAAATAAAGGTGACTGAAAATATGAATTTTATGTGGTGACGGGTGGAATACATAGTGGGAAAAGAAGAAAATACTGGTTACCAGCATTCTCTCATTTTCCCATAATATTTTCTAAAGTCTCCTTTCTCGGGGGTATTAAAAGTAGGGATTGTGTGGTAATGGGTTAAAAATTTAAACTATGGTATTGACCTCATGGATAACAGGCTGTTGCTGTGATACAATTGAAATGACATTGAAAATAATCTGAAAAGCTTAAAAATTTGTCATTTGTACTTAACATTAAAATGTTAAAATTAAGTAATGCTACGAAAGGGCAATTTTAAACCTTTCCCAAACAACAAAATAATTATAAAGGTGTTCCAGTTTGAAAGCTGCTGCAGAGGACACAATGTATGTTCATAAAGATAAGATTTATGTATAATAATGCACAGTCTCAGAAAATATTGAGACAAAAGGAGAAAATGCTGATTATCATCATTTTTTCTTTTGTCTCAATGTTTTTCCATTTCAATTCTGTAAGGGACATCAAAAACCAGATCTTGTTTGGGAAAGGGTTTGTAAATATGGGTGAAAATATTCTTTAACTCTTTTCCCAAACAAGACCTGCTTTTGACATCCCTAATAGAAATGGCTTGGGAAATCATTGAAACGAAAAAAGAAACTACTGATAACCAGCAGTTTCTCCTTTTGTCTCAATATTTTCTGTGACATATTTTACACAAATCCTATCCTTAATAACAGCCATTTAGTCATTTGTGGCAGTATTTGAAGTGGATCACCCTAAAATTTTGTCGTTTGGGAAAGGGTTAAGGACAACCTTACAGATCATTTCTTTTAAAATAAACAGTTGAGGTGATGGCTGATTCTAGTCAAATATTTCCACTACCAATGTTTAAAGATTATCAAGTCACTATGAGGTGCATGTATAAATAGTTGTTTATCAATAAGATTCATTGCTAAGATTTGGGGTTCTTTTTGCTGTACGAATCAATGATGTGTACTATGATACACTGTAATTTTTAAAATGGGTTATAGTTTAAAATCTCTGATATGATTTAATATATCCCTTTAGTATAATTTATTTGAAACTGGTCCTTATAGAAAGTAAAAAGTTTGTAACAGTGCTAAAATTTCTTTCTTTTTGACCAGAGATATGCTGTGCAGCACTCAACTTTGCATATCCTGACTGTCCGTGAAATGTTCTAATAGATACAAATGTACCTAGAATATCTATTTCAGTCCCTTGAAATTTCTATTTCTATTTGTTGTTTGAATGCAAAAGTTGACATTCTTGCAGGTTTTCAATGTATGAATATACATTTTTTCTTAATAAATGATTACATATTGTTAATATGCCTTTGTGTCTTTGTGGTTGTGCTTTCCCTCGAAGATAGAATTATATAAATAATAAAATCACGCGCGTCATAATATGAAAATTACCAAAACACTGGCCATGTGTTTTGGGAATTTTCATATTATGACGGGATAAGTTGTATAAAACACCAGACCTTTGAGTCGATGTCATTATCATTACAAACATATGATCAAAACCTACGTTTGATTTCTCTAGGTTGCTGATGTTGGGCTGATGATGTCAGCCGATATCGGCCCGATATCGACAGCCGATGTTGGTCCGATATCGACAGCCGATGTCGGCCCGATGTACTAGCCGATATCGGCCCATGATCGAAAGTGGTTGCAAATCGATATCGGCCCGATGTCGGTGTCGATATCGGGCCGATATAGAAGGCGATATCGGCCCGATATCGACAGCCGATGTCGGCCCGATATCACAGCCGATGTCGGCCCGATGTACTAGCCGATATCGGCCCGTCATCGAAAGTGGTTGCAAATCGATATCGGCCCGATGTCGGTGCCGATATCGGACCGATATAGAAGGCGATATCGGCCCGATATCGACAGCCGATGTCGGCCTGATGTACTAGCCGATATCGGCCCGATGTACTAGCCGATATCGGCCCGCCATCGAAAGTGGTTGCAAATCGATATCGGCCCGATGTCGGCGCCGATATCGGCCCGATATAGAAGGCGATATCGGCCCGATATCGGCCCGATATAAAATGCTTGCTGAGGAATTATGAAAACCATCATTTTCTCCTTTTTCCATTTTGTTTGTCATAGACTTTACTCATTGCATGTATGTAGACTTCCATAATTAGATTGTTGAATATGCTTGTACGCATGTGGCTGTTCAGGCAACCATGTTGCAAGCATATTCATCAATGTTGAGCTCCCAGCAAACATTGCAATATCGGACCGATATCGGCTATATGTCGGAATATCGGTGTCGGCTTTCTGATATCGGCCCGATGTCGGGCCGATATAGATATATTGCAGATATACATTCAGATATTAGTATATTGCTTGTACAATAAATTCGAGTAAAACTGTCTTATTTTGTTAAATAATCAAGTTTGTAATCTGATAATACGGGTTGTAAATTTAAGTCGATATCGGTGCGACATCGGGCCGATATCACCCATATAGTGTTTCTTACAGCATTGTACTTCTACCTACGCACCGCCTTTGCACCGGTTTCTCGGCTCCGAAAGGTTCGACAAAGATTTACATTACTTTTTTCGATTTCTTCTTAATTATCGAGAATATTTTCGTGCAGAAATTTATTCATCTGATCAAACCCTTCTTCCAACACAAATAAGTGCTGTTGATTTTGCAATTACACGTGGTTATATGTAAGTGAACGTAAATTGTAATGCATTTTCGCGACATTCGATCAGTCACTGTTTTGGGTAAAAAATAAAAATATGTTGTGCTACTTTTGAAATACTCTTGAATCGCAATGTAAGGAATGTCAAGCATTCCTTGTTAGATTTTTACCCAACTTATTTCAGAATCTTTTGTATTGCAGGTCACATACCTATCTGTGCAAGGTGGAGTGTCCAGGACGGACATGTCCAAGAGGGTCCTCAAAACCTGCCTCAACAACCAGTAAGCAGTCCAATACAACTGGTATGGTAAAAAGGCGAAAGAAAATTCAAAGATTTGAAACTGGCCCAGGCAGTACTTAGTAAGTAAATATTTGTTTGATTAAGACACTTTTATCTTAAGAGGCAGAACAACAAGCTGTTATACAAGTTGCAATTTGAAAATAAGTATGCTCACTGATAAAATTTGTAATTTCTTTGTACCTTCAGAAAATTCATAAGTCAGCATTTTTTGAAAAGCCTCATTAGGCCAAATAAAAAATATGTGTGATTCAGGTAACATCTCTAAATAACCAGGGCAGGTTGGTAGGGTTTTTTCCTTTACTTCAGCACCAAGTTATAAAACAAATTGAGGTATGCAGATTGATGGCGGTAATACCCGCGGTATGATGTTTTAGTTTGCTTCTTCCGTCTTGTTTTTGTCACAACTAAAGGTTTTACAATTTACTCTTACATTTTTATTTCTTTTGTAGAATCGGTCATGAAGTGCAAAAAGGTTACTGCATCAGAAGTAGATCAAGACTGCAGAGAGTGGTTTCGGATGGCTAGCGACAGGGAAGAAGACAGGAAACAACCGTGGAAACACCTAATGATAATGATTGTTAGGACTAGCATTTGCTGTTTAAATATAAGGGAATTCAAGAAACTGCTGTGTTAAAAGTGTTTTTGAACTAAATTTGCAGAGTGGAAAATGCTTAAATAATTACTTTTCAAAGGAGTTGCCTCTATATTGGGGGCAAATATGTTGATGGTTTACTGACTGGCTCATATTGTAATTGATTTTATGTACTTATGCATTTTGTTCCTGCTACACACTTATATATTTTGTCTCACACATGCCAGTAGGTTGGAGCTGGGGCATGGTATCTGCCTAGTCATTGCATTGACAGATGCACTGTTCTTGCTCTTGCCCCTCGATATATGTATTTATATGACTGATAATGATTGGGAACTAATATGTAAATACAAGTATATGTGTGTAGCAGATCACTTGTGTTTTCTGCTTGTTAATGTTTCATTTTTATGCCCCCGCATCGAAAGATCTTTTTCTGTGATTATAATCATTCTTCATTTAATTGTGTTGTCAGTATTACATGTATATAAATACTCTAGTCATTACAAATGTATTTCAATTATGCATAACAATTACATGTTTGTGTTTTGTATAAAAAGCAACTGATGCTACCTTAACAATCTAGCATATACAGTAACCATCGGAATTTTTTATACAATTCTTAGAATTATAAAACTACATTCTGTCACAGCTTTGCATTTTTTCGTGGCCTTTTTCAAGTTTTCTGCTACAAATTGAAACTGATGTCCAGCGATATGGATCAAGATCAGGTCCTATAAATTGCGGAGTCCGATCTTGGTCCATATTGTTTGAGCATGCTTTTGTATGTAGAGAGCAAAAATAACCGCAAAATCTCAAAATTTGTCCAAGAACTTTCGATGGTTACTGTATCAGTCAGTGCTAACTTTTGAGAAAAACATGCTTTTAATTAGTTGTCATTTGGCTGAATTTCTTAAGCTTTAGACTGCCAAAAACAAACTTCGTTTCATATGCAAACAGCTTGGTATGAATATACTGCTGAATGTTTAAATGTTTTGTCATTCTAAAATTTCTGTTGCTACATGTTGACTGATGACAACAGGTCTAGCTTATGAGTTTATTTTGAATAAAACTTTGAACTGAAAAACCACCTTGTTCTATTTAGCATTTCGACACTTAATTGCTGATACTCTTATAGATATTGATCTGATTTATCCGGCTATATCACAGGATACAGCCAATAGTTGAGAATAACGACAAGAGTTGGCCACTCCCGACATCTTAAATAGAGAAAGATGGTGGATATAGTTGAACTACCTTAAATAAAAGGCTCTAATAAGAAAAAAGCTACCCTAGCAATATCGGCTTAAAGTCGGCTCAAAATCGGCTGTATATCGGATAGCCGATATCGGGCCGACATCTAGCCGGGTTGTACATCCGATGACGGGCCGATGTAGGATTCCGATATCGGGCCGATATATACGACGATATCGGGCCAATATCGGACCGATATGTAATGTTTGCTGGGCTGTCTATTGAATAAATAAAGAATAAAGAAAAACAAATAGTTTCAAATATTATATCAGTTGTTCTATGTTCTGTTCCTCCAAACCCCCTGACAGCACCCCCCTCCCCCATGCTCGCTTGAAAAATCCTATTTTGTCAATAAAACAAACAGGTTTGGGAAAGGAGAAAATATGATTATCAGGGTCCCGATTAAATTTGTAATTAGGCAGGAATCATGACTAACTTTTGTTGGATATTCCTTGATTGGGTTGAAGTTCGCTGGGACATTCTCGCGATGAAAAGCATAAAACAAAGGTCTAGTTTATTCCAAAAAAAAAAATACGCGATTTAATTTACCCGAAACATCGCAGTTCGGCACTTTCCATAACTACGGCATTCTGAACAATTATTTGCAACAAGATTGGTCTTGAACAACTCCATTTCGCGTGAAATATGTCGTAAAGTAAAGGATTAACTAGGGGATATTCGATAACCATTTTAACTCGACCCGTCAATCAAATTAAAACAATATCGAAAGTACATGCCCATAATTATGTATCGTGTAATGCTCTATTGCACACGACACTGGTACCCGATTATAATTATCGATTTTTCTGTCGCTTTGCCTATCAATTAGTTGTCGCGTCATATGTGTTTGGACTAACAATGGATGGCAGTTAAAGGTAATAAACAGTTATACATGGTGCTATTTGTCATGTCGCGTGCCGAGATAATATATTGTCGGTAACGTTCGATAAAGCTGTAACTACAGCGAGTTGGGGCCATTTGATAATTTTTGGGGCCACTTGATTTTTGTTGGCGCCAGGCATTTTCGCCAAATGAAAAATTCTTGCGCCACTTTTATTTTTTTGTCGCATTTGGCGACAATGGCGATAGGCAGTGCCAACCCTGGTCCTAGGTCCACGAAACTTTACAACGTTGTTATAATTGTCCCAAGGAGAAGCCATATTGCTTTAGAACACGTAGCACTTTTTCAGTAACAAAGCACAGCGGGGGCGCAAATGTCCGATTGGCGACAGTTTTAGGGTAGTCCGAATCAAAAGGTGTTGCATAAACTTAAAATTTCTTGCCAAAGGCCGAATATTGCATTAAATAGCCAAATAAATATTGAGCAGAAAGGAGAAAATGTTGGTTGTGAGCAATTACTTTTTCTCTCTCAATGTTATTTTGTAATAAGTGTAAATTTATTGTACTGTGATTTTTATACTGACCCACGCTTCCAACACAAACTTATTTTTGTAAATATGTTTGCACATGCGAATACTTTTCAATTATTTTATAAGGAAAAAAATCCCTATGCACGCCTTAATTAATATGACATTAACTTGTTTATTTTTGCCGTGCTTCACTGATCTCCGGAGTCGGTGTTCAAATCCATTAATTTGATGCTGCACGTGCAACTCGAACTCATTGCCTACTACCGATAGTAATCGGCGTTACCAACAAGTTTACAAAATGTATACTCGGTCAGATTTTAGACAAGATGAATATTTTAGACATTTTTTTTTTACTCGAAGTTTTTTACCTAAATTTGGTATTCAAGCCAGATGATTGGTCTTTGAAACTGCAAAAGCTGTGGTTTCATTTGCTGCTATATTCCGTAATTTTAGCGCGGTTTGTCAACCATGCATAGATTACACAATGTATGACAAAAAATATGCCAAGTAGCGATTATAAAACGACCTTTTTACCAACAACAAATTCGCATTAATCTATATCAAAACTTGCCCTTTTCCGTCAGGCATGCACGAGTTATTCATTTTTTAAGAGCGATTGGCTTTTTTTCGACGCATCCATAGCTGGGTAACTACTCAGGCTCACGGAACGGATCATTTTCAGCAACACAAATGGCAACTGCATCAATCGGGAAATGTTACTGTCCAATCAGTGTCCAGACTGACTTCGGGAGCGGAGATTAGAGTCGGTCATATACTAGACACAGACATAGACAGATATTCGGATATAATTGTGTCAAGATCATCGAGGATGGCTGAACCCGCCAGTAGACGGTTTTGTTCTGCGACGAATCACGCTTCATACCTTAAAAATCAAAGGATGGACACGAATCGGTTATAGCTCTACCCTGGCGTTATCGAAGTCGACACTTTTCCGTCAATGGTATGTCATGGTTTAGGGCAGGATCAAACATCATGAAAGGCACAACTCGTTGTGTTTTCGTAATTGACACAAGAGGTGGATATCCCCCTTCTGGTGTTAATTTGTTTCAAAAGACACCCTTCGTTTAGCTCTTCTTCTGTGAATGAGATTTTTTCTGGGCAGATGTCATCTGCAGATTGTATATGTTCCAATTATTGGCTGCTCAAATTTCGTTTCTTTCGATGAAATAATAAATGTGATAAACAAATATTTGCCTTTGAGGTGTATTTTAGCACATATATTTCAATGCTATCTATTATGAAAAGGAAATACCGGTACATAAAACTAAAAAAGAGAAAAGACAACGTAGGATTTGAACCCACCACCTCCGAATTTAGACACGTTCACTCAACACAGAAATAGGGGAACCATCATCACGTATGCTGAGATGCCCCCCCCCCTACAATTTATCTCGGTTTCGTATTCGTATTCCATTTCGTACTAATTCGTAAATCTCTATTTATACTATATGTAACGTTTTACTTACAGTAATGTCCTTCTATGACCGAAATTTTAAACGAGAATAACTCAAAAACACTAGACCACCATGTTGCCCTCTTGTCACTGTACTGATTATCTAGTTTATCACACGGTTATCACACGGACATCGGACCTTAACTAATCTTTATGAACTCATGGCAAATCGTTACTTTTTAACAAAAACATCGTAACTGCAGCTTTAAACAAGCTGAATGTACGCGTTTTTTGCAAAAAGGCGACGATATGAAATGACCCCTTTTCTGGAGAGTTTATAGTATGAAATTCAATTGAAGGATATCACAATTACACAACTTGCAAAAATTAACAAAGACATAGATTAAACCAGATATCTAAATATAACTTCATATGAACGTGCAATCTTGACAATCATAAACAAACTGCAATACAACTGTTTTTGGTTTTCCAACAAAATCCTGTTAAACGCTTGTATCCTACAACAGAATTGACACACGTCACCAATAATGCACGGGCATATAGACAAGGATGCGGGAGGTGCTGCATTCGCCGCACCAATAATTCCCGTAGATGCAATCAAGCAAGAAAATTGCACTAAAATGACTCAAAAATTGTGTTCAAGTATAGTCTAGAATGCACCAAATCGCATCATTTTTCCAAACAATTGACAACGGACAACGTAGCTCGCATCGACGCGCCTTTTTAACAGGAAAAGTCAATCTTTTAATGTCAAAGTCACAAGGTCAAATTTCATAATCTCAAATGAGAGGTCTTGATGGGATCTGTCTATGCGTGAAATATCAATATGACATCTCGTACAGTTTGTAATATATGATATCGACCGATATGTTTTTGTCTACGTAACCGACGTCGCCGTCGAGACGCCAACACTGACACCAACGACACTAGTGATGTAACATTACCTCCACGGGCATGAAGTATGGCCTCTCAAAGGTGTAAAAGCCGTCGGTTTGGTTAAAGAAGGTAGTTTTTCTATTCAGGAACTCTTTCAGACAATACAAAAGGTTTGGAGGTTATGTGTGAGTTTCCCATTTTAACCAAATTTCAGTCTACAGGCATGTTAGAATAATAGTGAGGGAGCGTAAGTCCAAAAAGTGGCAAAATACTTCACTTTGTGATACAAGCACCAACTTTGGCAAAATTGTTCCTCAGAGTATACCATTTTCAAAACAAATGGTATCAACGATGAAAATCCATTATGGCGGCCATTTTTTCAAGATGGCCGCCATCTCTTGGGGTAAAAAAAAATCAGAAAAAATACTTCATTATGAGATACAAGCACCAAATTTGGCACAAATGTTCCCCAGAATATACTCTTTTCAAAATATATGGTATCCACCATGAAAAACCAACATGGCTGCCAATAAGCTCCCTCACTATACAGGATATCCTTACTGAAAGTTCAATAATTCAGAACAGACTGCAGCATTTACAGGCTTCTTTTCAAATGGGGGTAGTCGGCATGTGCAAATTTTGAACGTATTCTGTAGATTCGTCAAAAAATATTTACAAAGATCTGAGTGATGCGTTAGCCGTTTTGCCGAGTATATATGGGACTAATCAAAATTCTTATAAGTCTCATTAGGGGCAGACTACATTAAGTCCGAGATCTAACACGTCTGCTTTGTAAGGCCATACAAGGCATGGACAATACCCTAAAAATCACACATGGGATCAGTGCATTGTGTGTCCTTTGTTTATGCCGTACCGAATGTACGATTGTAACAGACTCTCCCATTGGCTGATTCATTTGGGCCAGAAACATTTCGACTGCTCGCATAAATTTCGTAACTGGTCGCGTAATTTGATTGGCTGAAAGCCTAAATATACGGGTCGACGCGTATATTTTATGCGTCGACGCATAAATTTACGCGTCGACGCGTATATTTTATGGGTGCACGCTAAAAGAAGACTTTTGACCCATTTGGTACGCCATATTTGTTAGCGTTTATAACAGTGCCACACTGTCTCTTATGCTTGAAATGAGTAATCAACCAAATTCAACTGGAATACGCCAAAACTGCAGAAGGAGAACACGTGCAAGATCTTATACGCTATTGACATCATCCCTGCCCCTATCTCTCATTCTAAGATGGTCTCAGAGGTATTTGATTGTCGTATAATCCAACAATCTTGATGTCAAGTCTACCACATCCACATTATGTAACTACGGAAAGTTCATGGTGTGTGTAGCAAGGTGTAGACTAGACAGGCGTAATCCTGCTGGAGAATGGTAGCATGCTCTTAACCCTTTCCCAAACAAGACCTGGCTTGGGAAAACATTGAGACAAAAGAAGAAACTGCTGATAACCAGCAGTTTCTCCTTTTGTCTCAATATTTTCCATGCTATATTTTTACACAGATCCTGCTTTTACCAACATCCATTTTGAGGTCTGCAGCCTCTTTCTAAGTGGAAAAGTCAAAATTTCCTTCGTTTGGGAAAGGGTTAAATCAAGAATGACAAAACCACAGACGGAGAATGTTAAGTTAAAGCACAATACCCGTAATGTGGCCATTTTTTTCAAGTGGCATCGTTACATGTCCGAACCTATATAGGCATGGCCGTAAACATTCTGCGGTGGAATAGAAAGTTCCACCGCCGAATGTTTTTGATGGCGCCCGAATAATTCCAACGTCGCATGAGTCTCATTAGGGATAGTCTCATTTGGGATACTCTACATTAATATCATACAGCATTCAATGTTCTGTGAATAGTGACCACGTTAGTTTTGCTATAATGTGAAGTCAAGCCCAAGCTTATTCCTGTCATTTTCCCGCCTTCTCTGCTTCAACCCGAATTCAAATTGGTCAAGTATTTGACAAAAATATCGATGATCTTCTGAAGTTCTGAGTCACGTGATTAACCACCGTGATGAATCAAGAAGGTATTTTTTGAAAGACATGCGTGTAATTTATGATAATGGAAGCTAAAGCTGCGCCATGTGAAATGGAATCTGCAATCATTTAGGGTGAAGGGGCTTAACATCTTTCCCTTTCTGATGCCTACTAGGCACCAAGTGTTTTAGTGAAAATCATAGTATTCAAATTAATTTGAAAGCTTTTCCCCTTTCCTCATAGTTACAATTTTACAGAAGCTGGATCGTAAAAACCATAATGTGAATTCTAGACATTCAGACATCCAGAAGGAGGGTAAGGTATTATCGTAATTTAACTAGAGCACATCCGAACCTTTTTCGAATTTTCCAAATCAAAAGCTTTTGTAGAAAACAAATTTGATATAATATACAGAATATGGTTACATAATAACACAAACTATATTGGGCCAAAGGAAGAAAATGTTGGTCCTCGGCATCTTCTTATTTTGTCACAATGTTTTACCAAGAGATTTCTGTTAGGGACATCAAATAAACCCCAATTTTGTCCAAGGATTTTACATAATTTATATCATCCTCTAAATTTTCGGTGTGCCAGATTATACAATAAATGCTATGTACAGGGATCTACAAGATGTTGCATATCATCATAATCTCTATGTCTCTTGACCAATTCCCTAACAGTGACGCCTTTTGATGCCCAACAAGATAAATGCTTAGGAAAAAAAAACATTTTTGAAAATGAAGAAATTGCTTGTCACAAGCAATTTCTTTATTTTCCACAATATTTTGTACCCAGAGTTCTGAAACCGGAAAAAATTCACTTTCTTGAGTTTGTCGTCTGCAACATCTTTGAATTGTTAAACAGTTTAAAATTGTGTCGTATGATAATGTATTTCAGATGAGCGATACTAAAACTGGACCTTGTTTGAATAGGGTTATCATTTTGTGACTAAACTATTACAGTGGATAATCACATGACTAAGATCATCTTTTCAACATTTTTGTTTATACTTCACCAATTTGAATCCGATTTGAAGCAGAGAATGTGGGGAAATGCCAGAAATTAGCTGGGTGTGTTGGATTTTTTGAAATATCAGCTGATAAATAATATTGAAGATCAACCAAATATTTCGATTGGTCTTCAATAACTTTTTATCAGCTGATTTTTCAAAAAATCCACCATGTCTATCTCATGCGTGACCTCTGTCCACCTTCTCTGTTTCAAACCGAGTTCAAATCAGTCCTGTATTACCAAATTATTGAAGATTTTCTGAACTTGTTGCATCACGTAATTATCCACATACCATTTCCCAAACAAGACCTAGTTTTGACGACCCTGATTAGAAAAGGCTTCCGAAAACATTAAGGCAAATGAAGAAAATGCTGATAATCAGCATATTCTCCTTTTACCTCAATATTTTCTGTGCTATATTACACACAAATCATATCTTTATCAATGTCCAATTCGTTGTCTGCAGCACCTCTAAAAAAATTTGACCACCCTAAAGGTTTGTCATTTGGGAAAGGTTTAATCTTATACACATAAACAAATAAAATTATGTTATGTACAACTACATGGAAAAATATTTTATTTTCTCATAAATATCCATTTACATGTTTGGGTTCCAGGGGGAGTACGGTCGCAAGGCTGAAACTTAAAGAGATTGGCGGGAAGGCACCACCAGGAGTGGAGCCGGTGGCTTAATTTGACAACAACTGCATGGAAAAATATTTTATTTTTCATAAAAATCCATTTACATGTACAACTTTCAAATTGTGTCTTATTTATTACATAAATGTGAATGTTAAGAATTTATCTTTTTACCAGGTATCAAGTCTTTTTGACTGGAAAAACATTTAGAGGACCTTTCAGAAAGAGTTGATAATGCAGATACATGTAACATGCATTTTCTACGTTCTTTTTTTTCAGTTTTAACAATGAGATTTTACTCATACATAACATTCTATATATTATAAATATTTCTTTTTAACTGAAGGAATATTGACCCAATACCAGGCGGCCAAATTTTAGACTTGTCCAAATTAAAAGATGTTGCAGATGGCAAGTTTTAACAAGAATTGTCCGCGGACAATAAAGCTCGCCCAAATGAAAGCTTGTCACAAAGAAAAGTCATTTCCTAGGTCAAGGTAAAAAGATCATGGCCCAAAATGAATTTTATAAATGTAGGCCAAGCTCCAAGGTCAAGGTCACAAGGTCATGGTCAAATGTGAACTTGTTGGAAGGAGGTGTGCACCTGTGAAATATCAAGGCTGTAGGTGTAAAAGGACATGAGTTATAGGCCAGGTTAAAGTTTTTTAAAGGTAGGTCAAACTCCAAGGTACAAGGTCATGGTCAAATGTGAAGCGTGTTGGTAGGTGTCCATGTGTGAAATATCAAGGCTGTACTCTGGTGTAAAAGGACATGAGACATAGGCCAGGTTACAGTTTTTAAAAAGTACGTCAAACTCCAAGGTCAAGGTCACAAGGTCCAAGGTCATGGTCAAATGTGAACGGTGTTGGTAGGAGGTGTCCATGTCTGAAATATCGAGGCTGTAGGTGTAAAAGGACATAAAATATAGGCCAGGTTAAAGTTTTTTGAAAGTAGGTCAAACTCCAAAGTCAAGGTCACAAGGTCCAAGGTCATGGTCACATGTGAATCGTGTTGGTAGGAGGTGTCCATATGAGAAATATCAAGGCTGTATGTGGTAAAGGGCACAAGATATAGCCCAGGTTAAAGTTTTTTTAAAAGTAGGTCAAACTCCAAGGTCAGGGTCACAAGGTCAAAGGTCATGGTCAAATGTGAATGGTGTTGGTAGGTGTCCATATGTGAAGTATCAAGGCTGTATGTGGTAAAGGGCACACGATATAGCCCAGGTTAAAGTTTTTTTAGGCCAGGTTAAAGTTTTTTAAAAGTAGGTCAAACTCCAAGGTCAAGGTCACAAGGTCAAAGGTCATGGTCTCAAATGAAAGGTCTTTGAGAGAGGCATCCACATGGGAAATATGAAGACTGTAGGTGTCATAGGGCATCAGATATAGGCCAGGTTAAAGTTTTTTAAAACGGTCAAAAAGTGGGTCAAACTCCAAGGTACCCACAGGTGAAATAGGAAGGCTGTATCTCTAACAGGGCATGAGATATGGGCCAGGTTAAAGTTTTTGCGGATGCTAACGCCGATGCGACATCCGGGGGTATGACAATAGCTCTTCCGAGACTATTGTCCCAGGCGAGCTAAAAAATGACTTAAATTTTTCATTGTTTAAAGTATTGCAGGAAGCAATTTCTCTATTTTCCGTATTCTTTTCCAAAGCCATTTTCTTATGGAGAGTCAAAAAGAGTCAATGTGTGGTAATGGGTTAATCTATTTCCAGACAACACAATTTTGGACTCCTCAAATTTGAAATAATGTTTGCAGGCAATTTCAAGTTGTTGAAATTTTAAAAATCTTTGCATTTTTGGGTAATAAAACATTGTGGATAATTAACTTTCGACAATGTTTTTCAGGAGTCTTTATCTTATGGGGTATCAAAAAGTGTGATCATATAGGAATGGGTTAAAATTGGGCTGGTATTACCATTACCCAAAGGCAAAATAATCTGATCCAATTATAAACCTGCTGTAGACGACAAAAATGGGTGTTGATGATAATGAAATTTGTGTATAAAAAACATAGAAAACATTGAAGTACAAGGATAAAATGATGTCACTTTAGTCAAAACCTGGTCTGCTTTGGGATATATCTTAACCGATTCCAACATATTGGATTTTTTGAAGCCCAGGAAACATTTCAGAAAATGAAGATTGTGCAAGTCACAAGCAACATCTTCATTTACAACTATGTTTTCTACCCAGAAAGACTGTCTTGGGATAGCCAAGTGTCATTATCAAGTACTGGATAGTGATTTTAAGTCCGAAAAGGGTAAAAATCCATTTAATTAAATGTTAGAGAAAGGAATCTTTGCCTAGAGGCTGATATCATGGTCACAGAAGCATGTGCAAAGTTTGAAAGCACTAGGTGTTTCAGCAAAACAGTTTTTACAATTGGAAGTTGCACATAAAAACTTAACCAAGAGTTTTTAAGTCAAATAGGGCATACTTCTTCCAAATAAATTGTCAGGGTAACTTATCTCTGTTTAGAGCCTAATATTATAGTCACAAAAGCATGGGCAAAGTTTCAAAGTAATAGCATTGATAGAAATTTAGATATGTCAAACTTGTACCTAAAAACTTAGCCAAAGCATTTCGGCGATGCAGATGCCCAGGTGTCTGGAATAGTCACCCTATTTTTCGAATAGTCGCTTTAAAAATGTAAAATTCCATTCATATCAAATTGTCTTCTGCAACATCTGTCAATTTAGATCAGTCTAAAATTTTGCAGTCAGATAATGGATTCAATGTTGTCAGCTCTACCATAAAATACAAAAGAAAACAAAAGTACACACAATACCCTAGCCTCATCACTTTGTGCTCAGGTATATTAAAAAAAAATGTTCCTTGCCCAAACAAAACATAGACCTGATTTGACATCCCTAATAGATAAGGCTTGGGAAACATTGAAGCAAAAGAAGAAAATGCTGATTACTAGCATTTTCTCCTTTTGCCTCAATATTTTACTGGAAATATTGTTCACAAAGCAAATCTTTATTATCATAATTTTTGTTGTCTGCAGCAGCTTTCGAAATGAACCGTCCGCCCTAAAATTCTGTCGTTTGGGAAAGGGTAGAAGAATAAAATCACAGTCACAATATTGACAAGATAACAGCCATAATGCATTCCACGTGGACATAACACAAGAAAGTGAAATCAATTAATCTAATTAGATGAAAGCAAACAATTTCAAATACATGTAGAACCAGTCTAAACTTGTATTATTTGGGGACGGGTTGTCATTTTTTCCCATTACAGCAAAATAAGAAAGATTACTTTTCCAGTACCTATAGCAAATCTTGCAGAGCAGCATGGATCTTGATCAGATTGAAGTGAATTGCAAACTGATCTGGGTGCACAATGGTCCTGATTTTGACAAAACTGATGTAAAAGGCTAGGGAAAACATTGCAGTGAAAGAACAAACTGCTAGTAACCAACATTTTCTCCTTTTGCCTCAATGTTTTCTGTGCTATATCAAACAAGAGGACCATGATGGTCATTAATTGCTCACCTGAACCTAGATAGAAAGAAACTCACAATGTTGTCAAATTCAAGAGCACATAATTTAAGATGTGAGATTATGATCCAGCTGAAAACTGCTTTCATAATATTGAATGATCAATATTTGTGGCTGTTACAGTAAAAACAAAGTGGAAGAAAACAACAATATTGTCACAGCCAAGGGCACATAACTCTGTTCTGATAACTCTGGGCTTTCTAGTCAAATCAAGCTGAAAGCTTCATTCTCCAGGATCTTTATAATGGCCATCAACATTGTGGCCAAGTCTTGCCTTGATTAGTCAATAAATGTAGATGCTACAGTGTAAACAAAGTCGAAAACAGCAATTTTGTCAAATACAAGGGCAAATAACTCCAGACCTCCATGTCCGATCTGACAGAAAATCAAACTCATCTGAGAACTTGTAGTTACCAATATTGTGGCAAAGTTTTGTCTTGATTGGTGAATATTTGTAGATGCTAGAGTGGTAACAAAGTTACAAGAGGACCATGATGGTCCTATATCGCTCACCTGAACCAAAATGATATGAGCAACATTTTTGTTCAATTCAATAAATATTTATGACTTTAAGACCGAAAACGAACTTATGATCAATGACATGAAAATCGAACTCATCCAAGATCTTATGGTGCTCAACATTGTGTCCAAGATTTGTCTTGTTTGATAAATAATTGTAGATTCTGGAGTATAAACAAGATCGAAAACAGCCGAAAACAGCAATTTTGTCAAATTCAAGGGCACATAACTCTCAACTTTTTTATCAGATCAGACTGAAAATCAAACTCATACCAGAACTTATAATCCCCAACATTGTGTCCAAGTTTTGTCTTGATTGATCAATAATTGTAGATTCTAGAGTATAAACAAGGTCGAAAACAGCAATTTTATCAAATTCAAGGGCACATAACTCTCGACTTTGTGGTAAGATCAGGCTGAAATTCAAATTCATCGGAGATCTTATGATACCCAACATTGTGTCCAAGATTTGTCTTGATTGGTCAATAATTGTAGATTCTAGAGTGTAAACAAGTTTGAAAACAGCCGAAAACAGCAATTTTGTCTAATTCAGGGGCACATAACTCTCAACTTTTATTCAGATCGGACTAAAAATCAATCTCATCCAAGATCTTATGGTCTCAAACATTGTGTCCAAGTTTTGTCTTAATTGATAAATTATTGTAGATTCTAGAGTGTAAACAATGTCAACAACAGCCGAAAATGGCAATTTTATCAAATTCAAGGGCACATAACTCTCATCTTTTTGGTCAGATCAGACTGAAAATCAAACTCATTCGAAATCTTATGGTCTCCAACATTGTGTCCAAGATTTGTCTTGATTGGTCAAAAATTGTAGATTCTAGAGTGTAAATAAGGTCGAAAACAGTCAAAAACGGCAATTTTGTCAAATTCAAGGGCTCATAACTCTCAACTTTCTGATCAGATAAGACTGAAAATCAAACTCATCTGAGATCTCATGGTCCCCAACATTATATCCAAGTTTTGTCTTGATTGATGAATAATTGTAGATTCTAGAGAGTAAACAAGGTCAAAAACAGCCGCAAATGGCAATTTTTGTCAAATTCAAGGGCACATAACTCTCGTCTTTCAGATCAGACTGAAAATCGATCTCATCCGAGATCTTATGGTCTGCAACATTATGTCCAAGATTTGTCTTGATTGATTAATAATTGTAGATGCTGGAGTGTAAACAATGTCAAAACTAGGTATTTTTCGCATTCAAGGGCAGATAACTCCTGACTTTCTGGTTCGATCCGACCCATAATCGAACTCATCCGAGATCTTATGGCCATACATGTTTTGACCAAGATTGGTCAAGATTGGCTCATATTTGTAGATGCTAGAGTGTAAACACGAAATTGTGGACAGACAGACAGACGGACAGACAGACAGACGGACGACGGACAAAAAGTGATCACAATAGCTCACCTTGAGCACTTTGTGATCAGGTGAGCTAAAAACTAGCCATTTTTGACGTTCAAGGGCACATAACCCCAGATTTCCATGTTCGATCTGACAAAAAATCGAACTCATCTGAGAACTTATAGGTACCAACATTGTTGCAAAGTTTTGTTTTGATCGGTCAATATTTGTAGATGCTAGAGTGGTAACAGAATCAAAACTAGCCATTTTTGATGTTCAAGGGCACATAACTCCAGACTTCTTTGTCCAATCTGACTCAAAATCGAACTCATCCGAGAACTTAAAGTTAATAACATTGTTGCAAAGTTTTGTTTTGATTGGTCAATATTTGTAGATGCTAGAGTGGTAACAAGCAAATTCGTTGAATTGATATCCCCCGCCGAATATATTTTCATTGTCATTAAAGTAGCGCGGAAACGAATATAACTCTGTATGTATATGGCTTCAACAGAACGAATATCACTCTGTATGTATATGGCTTCAACAGAACGAATATCACTCTGTATTTATATTGCTAAAACAGTCAGGGGAAGTAACTCTACATTTGAGGGTCAAACGGGGTAACCCCCACGATATGCGTATGTCCTCATTGTAGTAAAGCTGTGTGCCAAGTTTCATTGAAATCCGGTGTATAGTTTTCAAGAAATAGCGCGGAAACGAATATCACTCTGTATGTATATGGCTTAAACAGTCAGGGGCAGTAACTCTAAATTTGACTGTCGAACCGGGTAACCCCGACGATATGCGCATGTCCTCATTGTAGTGAAGCTGTGAGCCAAGTTTCATTGAAATCCAGTCTATAGTTTTCAAGAAATAGCGCGGAAACGAATATCACTCTGTATGTATATGGCTAAAACAGTCAGGGGCAGTAACTCTAAATTCGGCGGTCGAACCGGGTAACCCCGACGATATGCGCATGTCCACTTTGTAGTGAAGCTGTGTGCCAAGTTTCATTGAAATCCAGTCTACAGTTTTCAAGAAATAGCGCGGAAACGAATATCACTCTGTATGTATATGGCTTAAACAGTCAGGGGCAGTAACTCTAAATTCGACTATCGAACCGGGTAACCCCGACGATATGCGCATATCCTCATTGTAGTAAAGCTGTGTGCCAAGTTTCATTGAAATCCGGTTTATAGTTTTCAAGAAATAGCGCGGAAACGAATATCACTCTGTATGTATATGGCTTAAACAGTCAGGGGCAGTAACTCTTAATTCGGCGGTGGAACCGGGTAACCCCGACAATATGCGCATGTCCTCATTGTAGTGAAGCTGTGAGCCAAGTTTCATTGAAATCCAGTCTATAGTTTTCAAGAAATAGCGCGGAAACGAATATCACTCTGTATGTATATGGCTAAAACAGTCAGGGGCAGTAACTCTAAATTCGGCGGTCGAACCGGGTAACCCCGACGATATGCGCATGTCCACTTTGTAGTGAAGCTGTGTGCCAAGTTTCATCGAAATCCGGTCTATAGTTTCCAAGAAATAGCGCGGAAACGAATATCACTGTATGTATATGGCTAAAACAGTCAGGGGCAGTAACTCTAAATTCGGCGGTCGAACCGGGTAACCCCGACGATATGCGCATGTCCACTTTGTAGTGAAGCTGTGTGCCAAGTTTCAATGAAATCCGGTCTACAGTTTTCAAGAAATAGCGCGGAAACGAATATCACTCTGGATGTATACGGCTTAAACAGTCAGGGGCAGTAACTCTGAATTCAATGGTCGAACCGGGTAACCGCGACGATATGCGCATGTCCTCTTTGTAGTGAAGCTGTGTGCCAAGTTTCATCGAAATCCGGTCTATAGTTTCCAAGAAATAGCGCGGAAACGAATGTCGGACGGACGGACGGACGGACGGACAGACGGACGGACGTACTCACATTTGACAATTAGGAGTTAACGGAATTATGAGTTTAGTAACTCCTAATTACGAACTGATTTTTCTTTTTGTTCTAACATTTGACAATTATGGGTTTATCGAGTTCAAACAACGAGCTTTAACTCACAATGCTGCGAACAATTCCCTTCTTAATTAACTCCTTTTAACTTCATATGTCCAAAATATTAGTATTTCAAAGTCTAATACTAAGGGAACTTTTAATGTTGCATTTAGCAAATAATCATTATATAGTCACCAGATTCATCCCTAAATCAAAATTTGACCACAAGTTGGTACTTCTTCATTGAAAAAGGGGATCAATCTGTATTTTGCACCTAACAAATCCTGTAATGTATAGTGGTCCAAAGATAAAATTAAGTTTACACAACCTTTTAATTCATAAAAAAACATGTTATTTAATTATATGGAGACACACATACAAATCATCTTATTAATAATATGGAAGTAGACAAAGCCTAAATACGGACGAAAAGCTGTCCGCTTAATTCCTCTACTGATGAAAAACAACAATGGGACAAGGCCTACCTTGTTGTCCTTTCTGACACTTAAGAAACTGAATTACAAACTGGTAAAATACAAACAATATCAATCTATGAAACACATTTGCCTCTGCGAGAGAATTTTTTATCATCGCCAATCGACATACGTGTATTGCATGTAATGTATGTTAAGTTTTTCAAGTGCATGGACGAGGGTAGCTGCTTTGGCCCACGCCTGAAACAAGATTATTTGATAAAGCTTACACGACGTCTGATAGTGCGTTGGAACAAAAAACGTTATGACCGCTAGTTTGATGACGTCGCATTAGCGTCACCCGAACGATAATGCGCGTGAACATCAATGTCCTGGGAACTCAGAAAAAATAACGTTGATGTTATAACCGCATGCATGACGTCACGTTACCTAAAACTTAGGCTATCTCAATATATTGCCCCCCCCCCAACCATTTCGGATTACTTCTAATGCTTATGTAATTAGCGTTAAAGGTATGCACAAATTTTGCAACATTTCGGACATTTTCAACATCCGGTTAAATCATATAACATTTAGATTTTCAGACTTGAACTGAGTATGTGTGACCTATGGACGGGATCACGTCTTAGTAAACTTGGCAGATTTCACATGTCAGGTTTGCTTATGTCTTGAACCGGCGTAAAATGTGTCCTTGTCACTTAAATGTCATCGAAAGGAAATAAGACGTTTGCAATCATGTTTTCAAAACAAAAAGATACAATTTTACAAGCTTCAGTGTGATAAAATGGAAAGTGCAAGAGTTAGACAAAAGCGTTACTGTACAAGACGTTGACGCCCTTACGTCAATGTCTCAAAACTACACAATTTATGGTGATTCAGTGCAGCAAGCACATGTTCGCAACACCGGAAATCAGTGAAGGCAGAGCAACGGCCCATAAGAGATTTGAGACCATATGTTTTTAACATTATCAAGATATCAAAATCTTACGCTACGCCTGCATTATGCACATTGTCATCGGCACGGGACGCATGAAAAATAGTCCCGAGTGTGGTGTAGGGTCGAACATCTTTTCTCTCTGAGTTTCGCTGGATTTAGAGTATAATTAAAGAATTGCAGAAAGAGAAATACATCTTGCAATATTAACGCAATATAATTCCAAACAATACAATGAGACGTTATATTCCATCCGTGAGACAACAAATGATTGTCGTCATTCATTAAAGACATGTCACAATAGAAATTGAAGCAGAAGTCCCAAGGAAATTGGATTATTTAACTATGTCATGTTCGTCAGTATGTTCTGTGAATTTTGAAATTGACCACTATCTCTAATGTCTTAAGAAAACACAAGCAATGTTCCATTTCACACAATTCAAAATACATCCGCTTATTGCCGTGTGAGTTCAGTAGGTGTATACAGATAGTACTTTGTCAATTAATTACTGAGAGACGGGTTCGAGTCACATATTTTTATAATTCGAAATCCCTCTTCCCCCGTCAATTTAGACTCGATGATCTTTGATCATTCACATGTCGTTGTCTATCTATATACTTATGTGGAAAATTGAATGATGATCCCTATGTTGTAATGTAAACTTGTCTAGCACACTTTAGCCTAGTCAATAGACATTTTCATTGTACAAAACCACATCTTTACAATTAATCAGTAATAAACTCACTCTACTATACAGGCTTGCAACGAGTCAACAGAAAAATTCCCTTGCAATATTTGAAAATTCCATGACATGTATACATAATCTAAGTTCTTGATTAACTAGGAATAAATCAAATATTGATTCCTAATTATTGCTACAAACGTTTCCATCAACTATATTAGCTTTTTACTCAAAAGATTAAATTAACTATTAAAGTCATGAACAATATTAACTCATAAATATTGATAAGTGAGTAACAATTTAAAATAACTCTTATAATTATGGACAATTTTAACTCCTAAACATTGAACATCCATCAACTCGCATTTCTATATACAATATTAGCTCTTTATTTCATGAACAATCATAACTCCTAAATATTGAACATCCATCAACTCGCATTTCTATGAACAATACTAGCTCTTAATTTCATGAACAATCATAACTCCTAAATATTGAACATCTATCAACTCGCATTTCTATGAACAATATCAGCTCTTAAATCATTTGATTTACATATATTTTAACTCCCTAAAGTCATGAACAATTTTAACTCCTAAATATTGAACATCCATCAACTCGCATTTCTATGAACAATTTCAGCTCTTAAATCATATGATTTACATGCAAAATTTAACTCTTAAAGTCATGAACAATTTTAACTCCTAAACATTGAACACCCATCAACTCGCATTTCTATGAAAAATTTTAGCTCTTAAATCATATGATTTATGTGTAAATTTTAACTCTTAAAGTCATTGACTATTTTAACTCCTAAACATTGAACATCCATCAACTCGCATTTCTATGAAAAATATTAGCTCTTTCATCATCTATGAGAATTAACTCTTATAAATATGGACAGCTTTTAAATTCTTATTATTAAACAGTTTTTAACATGTGTTTCCATGAACAATATAAGCTCTTTCATCATCTATGAGAATTAACTTTTTATAGCCATGGACAATCTTATATTTCTTATTATCAAACAGCTTTTAACATGTTTTTCCATGAACAATATCAGCTCTTTAATCATTTATGAAAATCAACTCTTATACAAGGGATGATCCATAAATTTGTACAATATACCCATATCTTCTTTATCACTAGCTTGATCAGTATATAATTTGGTAATAATGTAGTTCATTATCTATAGATAGTATGAAGATTTTAAAGCTTAACAAAAAGGTTCTAGCAACCGTAAACTGTGTTACCATAGGAACGTGAGCGTACCTAGGCGGGGGAATGTCGAAAAATGACACATGATCGTTGAATTAATCATTTTTCTTAAATTTCTGTGATATCTTTTGGTACAAATTATTATTTCGTTGGTATTGCGTAGTGACATCAAGTTGTATACGTTGATTTAAAAGTTGTTATGAGGACACTACTTTTTACAAGATAGAACTGATTAGTGGAATAGCAATATGACGTCGACAACAAAATTTGAATGTCGGTCTATTATAAAATTCGGTCACAATCTTGGTCATACACCAACACATGTATTTAGAATGATAAAGAAAATAAGAATATAGTGTTTTAGGCAAAATATGTTTAAGTGATACCCAATATTCTGACTTCAATAGTTCACAATGAGTGCCAAGATAGTCCTGCAAAAGGCCACATCCCGGTTAACGACGTCAAAACTGGAATAAACAGTGAAAGGTTCCGTTTTGATAGTAAATCTATCTTCGATTCTAAATTCTCATGCCGCACATTTATACCTCGGACACTGAATTGTGTGAGAGTAAATAAGCACTTTAAATAAAAGTGGTCATGATCGCGTTAAGCTGACGTCACTGGGCAATAACTTTTATATGTTCTCTATTGAAAATTTCCACATTTATTGTACAGATGTCAAATTAAAAAAAACTGTACAATTTTTGTTTTGATAGTCAACATTCCTTGAGTTTTTTATTAGCCCAGTGTACGAACTTTTGGATCATCCCTTGTAAACTTGGAAAATTTTAATTTCTTATTATTAAACAACTTTTAACATGTATTTCCATAAACAAAATTTGCTCTTTTATCATATATAAGTATTATCTGCCTCTCATACGAGAGGTCATGGGTTCGATACCCTGGCACGGCAAATACCCTTCTGACAAATATGTCACCCGTCAATGGTTTGATATCGTGAATCTATGTGGGGCAGCAGCTGGAGGCTCGCTAAGGGTATTGTGGTATGATAAATGACAGGAATCCATGGTTAGGTGCTCCAGCCGCCGCGATATGACCATAGTA
Source organism: Fragum sueziense (assembly GCA_963680895.1). Taxonomy (NCBI): domain Eukaryota; kingdom Metazoa; phylum Mollusca; class Bivalvia; order Cardiida; family Cardiidae; genus Fragum; species Fragum sueziense. The sequence goes on from OY804606.1 coordinate 14,215,819, forward strand.
GTTGAAAACGGCGTAAAAACCAATGAATCAAATCAAATATATGAGAATTAAATCTTATAAACATGGACACTTTCTAATTTCAAAAAGTTTTTAACATCTTAAATCATCTATAAGTATTAACTCTTATAACCATGGACAACTTCTTATTATATAACAGCTTTAAACATATATTTCCATGAACAAAATTAGCTCATAAATCATCTATGAGAATTAACTCTTATAACCATGGACAATTTTTAATTTCTTATAATTCAACAGCTTTTGACATGCATTTCCTTGAACAATATAAGCTCTTAAATCATCTTTGAGAATTAAATGTTTATACCATGGACAATTTTTAATCTATAATTACTAAACAGCTTTTGACATGTATTTCCTTGAACAATATTAGCTCTTAAATCATCTATGAGAATTAACTCTTAAAACCATGGACAATTTTTAATTTCTTATTATCAATCAGTTTTAATATGTATTGCCACGAACAATATCAGCTCTTAAATCAACTATGAGAATTAACTCTTATAACCATGGACAATTTTTAATTTCTTATTATCGAACAGTTTCTAACGTGTATTTCAATGAACAATATAAGCTCTTAAGGTTTACGAACTGAGAATTAAAACACCACGTTCTAGCCATACGAAATGCATCAAATTGCACACACTTGTAAATACATTTCACATGAGTTGATTCACCAGGCCGGATTTCAAGATTATGCTTCAAGAAGAAAATAATTTACAAATATTATTTCACTCTATTTTCATATGCAAGGGAGGTAATTTTGAACTTTTTTGTCAAATATTTCCGTAAGTGTGCATTAATTCAAAATTTTAAACCATACAAAATGCTTACATTTGTATTTGGAATGGAAATGTAGCAAAGATTAGGAATTACTGGTACTTTTCAAATTTCGCCTCTGGCTCTGCATTTCATTCTCAGTTCGTCAACCTTAAATCATCTATTAGAATTAACTCTTATAACCATGGACAATTTTTACTTTCTTATTATCAAACAGTTTTAACATGTATTTCCATGAATAACATTAACTCTTAAATCATCTATGAATATTAACTCTTAAAACCATGGACAATTGTTAATTTCTTATTATCAAACAGCTTTTAACATGTATTTCGATGAACAATATTAGCTTTTTATTCATCTATGAAAATAAATTCTTATAAACATGGACAATTAATAATTTCTTATTATCAAACAGTTTTTAGCATGTATTTCCATGAACAATATTAGCTCTTTAATCATCTATGAGAATTAACTGTTATATAAACATTGACAATTTCTATTTTCTTATTATTAACCCTTTCCCAACCAAGACCTGGCTTTGAAGTCCTTAATAGAAATGGCTTGGGAAAATATTGAGACAAAAGAAGAAACTGCTGATAACCAGCAGTTTCTCCTTTTGCCTCAATATTTTCTCAGCTATATTGTACACAAATCTTATCTTTATTCACATATAATTTGTAGTCTGCTGCTGCTTTTAAATTGGACCACCCTAAAATTCTGTTGTTTGGGAATGGGTTAAACAGCTTTTAATGTGTTTTTCCATGAACACAATTAGCTCTTAAAGTATCTATGAGAATTAACTTGTATAACCATGGACAATTTTTAATTTCTTTTTATCAAAAAGCTTTTGACATGAATTTCCTTGAATAATATTAGCTCTTAAATCATATATGAGTATTAACTCTTAAACCATGGACAATTACTTATTTCTTATTGTTAAACAGCTTTTGACATGTATTTCCTTGAACAATATTAGCTCTTAAATCATCTACGAGAATTAACTCTTATTAATATGGACAATTTTTAATTTCTTATTATTAAACAGCTTTTAACATGTATTTCCATGAAAAATATTAGCTCTTAAATCATCTATGTGCATTAACTCTTATAACCATGGACAATTTTTATTTTCTTATAAATAACCCTTTCCCAAACAAGACCTGGTTTTGATGTCCCTAATAGAAAAGGCTTGACAAAACGTTGAAACAAAAGAAGAAACTGCTGATAACCAGCAGTTTCTCCTTTTGTCTCAATATTTTCTCTACCATATTTTACACAAACCCTATTTTTAATAACATCCATTTTGTCATTTGTGACAGTGTTTGAAGTGGATCACTCTAAAATTTTGTCGTTTGGTAAAGGGTTAAACCGTTTTTAACATGCATTTCCATGAAGAATTTTAGCTATTAAATCATCTATGGGAATTAACTCTTATGACTATGGACAATTTTTAATTTCTTATTATCAATCAGTTTTTAACATCTATTTCTATGAACAATAAAAGCTCTTAATCATCTATCAAAATTAACTCTTATAACCATGGACAATTTTTACTTTCTTATTATCAAACAGTTTTTAACATGAATTTCAATGAACAATATTAGCTCTTAAATCATCTATGAGAATTAAATCTTTTAACCATGGACAATTGCTAATTTATTATTATCAAACAGTTTTTAACATGTATTTTTATGAACAAATTTAACTCTTTAATAATCTATGAGAATTAACTCTTATAAGCATGGACAATTTTTAATTTCTCATTATTAAACAGTTTATTTAACATGTTTTTCCATGAACAATATTAGCTCTTTAATAATCTATGGGAATTAACTCTTATAAACATGGACAATTTTTAATTTCTTATTATTAATTTGATTCCATGAACATTATTAGATCTTAAATCATCTATGAGAATTAAATCTTATAACCATGGACAATTTTTAATTTCTTATTATCAAACAGCTTTTAACATGTATTCCATGAACAATATTAGATCTTAACCCATTTCCAAACAACACAATTTTGGACTGTTCAATATTCAAAGATGATGCAGACGACAATTCAAAGTGAATAAAATTTTATCTTTTTTGTTATTTTATGTAGAAAACGTTGTGGGAAATGAAGAAATTGCTTGTCACAAGTAATTTCTTCATTTTCTACAATGTTTTCCCAAGCCTTTTCTTGTGAGAGAGTCAAAAGGTGTCACTGAACGGTTATGGGATAAATCATCTTTGAGAATTAACTTGTATAACCATGGACAATTTTAAATTTCTTATTATCAAACAGTTATTAATGTGTATTTCCATGAACAATATTAGCTCTTGAGTCATCTATGAGAATTAACTCTTATTACTGAACGATATTAGCTCTTTATCAAAGATTAAAATCAAAACTTATAATCATGAACAATTTTTAATTTCTTATTATCAAAAAGCTTTTAACATGTATTTCCATAAACAATATTAGCTCTTTAATGCTAGATTACAATTTTAAAAAACTTATTTTAACATGGACAGTTTAACTTTCTAAATTTTGAGCAACTATAAAAACACATTTTCCAAAATGAGAGGTCTTGATGTGAAGGAACATTACCTTCAAGGCAACAAATCCTTTGTCAAATCTCTGGCATTTTCCTGCCTTCTGTCAAGCAATTTCTTCATTTCCCACAATGTTTTCCATGTAAAAAGACCAAAAAATTCAAAATTGTATTCACTTGGAATTGTCGTCTGCATCATCTTTGAATTTGGACTAACCTAAAAATTTGCCATTTGATAATGGGTTAACACATAGAAAAACCTGAAGGGTCTGAATTTTTCCATATGCATTAATCTTTTCAATTGAAGTTTTGGCTAGATTTGTAAATACTCATGTTTCAATGCTTAAATGTAGATACAACCTAAATATACTGCAGCAACAAAGTCTAAGTGAACGGAAAGAATATGGTTTTTGAGGCTGTTAGATAGGAAACATCCAAAAATGGCAATTTGGTCAAATTCAAGGGCGCATAATAGGGAATGAAAGATGAAAATTAGACTTGTAAAAAAAATCTAAGGTCAGCAATTTCCTGCATATTTTTTTTATTGGTCAATATTTGTTGCTGTTAAAGTGAACATAGCATTGAAAACTGAAACTAGTGCATATTTAAAAGAATAAGGGAGTGAAAAGGTTGAATACTAATATATATTGACCATGTTTTAAGTCCCCAACACCATTGTTAAAATTACATCAATGGAAAAAATTCCGAATTAAAATTCTGGATATCGAAATTGCTAGAAATATCATTGTATAAAGTAAATAAAAGAATGTTTACTCTTAACCCTTTCCCAAACAACAAATTTTAGGGTAGTCCTATTTAAAAGCTGTTTTAGAGGACAAAATTGATGTTAAAAAGGAAGGGATTTGTGTATAATATAGCACAGAAAATATTGAGACAAAAGAAGGAACAACTGATTATCAGCAGTATCTTCTTTTGCCTCAATGTTTTGCCAAGCCTTTTCCATTAGGGACATCAAAACCAGGTCTTGTTTTGGGAAAGGGGGGAATAAAGTATGATGAATTTCTATTTCAAAGGCCCTTATTTACATTTTTAAAGGCAAGTCTAAATTATCCCATGCATATTTGGCAAACCTAGATAACTTTCCAAATCCATCTTTTTCTATAACATGGTAGGTAACCCACATGACTTTTGGGAAACGTTCACACCGAAAAAATCGCCCGCTTTAAGGTATGTTTTGTTTAATTTCTCAGCTTATATGCTACGGCTTTTTGATGAGATAAAGAGCACGGTACGCACATTTGAGAGGGCCATTCCCGTTTGTAACTCACTATGCTCCAAATCCCATGGTTTCTTCAAACATTCAAGTTTGACGAAACCACTGGATTGTGAGCAGAGTGAGATACAGATGGGAATGGCCCTCTCAATTGCGCGTTCCGTGCGCTTTATCTCATCAAAATCCTTAGAGTATAAGCTGAGAAATTAAACAAAATATACCTTGAAGCGGACGATTTTTCAGTGTGTACGCTTCCCAAAAGTCATGTGGGTTACCCACCGTGATAAGACCAGTTCCCAAATCTAAAATAACATTTTATTCCTAAAACCAAGTTTAAAAGTCCCCTCCAAAATACTTTGAGTTGTTGGCTATCATTTCTATCAATGGACAGCAATTTACAGCAAAATAAGTTATGACCCCCTTGTCTTGTATGTGAAGTAGATATCAGGACTTCCACTGTACTGCGACAGTAAAACATTTTCCAAGCTGACTGTCAGCCCGAACATTTGCTTCTCATCAGCAGACTTACAACAGGGAGGAAGGGGGTGAAGGGTGAGAAATCATCAAGAATTAAGTTCTCAAAAATAAAGTTGTGACATGTGCACCCATCAGTTTAATTTACAAAGCCAATACCAGTCACTAAGTTTGGCTCATTTTCAAAATGCTCAACTCTAAATTTATGAGCTTCTCAGGACCATAATTTCATTTTGCATAGAGCAAATTTGAACATATTGGAATGATTTAACATATTTGTTAAGATCCAAAGTTAAGGGCAACTCTATGTTTATCATTTCTTCCAATGATCTTACCAAAATTCCCATTTCATTGTATAGAGGGTATAAAACATTTTGGTATCCGGGCTTTGGTATGTCCGGTAACTGCTTCAGTTACAAAAGAGTTTTTTTTTCTCTCTTAATTTGTAGTGTAGTCATTCATGAAATGTGTGATGTGTTAAGATTTTTTTATCACAAGTCTACAACACGTGAACATAGGTTTGTAAGATGTTATCTAAATGTACTCACATCAACTCATTCATTACATCTCAGATGGATATCAAACCTCCATATTGAAATCTTTGATATGGGCCAAGTTGCCTGTCCAAGTCTTAGGAGTTATCAAAAATTACCCATAATGCAAAGCAAAGTTGCCTGTTCAAGCCATAGGAGTTATAAAAAATACCCATAATGCAAAGTCAAATTTGGAAGTGGCAAATGGCATGAGAGGAGACAATGATGTAAGGGAGGTAACTTCTACCTAACTGTTCATAGTATGAACAAAAGCCCCAGTTCATGAATTAGGAGTTTCTCTCTGCACAGTGTTCCTAATGCCAAAATTGACTTACTGGCAAATTTTGGTGAGGGAAGTAGGAGTTAACCTCGTAATTCTTGACAAACTCTTAAACCTTGAACGGACAACTGCAGTAACTCCTAATTGCCAAATAATAGCACGGACGGACGGACGGACGGACGGACGGACGGACATGGCAAAAACAATATCCCCCCCGAAAAATTTTTTCGGCGGGGGATAACAAAGTCAAAACTAGGCATTTTTGATGTTCAAGGGCACATAACTCCAGACTTCCTGGTCCAATCTGACTCAAAATCAAACTCATCTAAGAACCTATGGTCATACATATTTTGACCAGGTTTGGTTAAGATTGGTCAATATTTGTAGATACTAGAGTGGTAACAAAGTCGAAAGTAGCCATTTTTGACGTTCAAGAGCAGATAACTCCAGACTTCCTTGTCCAATCTGACTCAAAATCAAACTCATTCGAGAACATATGGTCATACATATTTTGACCAAGTTTGGATAAGATTGGTCAATATTTGTAGATACTAGAGTGGTAACAAAGTCAAAACTAGCCATTTTTGACATTAAAGGGCAGATAACTCCAGACTTCCTTGTCCGATCTGACTCAAAATCAAACTCATCCAAGATCTTATGGTCATACATGTTTTGACCAAGTTTGGTTACGATTGGTCAATATTTGTGGGTGCTAGAGTGGTAACACCAAAATGTGAACAGACGGAAGGACAGACGGACAGACTGACAGACAGACGGACGCCGACGGACAAAAAGTGACCACAATAGCTCACCTTGAGCACTTCGTGCTCAGGTGAGCTAACAAAAATCCAGTCTTAATCAATTTAAACTTTGTAATCTGCAACAGCTTTTAGATAGGAAAAGTTTAAAAAATTTGCGAAATGGAACATGGTTAACATTAAAAAAGACAGAAAACATATCATGGTGTTGCAAAATAAACAATGTGCATTAAATATCGATTACAATAGAAGAGACATGGTAACAAATGTATGAAATTCACTTGTATATAATTATATGATCAAAACAAGGAAAACAAAAACTAACATAAATATGAACCATCTAGATTATAGGTTTTTTTCTATAATTTTAAAGGTAAATTTAGAAAGAACAGTATGTTAAATGTAATGCTAAAAACATTCTTGCTTTTACAAGATACATATAACACTGTTCTTAAAAACAAGATGTGTTTGTGAAACACCAATGTCTCCTAAATGGCCAATAATAAGTTTTTGGCAAGACAGACAGACAAACTGACACAAGTAAAACAATATGCCCCCATCTTTCGATAGGGGGATAAAACACCAAAACAACATAAAGAATCAAGAAAAGTCCATGCAGTGGTTCTTAAATTGACATGTAACCTTGACATTTTACTTTGATCCTGATCTATGATCTCAACCTTTGCAATCACAAAAGTACACCAAAATATGGAAGGTTCTCCAATCTCATTATTTTTTCACAAGTAATGACCAGTTTAAAAAACATGGCACTAAATCCCAAACAAGATCTGGTGTTGACATCAAAAAATGAAAGGTTTTGACAAACATTAAGGCAAAATAAAACATAAGCTGTCATAGATGGGTTATGCTCCTTGAATAAGTGTTTGTCACAAAAAAAGCTATAACACATTAAGCCCCCTTTTCCCATGACGGAATTTCTGAACACACATAATTTATAGAATATGGTCTAGAACATAAGAATTTATCACTCATTTTCCTAAACGATTTCCCAAGCATTAATCTCATGGCCTGTCAAAAGGTGTCATAATGATGAAATACATTAAGCTGTTGCCCAGGTGACTAAAACTAACTAATTCTTCTAATAGTTGAGCTAAAAGTTATGAATAAACACACACAAATGCCGTATTAACTTAACACATTGCAAAACACAAAAAAAATTCTGTAGTTCAATTTGAAAATTGCTGCAGGTGAATATCATAGAAAATGGTTAGGCAAAAGGAGAAACTACTGATTATCAGCATTGTCTGTATTTGCCACAATGTTTTACCAATTTTAAAAATTCTATTTTTGGTCAAATCAAGGACATTAAAACCAGGTTGAGATTGGTAAAGGGTTAATATTATCTGCAATCTTTCTATAGCAAAGTAAAGTAACAGATTTTAGCAAAATTTAAATAAAATACATAGAAGCCCTATATACGGTAAGTGAAATGGATACAAAGTGCTGCCCTTATTAGGAAGTTATTAACCCATTACCAGACGGCATACTTTTTGACTTGTCCTAATTCAAAGATGTTTCAGATGACAATTTCAAGTGACTGAAATGTTACATTTCTTGTTCTCTCTGTGTAGAAAACATTGTGGGAAATGAAGAAGTGGCTTGTCACAAGCTATTTCTCCATTTTCTACAATATTATCCCAAGCCTTTCCTTGTGAAGGAGTCAAAAGGTGTCACTGTGCAGTAATGGGTGAAGCTCCCCATTTTATAAAAGTGACCTGTCCTACTAAAAGGAATATTTTGGGAAGTGTGAAAATTATAACCCCTAGTCAGTCTGCCTGAACTGACTTGGATCATAACTTCTGACTCTAAGGGGAATTTCTGGATCTAATCTGGATCTTACTATATATTCATTTTCCAAAGGCAGCATATGGTTGACATCTGCTAAGTCTGATCCATTTTTCTAATTTTGTTTTAATGTACTTCCTACAATGTCCCTTTTAGCCTGACTGGTCACAAATGCCAAACAAGTATTTGCTTGAACATAACCAATTACCACATAGGGACGCCCTTTGACTCCAAACAAGATAAAAGTATTCGAAAACATTGTGGAAATGAAGAAATTGCTTGTGACAAGCAATTTCTTCATTTCTCACAATGTTTTCTTCAAAGGGAGACCAACTTATTGTAAATTCCCTACAATTAAATTTATCTTCTGCAACATGTTTGAATTTGGATGAGTTGAAAAATTTGCTGTCTGGTAACATGTTAACTAACATAATTTATTCTATTATCACAGTGCAGATGTCTATGGGGGGGGGGGGGGGGGGGGGGTAAAGATATTTTATTGTTAACTCTTTCCTTAACAACAGAATACTATAGTGGTCCAATTCGAAAGATGTTGAGAACAAAATTGATGTTGATAGATCCTTAATATAGAATATTTGAGAAAAATGTCATAGAAAATACCGAGACAAAAGGAACAAATACAGGTTATCAGCATTTTCTTCTTTTGTCTCCATGTTTTCCCAAGCATTTTCTATGAGAGACCTAATAACAAGATTTTGTTTGGGAGCAGATTAATTTGTTATTACAAATTCAAACTCTATGTTGTGGGTAATTATTTGAAAGAATATTAACTGATAATATGAATTCAGAAAAGCAAATATCGAGGGGTTAGTGCAAAACTATTGTAAGTGCCTATATTTATATGGGCACTTACAATAGTTTTGTACTGACCCCTCGATATGCCCTTTTTCTATAGCTCTAAATTGTTGTGGAAAGAGTTAAGCAACAACTGTTCAAGATCCGCCAGCTTGTGTGTCCTCTGTTTGGACTATCACATTATTATTATTGTTACCATTCATGCACTTCTGTACAGGATCAAAATGAAACAAATGGCCTCGAACACTCCGAGAATATTTCGCATATGACGCCCATCCAAGTAATATGAAGGCAAACGATATAAGGATGAGAATGCCGAAGACTTCTGGCTGCGGCGCCGCAATCACCATGATGAATTTGAGCATGTCCATCAGCATGTTTAAGGACTGTTGAACACCGTTCACAACACCTCGCTGTGTTTCCTTCACGTTTTCTAAAAATAGCTGCGTTATCGTTAAATCAGACAACCAGAGACCTGGAAATATTTAAACCATATTACAAGACGGAACTAGAAATCTATCACTAATGGTCACAAAATACCCCCGTCACTACATGTATCTGGACATGCGTTTTTGTCGAAAACAAAGGACAATTTCTCACAAAATAAGCAAGATAGAGTTATGCTCCTTGGAGACGTAACTTCTCTTTAGTGAGAACTTTGTACCCAGAGTACTTTCAGAGATATGCTTTGGACAAGTACTTCGTACACAAACAGTCAGATGGATGGACAGATGGACAGACAGACAGGCTGATTCCAGTATACTCCCTCAAATATTCCTTTTGTGGGGTAGAGTAAAACATTTGTTTAGCAAGGGTATAACAATATTAGACTAGTCTTCTATTACAAGATGTTGAAGACAACAATTTTTAGTAAATGAATTTCTGCATATCTTTGGTCTTTCTTGGTAGAAAACATTGTGGGGCAATTTCTTCAATTCCCACAATTTTGTATCCCCAACTAGAAAGACCTGAAGGTCTTGAGTCGCTCCACAGGCCTGAATTTCTTGTTATTTACTATAAACTAGAGATAAAGCAAAGTAAAAATAGAGCCGAAAATGGTAATTTTGTCAATTTCAAGGGCACATAACTCATGATGTAAAATTCAGATCAAGCTGAAAATTACACCAAGGCAAGATCTTATAGTCACCAACATTTTGTCAAAGTTTTGTCTAGATTGGTCAATATTTGTAGTTGCTAGAGTGAAAACATGCCAAAATAGAGCCGAAAATAGCAATTTTGTCAATTTCAAGGGCACATCACTCATGATGTAAAATTCAGATGAAGCTGAAAATTATACCAAGGCAAGATCTTATAGTCAACAATATTCTGTACAAGTTTTGTCTTGATTAGTTAATATTTGTAGTTGCTAGAGTGAAATCAAAGTCAAAATAGAGTCGATAATTGCAATTTTGTCAAATTCAACGGCACATAACTCATGATATAAAATTCCGATCAAGCTGAAAATTACACCCAGGCAGGATATTATGCTTATATATATTATGTCCAAGTTTGGTTGATATTTGTAGATTTTAGAGCAAAAATAAAGTCAAAACCAGCTATTTTTGACATTCAAGGGCAGATAACTCAGGTTATTCTGATTTGATCAAAATTCTTTGAAGGAATCTGAGAGAGGGTCACCCAAGGATCATTCCTGTGAAGTTTGGTTGAAATCCATCCAGTAGTTTCTGAGGAGAAGATTTTTAAAGAAAAAGTTTACGGACGCACGGATGCACTGACGCACGACGTACACATCGCCATGACAATAGCCTGCTGGCCTGAAAGGCCAGTGGAGCTAAAAATTGTAAAATGTCTTCAAATTTAAAATATAATTTGCAGCATCTTTGGATTTGTAAGTCTTGAATTATGATGTTTGGTAATAAGCTACAGTATATCAAAATATAGCTCTAGCCCCCAAAAAATCAATGAAAGCTGGAAAACCGAAACATTTATACATGTATATTGATATACTGTAACATGTAAATATATGTATATACGAGGGGTGATCCAAAAGTAATGTCACAAACATTGTTTTCGGTGATCTGAAGAAAGTATCGTCTTGCAATTTTACATGCCGTTAGATTAACATTCGTTAAATTCATACACAAATTTTCATAAAGTTCCGCTTTATATTACAAATATAAACCGCATTTTTACAAAGCGCATCAGTGTCCTGCGCCGCACAACGTCATCGACGTCAAAATCTAGTCCTTCTCAAAATATTGCCCTCCGTATTTAATACAACGTTCATGGCGTTCGACCCACTTCATTGATGCATATACAAACAACTCATTCAGCAATGTCTTGAATGCATTCCTTGAATCAAAAAATTAGTCACAGTTTTTTTAAGGTCGACGTGATTAATTCCTCTTAAATTCAGCTAAGGTTGCGGAAATAACACAAATGTCATATGGACGTTGGCGTCATTCCGCTGCTCCACACGTCTAACGGCTCATTTTTCATCTTCAAAGGACTCATCCTCACTCCCAAAAATGCTTGCACCAACGGTAGACGAGACTCCTATGAACAATCCATTCTTTTTGGTTGAATTTATTGTTTCTGTTGCCCCAGTCGGCTTTTTTCCAGGCCTTTAGCAAAAGTTCCGAATTGCGCGTTGTAGACTTTTATCCGATTCTGCCATTTTCCTGATTGCGATTGATGAATTCAATGAGATTTATTTAGTATTGCAAAGCGCAGATTTTATTGAAACGTTTTAAAATGGCTTAGCAATATCACGACATTGTATCATTTAAATATCAGCTTAATTGCAGCGGTATTTCTTTTAATATAATGATAGAACATAAAGTAATAATAATCTTCAATTGAATACTTTATGGCGTGCGGCGCACATGCACGATGTTGATCTTTTTTAGCATTTTATTTTCTCGGATATATAAAAAATATTGAAATAATTCAGAAAAGCATGTTTTCAATAGGATAAGCTTGAATTACAAGTCTTTATATGTACAAGAATACGTCGAATTACCAAACTATAGGCACTGTGACATTACTTTTGGATCATCCCTCGTATATATATAAACTTACACGATTTAAAAACGCAAAACACGTTTTCATTAACCATTCCTTTCCTATTGCCTCGATCGGCACCATATTTGGGGACATGTATGAAAAACTGTATACGCTTCACGCCCCAGCGATTTTATCGTGTTTTCTGTAAACTATCCTGGCATCTGAACGGCCCATCACTAAATGCTCGTGCGTCTCGTGCATTCAGACCACGTGTTAAATCACTAAGATTTTTTGTGTACAAATTGCCACTTTGATTTACTTATTGAAAACATACGAGAACAACGAAAGAAAATTGTGTATAAAATGCTGAGGCTTACTTTGCGAAAAAGGAATCAAGTTTTTTGGCTTTTGGTTTGCCGTGTTTCGCAAATGAGGGTAGCTAGACGCTTTAATATAGCCGAATCGACGGTTCCAAGGTTTATGAGACGTGTAAACGACACAGGAAGATTTACAGACCATCCACGTCCCGGTCAGCTTCATGTAACAACTGTACGTCAACATAATTGTATACGTCAACGTCACTAAAGCAACAGATTTGTGACGGCTCAGTCTACAGCAAATTCTATGGTTGGTAATCGTGGGCGTCCTATACATCGCGACATGGTGATAAATCGCCTGTGAAAACACTGGGTTCGCTGTCGTCGATGTTCAATGCCAGGCTCTTGACTCAACGTGCATTTTGGCATAATCTGACGTCCATTCAGACATTATTCGTGGGTTTAAAGGTCATTTTCTGTCCTGTTATGTTAACAATTGTAACATTTACAATTTTACATGGCTATACATCGGTTTTGTAAGATGCAGGAGATACCATTTGTAAAAGTACTATTTTGCGTTTTTAAATCGTGTCAGTTTATGTTTAAATATTTTGCACTATGAACGATTTGTCTGATATGTAAATTAAAAGTTCGAAGTTAAAAGGTTAAAAGTATTTCCTTTAGGCAAAGGAATACACTTACCACATCTAGCCCCTATGATGCCTGCCATTAACAGACCGACCGATATAAACTCTGTCCACTGACGGCTTTCTTCACAACAAAAATTTTCCCTCTGAGCCTGATCTTCTTTCCTCTCTAAACATGTTGTCGTTATGGAGATTGGACTGGTTGTCATGGAAACTGGACTGGTTGTCATGTTGAGGACTATTGTCATGTTATCAGAACCAGTATTATTGTAAATAATATAACCAGTCTGCGTTTCATTGTTGTCAGCCAATGAAATTGATGTTTCATTCAAAGATGGTTCCCGATTTTCTGGATCATTGCTCCAGTAGAATGGGTCAAAAGGAGAACCAGGTGACCAGATTGAGGCTACACAGAGACTCAGACACATGACCTCCAGAAAGAGGCCGAAAAGTCCTGTTCTCGGAAGTCCGATACGAAGGCGGATAATGGGAAATAAAATAGTTCCAAGAATACCAGAAAGTCCACCAGCTGCTTGCAGTAATCCCATGACTAACTCGTTGACGCACTGGCCATAGGCATAACCTGCAAAATAGATTAAATCAATTCATATATTAGACCCATTCCCAGATAATGAAGATTTTTGACGCCCCTCATGACAAATGCTTGGGAAACATTGTGGAAAATGAAGAAATTGCTTGTGGCAAGTAATTTTTTCATTTTTCACAATGTTTTCTACAAAAAAATATAAATTTTATTCACTTGAAATTGTCGCCTGCGTAATCTTTGAACTTGGACAGGTCTAAATTTTTGACGTCTGGTAATGGGTTAAATCTAATCAATTAAATAATTAAACATGTTACCCCTTTTTAACCTGATACCAGACGGCAAAATTATAGAGTGGTCCAACTTGAAAGGTGTTGCAGATAACAATTTCAATTGAATGAAATGTTAGATTATTAGTAGTCCTTCTGGGTAGAACAGAAGGTGAGAAATGAAAAAAAATTCTTGTCACAAGCAATTTCTTCATTTTCCACAATGTTTTCCAAAGCCATTATCTTATAGGGAGTAAAAAAAAGTTATTATGTGGGAAAGGACTAATAAATAAGACTCCCCATGCTTTAAGGAACCTTCTGGGAAGTGTGAAGACTACCGACCCAAATCAGTCTGCACAGAGCAACAAAATAAAAAATGTCCAAAATAAATTTACCCCTTTCCAAACTACAAAAAGTAAGATGGTTTCTTATCAAAAGGTGTTGCCATAAGAAAGCCAGACAACTGGCATTGGTAATTTGAGATATACTATGCATTATTCATGGTTCAGTAGTTGTTATTTTATTGTTATTTATCCCTTTCCCAAACAAGTTTTGACGTCCTTGTAGAATTACCTTGGGAAACCATTGGTAGAAAATATTAAATTGCCGCTAATTAGCTACTTCTCCTTTTCTCTAAAAATTTTCGATGTTGTTTTTGATATCCTTTATTTTGTAATCTGCTACTTTTTTCAAATTGGACTGGTCTCAAATTTCTCTTTTTGAAAATGGGTTAAATCTGAAAATAGTTCCATGACATAAATTCAAAATTTGATTCAACATGATCAATGTGTTCCACATGCTGGCACTTTTAAAGTTTCGATTCAATGTTTCCCTTATCCATTTCCCAATTCCTAATCTAATAAAAAGTCAAGTATTTACTCACAGTAAAATCTAAAAGACACCCATTAGGTATCATCTTAAAAAAGACCTTTTCTAATACCTTTTCTAACACAAAAAAAATAGCTCTCAATATTGTATTCAGCCATAAAAACAGACAATAAGGCCATGCAGACATCACATTTCAGTGCAGAACTATGTGTTTGCACAGGCTTGTCGAGGAGAATCATATATGAAAAGGTATTTTTAAAATTGGATGGAGCAAAATTTAAATTATTTTGGTTTTCATGCGGTCATAGATGACCCATATCTGGTGCCTGTCAGACATTTACCCTTTTCCAATTGCCAATTTTAGGGTGATCTACTTCAAAAACTGCCATAAATGACAAAATGGATGTTATTTAAGTTAGATTTGTGTAAAATATGACACAGAGAAGATTGAGACAAAAGGAGAAACTGCTGGTTATCAGCAGTTTCTTCTTTTGTTTCAATGTTTTCCCAAGCCTTTCCTATTAGGGAAATCAAAACCAGGTCTTGTTTGGGAAAGGGTTTATGTAAGTTAACACCGAATTTTAATCAGATTGATATTTTCCTTACCAACTGTGATGCTATCAAATCCCAGCACAGTCATATACAGACAAGCCAAACCTAATCCTGCAAACGCAACATCATAGGACATGTAGATTTTCCAGCCACGTCCGAGAATCAAGAACCTTGAAAACATCTTTGCACAACACCCCTCTGACTGACTGTCCGTCTGCTTGTCTGTCTGTCCAGGTGTATTGTTTGGTGTTGTGGTCTGTTCCTCATCAACATTCAAGGGCTCCCTTTCTGCATTGCTTTCCTCAGGACCAGTATCTGCCTCATTCAAGACTTGAAGTTCAATTTCTCTTTCTTCTTCAATAAATTCTGTGAATTAATAGCAAAAAAGGTAAACCCTTTAACAAAAAATCCTTCATCTTATAAATTACCACTTTAGATTTCATCAAAAGAAAAAAGAAAATTCTGGTTTTCTTTTTTCTCTCAATGCATTCTTTGTCATAGTATAAAAAAATTCATAACAGCATTGGCTGTCTTGACATTATGTCATCAGAAACTAACTTCCACATGGACCAAATTCTAATCTTTTATCGTTTGGCACCCTTCAAGACTGAAGAAATGGCCTGTAACAAGAAATTTCTACATTTTGCACAATATTTCCTGACCCAAAACTGAAATACTTTTACGATTTCATTAGCTTGAAATTGCCATCTGAGATAATTTTCAAATTGAAATATTCCAAAATTTGGGTGTCAGGTAATGGGTTAATTGAACAGAGCTACAAAATTTGCATGTCAACCATATTGCTTCTAGTTATATTGCCATAAATTCAAAATTTTGGCGTCAACATATTGCAGAGTAAGAAGAGCAATAACTGTGTCTATTTGTGTATATGGAAAATTGAGAAGTTGCTTGTTCCATCAAGTTTCTTAACTTTTCCAAAGCCTTTTATCTTGCAGGATGTCAAAACGCATCATTACCAGGAAATGGTCAGCATTTTTTTCCTTTTTCCTCCATATTCATACACAATTCCTGTCTGCAACACCATCCATTTTGTTGTCTACAACAGCTTTCAAGGTCTAATTTTTTGGTCTATGTGAAAAGGGTTAATTCAATACCACACAGCAACACACTTTGACCCCCACAAGGTAAAAAACTTTGGAATACATTAGGGGAAATAAAGAAATTGCTTGTGACAAGCAACTTTTTCATTTCCCACAATGTTTTCTACCTAAAGAAAGACCAAAAGTGCATAATATCACTATTATAAAACACTCAATTCAATATTTCGACAAAGTTTGCCTTTTTCAAGAGTTTGAAAAACTCTTGAAAAAGGCAAATTTTGCCGAAATATTAAATTGAGTGTTTTATTATAGTGTTTCAAACACATGAAAAAGGCAAATTTTGCCAAAATATTGAATTGAGTGTTTATTGTAGTGATTTTGTTGTATTCCCTGAGGAATAATATCACAATATTGTGCAAAATATCATTCGCCTGAAACATTTCATCCGTTGAATTTGGAACAGTCCAAATTTGTGCTGACTGGTAAGGGCTTAAGGGTGTACATACCTGTTTTTTCTTCCTTCTTGCCTTTTTCCACTTGCAACGCTGGTATGATATTATACACTTTCCAGAGTAGATAATATTCCACAAACACGGATACAAAATTCCACCCAGCTATAAATAGTGCACCAATCCCGGGCGAGCCAAAATACATGATCTGTCCACTGGCAACTGGTGCTAAAATTTGTGTTGTTAGATCTATTCTTCTCATTGTTGCACTCATTGCTGAAAAATAAAGTTTTATTTATTGGGGTATAGCCCTTTCCCAAACAAGACCTAGTTTTGATGTCCCTAATAGAATAGGCTTATGAAAACATTGAGACAAAAGAAGAAACTGCTGATAATCAGCAGTTTCTCCTTTTGCCTCAATATTTTCTTGAATAAATGACACACAATTTCAATCTTTAATACCATCAATTTTGTTGTCTGCAGCAGCTTTTGAATTGAACCACCCTACAGTTTTATTTTTTGGGAAAGGATTAACCCAGTTTTTAACTGCTATGGTCATATCTCTGTGGCTGGTGCACCTAATGGTGGATTCCTGTCATTTCTCTCACTAGTACTACCACAACAACATTTACAAGCCTCCAACTGCTCAGCAACACCAGTTTACAGCAGAAAAGAGAATAAAGGCATTCAAAATGTGTTATTTTAACCAATTACATAATTGCAAAATTTCAGACTAGTCAAAATTCAAAGATTATGAAGATGACAATTTCAAATGAATGAAATTCAAAATATTTTTGTCTCTTTTGGTAGAAAACATTGTGGAGAATGGAGATATTGTTTTTTAACACTTTTCCACAATGTTTTCCTAGGCCTTTTATCTTAAAGGTAATTAAAAACGTCCTAAATCGGGAATGGGTTAAATCCAATCATATGTAAGGAGTTCTTAACAGAATTGTATTGATTAGACAATAATTCTTATGGGTATCCACAACATAGGATTTGGCAAACAATGAGCATCATTAGCATTTTGAAAAGTTCTTTCCAAAACACATCTTTGCTGAATAATTTGATTCAGCCATTTTCACAAGTAGTAGGATATTATAGAAGAACAATCACTTTTTCCAACCCATTCTCATATAATGACACCTTTTGACACCCTTACAAGAAAAAGGTTGGGGAAACATTGAGGAAAAAGAAGAATTTGCTTGTGACAAGTGATGTCTTTCTTTCCTACAATGTTTACTGTCTAAAGCAACCAGAAAATAAAGAATTTCATCACTTGAAGTTGTCATCTGCAACATCTTTGAATTTGGACGCGTGCAATATTTTGCCGTCTGGTAGAGGCTTAACATTGGGATACAGATGTTTCATGAAGCAGCCCATATAAGTTCAAGAGGGGCTTGTCAGTAAAATTGGCCAATTATTCCATTCAAGGGCAGATAATCAGTAAATCCAAGAACAACAAGAATTATCTAAATTTCAATAAAGGCATACACAACTTAACACTAATGGAGATTCATTAAGGCTAATTTGATTAAATTATTATTTAAACTGTAAGAGTTACGCACACAAAGTAATTGCTAACATACTGATGACAGGAGTTGTAACATAATGACACTTCGGGTGTATACATGTAGCAAGTTTTCAAATATAATCAAACCTTATCGCTCCTTGTTCAGTAAATTTGAGCAAGCAAAAAATTAATGTTCATGTGTCAACATTAGAGCTAAAATGTATATTTTCATATACAAAGCAGCAATTTGTAAGTGTTATTGCAAAACCTTGTAACTCCAGCTTGGTTAAAGCTGGAGTTACAAGGTTTTGCAATAACACCAACAACTTATTTTGTCTTTGGCCATTCTTTTAAATTGGGTCTTAACTGCATAGTTTGGGAATGTATTAACACATTGCCACATATTGATGCCTTTCGACTCCCAACAAGGTAATGGCGTTTGAAAACATTGTGGAAAATGAAGAAATTGCTTGAGACAAGCAATTTCACCATTTCCAACAATTTTTTCTACCTGGAAAGAGAACAAATGTGAAATTTCATTCACTTTAAATTTTTCGTCTGCAACATCTTTGCATTTAGCCCAGTCTAAAATTTTGCCATTTGGGAAAGGGTTCACTTACTTGCCAGTCTATCTTTATCACCGCCACAAATCTCGATAATCCAGTCCCTCTGAATCGCGATTTTGTTGCCCATACTCGCTAAATTAGCTATTATAGCAATAATGATGATCACTACATAGGACAGATATAACATTCCCTTGTCCGGCCACTTTGTTTCGATCCATGGCTTATAGGTCACCACAAAAAACACAACAATGGCACAAAGAATCACACTGAGATTCTGTATTATCAGGGTTACTCTTGCAGCTGAAAGAATGAAAAAGTTTAACCTTTTCCAAAACGACAAAAATTAAGAGTGATCTGATTTAAAAGATGTTGTACGCAACAAAATTGGTCTTTATAAAGAAAAAAATTGTGAACTATATAGCAATGAAGATATTGAGGCAAAAGAAGAAAATGATGGTTATTAGCATTTTCTTCGTTGGCCTCAATATTTTCCCAAGCCCTTTCTACTAGGGACATTAAACAAGAGTTGTCCGCGGACAACGTAGCTCGCCTATACGGGAGCTTGTCACAAAAACAGCAAATTTTTTAAAAGTAGGTCAAACTCCAAGGTCAAGGTCACAAGGTCAAGGGTAATGGTCCCAAATGAAAGGTCTTTTCAAGATGTATCTATGTATGAAATATCAAGGCTGTATGCCTAATAGTGCCTGAGATATAGGCCAGGTTAAAGTTTTTCAAAAGTAGGTCAAACTCCAAGGTCAAAGTCACTAGGTCACTAGGTCATGGTCCCAAATGAAAGGTCTTGAAGAGATGTATCTATGTATGAAATATCAAGGCTATATCTCTAATAGTGCCTGAGATATAGACCAGGTTAAAGTTTTTCAAGTGAAGATGGGACGGTACGGGACGGGACGCGACGCCGACACTAGGGCTGTGACATTAGCTCCCCGGACATAAAGTCCCGGCTCGCTAAAAAGGAATTTTTTGTGATAGAGTTAATTTTGATAGAACATTCGCCTGTCTGGCCACCTTGTTTCGATCCATGGCTTATAGGTCACCACAAAAAACAAAACAATGGCACAAAGAATCACACTGAGGTTCTGTATTATCAGGATTACCCATGCAGCTGAAAAACAGAACAAGAGTTGTCCGCGGACAATGTAGCTCGCCTACATGAAAGCTTGTCACAAACAAGAGTTGTCCGCGGACAACGTAGCTTGCCTATACTAGAGCTTGTCACAAAAACAGCTAATTTTTTAAAAAGTAGGTCAAACTCCAAGGTCAAGGTCACAAGGTCAAGGGTCAGGTCACAGATGAAAGGTCATGGCAGGAGGTATCTATGTGTGAAATATCAAAGCTCTACCAATAATAGTGCATGAGATATAGGCCAGGTTAAAGTTTTTCAAAAGTAGGTCAAATTCCAAGGTCAAGGTCACTAGGTCAAAGGTCATGGTCCCAAATGAAAGGTCTTGTCGAGATGTATCTATGTATGAAATATCAAGGCTGTATCTCTAATAGTGCCTGAGATATGGACCAGGTTAAAGTTTTTCAAGTGAAGACACGACGGGATGGGACGGGACGCAGACACTAGGGCTGTGACATTAGCTCCCCGGACTTTAAGTCCCAGCTCGCTAAAAAAGGGAGTCCAAAGTCAATTGTCAAGGTCACAAGGTCAAAGGTCATGGTCTCAAGGTCAAGGTCATGGCAAGAGGTATCAATATGTGAAATATCAAGACTCTATCTATGATAGTGCATGAGATAAAGGCCAGGTTAAAGTTAAGTCAAACTCCAAGGTCAAGGTCACTAGGTCAAAGGTCATAGTCCCAAATGAAGGGTCTTGGCAGGAGGTATCCATGTGTGAAATATCAAGGCTGTATCTCAAATAATGCCCGAGATATAGACCAGGTTTAAGTTTTTTTCAAGTGGAGACGCAACGGGACGGGATGGTACAGGACGGGACGCCGACAATAGGGCTGTGACATTAGCTCCCTGGACTTATAGTCCCGGCTCGCTAAAAATTTAAAAAACCTTGAAATCTAGATATTGTTTTCATAAATTACCACCCAAACATTAACCCTTTCTGAAACGGAAAATTATTTTACTCAAACAAAATGAAGGAATTTGTAGATGACAGAATTAATTTTAACTTGTCGAATTTCTACATGTTGAAGCTTAGAAAACCTTGAATGAAAATGCTGGCTTCCAGTACTTTGCTCTTTTCCTTTAAGGTTTTCTCGATCATTATTCAGTAGGGGTCTCAAAAGGACTTATTGCTTGAGAAAATGTTCATTGGAAATGGTTGATGGATAATTCAAGGGTGGTAATTATTTGAGAACTATAATATTGACAGACAAAAGATAAGACAAAGGATGCAAAGAATTCCTATTTCAACATATTCCAAAACAATAATAACTGAGGCATGTTCCAATTGGAAGGTGTTAGAGACAACAAATAAATGCTAATTCATGCAGAAAATTAAGGTATTCACACACTAATGGGCATACAATTCTACGGGCTGGATCACTTTATTTTTTCAATTTACATACAAAGAGACACCTTTTCTGAAAAAATAAGGGAATTTGACCGCAATTTGACAATTTTATGACAAATTTAAGATTCATCACACCGATATGAAAAATGGGCTTTTCGCACACTGAGTAAGAGATGTTCAAAATTCAATAAAAAGTGACATTTTCCAGAAACATCTATAATTTATGCACCAAACAAGAGCTTAATTAATAAACTACTATAAAAAAAATTACTCTTGACCTATTGTGGCAACAATAATATTTGAAAAAATGCAAAAGTCGGAATGCATAGCAACAAAATTCTCTTGAAAATCTGTTTGAAATTTTTTTGGTTGTCATATTTAAAAAGTCATTCTACATTAAGTATTAGTGGGGCCTTTCTAATCAGAACTTGAAAAATATCTACACAGGTGTAGGAAGTAAATACATAAGAATAGGGAAGTTTCGCCGTCCAAAATTAAAGAAATCGCCATGGTAACATGCCATGTGCGTTTTTTGACACACACAAAGAACATGTTAAATTTTATTTTGCTTTAAGTATCTATCCTTTCAGAAATGATTTTGTGAAGAGGTTAAACTGAAAATTGAATTATAGTTCACTTACAAATCACCCATTTACAAATCTATTAACCGATTTCCCTACAATTTGGTTTTAGTTGTATGACAAGAAGCTATACATGCGTCGACGTCAATTGTACAGAACGCGGGAAAGACGTCGTATTTTTTGGCGGCGACGTTATGACGTCATCAAAACAAATCCTGAACTGTAACTTTTGTTTCAATATAAATGCAGTTAGAGGTTATTTTTTCAACATTTTATCTTTAAAACTCTAAAATATTGGAACAAAAGGATTTAATTATACTAACACATATAATTTCCGTTGGAAAAAATATTTGAAAGAAAATACGGAAAATGTCGACATATGTCGACATTTGCCGATGATTTTTGACGTTCATTAGTGTGCGAATACCTTAAATATTGCAGATAAGAAAAACTTGAAAGAATTAATTTAGTGAAAACAGGATAATCAACATTTTCAACTTTTAATCCATGCCTTTCTAAAGATACTACAGTCGGTCTGGTAAAACGAGTCATTGTTTAGGAAAGGATTCACCCTTTCCCAAACAAGACCTGGTTTCGAT
The DNA here is from genome assembly GCA_963680895.1 of Fragum sueziense. Lineage (NCBI taxonomy): Eukaryota > Metazoa > Mollusca > Bivalvia > Cardiida > Cardiidae > Fragum > Fragum sueziense. The sequence continues at coordinate 14,238,441 of OY804606.1, forward strand.
GTCCCTAAGAAAATAGGAAAGAGAAATCACTGAGGCAAAAGGAGAAAATGCTGCTAATAGAATTAGTTTGTGAAAACATTGAAGCAAAAGTAAGAAAATGCTGATAACCAGCATTTTCTCCTTTTGCCTCAATATTTTCTGAGCTATATTACACACAAACCCTTTCTTTATCATTGCACATTTTGTCATCTGCAGCTACTTTTATATTGAACCTTCCTAAAATAGTGTTATATGGGTTAATACATTACCAGTAAGTCGAGCAGTCCTATCTATCCAGTCTAACCAAAGCTTTGATGTCTATTATAGAATTAGTTTGTGAAAACATTGAAGCAAAAGAAGAAAATGCTGATGATCAGCATTTTCTGCTTTTGTCTCAATATTTTCTCTGCTATATTTAACACAAATCCTCACTTAATCAGCATTCATTTGTCGTCTGCAGCAGCTGTCAAATTGGTTTACCCTAAAACTATGTCATATGGGAAAGGTTTAATACATTACCAGTAAGTCGAGCAGTCCTATCTATCCAGTCCCCGACCAGAGCTCCGAACAGCAACACCGACCCGCAGCGGGAAAACCCATACACAGCAGTAACGATGAGAGACTCAGGGTGAATAATGACTAAAAATAGACCAACTCCGAATGACCACATTCTGTCTCCCTACAAGGTAGAATAGAGAATGATTTATTCCACTTAACCGTGACGTAATGTTGGACAAACAATAGAATTTCTTTGGTGTTGATATAAAATCTCGTAACTACAGCTTGATTCATTATGGGAAAAGAAGAAATGTTTTCCGAATCCTTTATTTTGTGGAGTATCAAAAAGCGTCGATGTGGGGGTAATGGTTTGATTGAGCTTCCTTATTGCTTCTTTTGCCTCAATGATTTCCCGAGCCTTTTTCTATTTGGCATGTCAAAACAAGGTCTTGTTTGGGAGAGGTTTAATAGGGAAAATCTTGTCCAGTTAACTATGATGTTATTTTGGACAAACAATAGTGTTTCATAGGTGTTGTTATAGAATCTTGTAACTAAGACTTGGTTCAAATCATATCAATTGGGAGATTTTATAGCAAAACTGACCGTTCATCAATACGAATGTTTAACTCAGTCTATATTTAGCACAAAGGTCATTGCTATTAACCCTTTCCCAAACAAGACCTGGTTTTGAAGTCTTTAATAAACAAGAGCTGTCCGAAGACAGCGCGCTCAACTTTCTAAGTTGCTCAGTATAAAGGGGGCATAACTCCAAATATAGTGAAGCCAGGGTCATGGGCCCTGGTAGTAAGGTAGAGGGTGTGATGGTGAATAAGTATTCCAAGTTTGGGTTGGATCCCTTTGATAGTATGGAAGTTACTGATGTTTGAAAAAACTTTAACCTTTGTTGCAACGCCGACACCAACGCCAACGCCAACGCCAACGCCGACGCACGGGTGACAGTATAAGCTCTCATTTTCTTCGAAAAGTCGAGCTAAAAATGCTTGGAAAAATATTGAAACAAAAGAAGAAACTGCTGATACCCAGCAGTTTCTCCTTTTGCCTCAATATTTTCTGTGTCATATTTTACACAAATTATATCTTTAATAACAACCATTTTGTCATTTGTGGCAGTTTTTCGAAGTGGATCACCCTGAATTTTTTCCCTTTGTGAAAGGGTTAATAAATCTTACCCATGCTGACAGTGAGTGGCTAAGATAGACAAACAACTTCACTTCTGTTGGTAAGGATTGACTTTGGCCCTCCATTTCTGAAATTACTTGTGTATCTGGAATAAAACAAAAATAGGTCTGAGTAATGATTAACAAATATGTGTAATCAAATTTCTAAAGTGGTCTTTTGTTAATTAACCCCTTTCAAAGGCAGCACAATAAATAAGTACCCCCGGACATTAGTCCTCCAGACAATAGCCCTCCCCATAAAGTAGCAATCTAGACAATATCCCTCCCTATATTATATATTTTTGGGGGAGAATTTTTCTATTCTTTTCTTGATTTTTTTTTTTGCTCTATAAAATTTTGAAATCCATTTGTTAGATAGAGACTTAGACAGAAATTTTGCTGCAGATTATTTTCATTCATTTGATTTCTTTTTATTATTCTTTTTATATTATATTACTTTTTTGAGAACAGACCACAAGAAAAAAATTATGTTTATTATAGTAGAGAAAATATTGAGGCAAGAGGAGAAAATACTGGATATCCTCATTTTCATCTTTTGCCTCAATGTATTCCCAAGACATTTATTTCAGGGACATCAAAACTAGGTCTTGTTTGGGAATAGGTAAGGATGCATAAAAAGGCATGACTTTGCAGGAATGGGTTAATATACCCAGTGAAACCCATTACCACACAGTGACTCTTTTTGACTCCCCAAAAGGTAATGGCTTTGGAAAACATTGTGACAAACAATTTCTCCATTTCCCACAATGTTTTCAACCCGAAAAGATAAAAGAAAAAATAATTCACTAGAAATTGTTGTCTGCAACATCTTTGCATTTGGACCGGTCTATTTCTTTGCCATCTGGTAATGGGATAAAGCACTTACACATAGTAGGCTATGTCTGGGCTTCAAACAAGTTCACTTCTAGTTTGGAACAACAGAAAACAACTTTTCAGAATGCAATATTTAACCTTTCCCGAACGACAAAATTTGAGTGTGATCCATTTTAAAAACTGCCACAAATGACGAAATGGGTGTTATTAAAGAAAAGATTAGTGTAAAATATGACACAGAAAATTTTGAGACAAAAGGAGAAACTGCTGGTTATCAGCAGTTTCTTCTTTTGTTTCAATATTTTCCCAAGCCTTTTCTATTAGGGACGTCAAAACCAGGTCTTGTTTGGGAAAGGGTTAAAGTTGTATTAGGTGCTGGGAGTAAAATCATATGGGTGGAAACTCTAAATGTCTCAGAAAAAACCCTGATTTCCTGACCTAACCAAGGATTGAACCCTGGAGCTTTACAAATATATTTACATTTAACCCTTTCCCAAACATTAAAAAATTTGGTGATCGAGTTGAAAGCTCCTGCACACAACAAAATTGGTGAAATTATTGTGGAATTTATCTGTTTCATAGTATGCAAAACATTGAGGCAAAGGGAGAAAATGCTAATCATCAGCATTTCCTTCTTTTGCCTCAATGTTTTCCAATGTCTTTCCTCAAAGGGTGTCGAAACCCAGTCTTGTTTGGAAAAGGGTTAAGAAATACATTGTAAAAACAACAAAGCAAAGCATTACAACAAATTGCATCACTGAGATTGAATAAATGATTGATGGATTATAACTTTCCAACAAGTTAAAATCCTAAGCTTATATTCAAAAGTCTTAAAACAGATAACTTTTCAAACATGATCTTGATATTTCGCAAATCAATTTCAAAACAGAAAGAAAACATTAAGGAAAACAAGAAAATTCTGGTAATCTAGATTTTTCTTTTCTCTCAATGTTACAAATCCTTTTCTGATAGGGACATCAACACCAAGGATCGATTCAGAAAAGGTATGTTAGGGCATTAAAAAGAAAGGTTACCTGTGATTTAAAGACAGACAGTAGCCTAAGCAGAATCAAGCATTAAACTAGTTCCTCTTTCAACAGGCAAATATGAAGGTAATTTCTATTTCCAAATCATCTATTGTAGTGGCTTAATTGTAGATATTCTGCAGCATTGGATCTCCATCTGAAAAGTAGAGAGGTATTTACCCATCCCGAATGATGAAATTTTAACCCTTTCCAAAACAAGACCTGTTTTTGACGTCTCCAATATGAAAGGCTTGGGAAAACATTAGGGTAAAAAAAGAAACTGCTGATAACCAGCAGTTTCTCCTTTTGCATAAATATTTTCCGTACAATTTTTTATGCAAATCCTACATTTATCAACATATACATTGTCGTTTGTAGTAGCTTTCAAAGTGGACTACTGTAAAATTTTGTCGTTTGGAAAAGATGCTAAAGACTATGAGGTGAATGCAAACAAGGTAGGATTTGTGTACAACATAGCCATGAAAATATTGGGGCAAAAGGAGAAAATGCTGATCATCAGCATTTTCGTCTTTTGCCTCAATGTTTTCCCAAGCATTCTCTATAAGTGACATCAAAACCAGGTCTTGTTTGGGAAAGAGTTAAAGGATTTGTACAAGCTATCATTAGATACCAAATATTTTGCACTTCTTTCTGCTTCATCCGTGACAACAGAAAACAATCATTACAGATAATATTTTCAATATCCGGCTGTTCATCAGTGGCAACGGAAATTGACGAGCGATATCCTTGTAAATTTCTGTTGCTACTATTGATGTCTGAATATATGCACAAAATGTTTTGTGGTTGATGATAGGTTGCAGAGTTTATTTCTTATTTTGGGGAAGGGGGTCAGGGGCCCGGGGCCCATTGGTGGGGGAAAGTATGCATGTGAATGCCCATAACGGGGAAAATTTCAATGCATGCTTATGCTCTAAAATACAGTGTTTTAAATGCATTTAACATACATGTATTTGTATATCATAAGGGGACGATCTGTAGTATCTAGGGCCGACTTCGATTGGCAATGGCTCGCGCCATCGCTTGGAACATTGCCCCAATCGAACACCAGTCAGAGTGTCCAAAAACCTCCAAATGGTTTGTTTTTACCCCCAAAATAAATCTTGTACCCCCGGTTTTTGAAAGCCTCCTTCTTTGTCTCTAATAGAAGGGGTACAAGCATGCAATAAAAGTATGGTTTGTACGGGTCCCAAATTTGAAAGTCAGTGGAAACCCTGACCAATAGTGCGAGCTATTGACGTCATTTCCGTAGCTATAGCTCTAATCGAACAGCAATGGCCGGACCTATAGTCCGACCACCGGAAAAAGTGTGGTCCAGCCATCCAAGCCATTACGTCATTCGGAACACCTCAGATAACAGCGAACCAATCAGTGTCGAGGTAAACAAAGATTTTGATTGGCTGATTCAGAACAAGGAGAAATTCAATAGACAGAACAGCGCTGGTTCCCAATGATGGTTCCCGATCGCGCCAGCCATAGGGGAGATTCGGGATTTCTCAGACATGTGGGTAATCTCGGACAGCCAGACGTTTGTCTTTATAAATAAAGAGTCTTTATTAAATATTTCCCCAAATCAGCTGTATCTATAGGTATAACACGTCATCAATCGAATGCGCCTGAATAGATGACACCATGTGACATGTATCGTGACATGTGGGGGACTTTACTCATTTCTGTGACGTAGTGTCCGACTTTACCCGGCGTAAAATCGTTTTTAGCTATTTTAAACTCGGACACTAAAGTTTTCTCCATGTTTTCTCCGATTTTCATGCGCGAATTAGTAACATAAATGATGTCGACTGCAACAGCTTTCAAATTGGAGCATAATCCGAGTCTTCTCTGATGTAAATACGCTCTTTGATATTTTGATTTTTCGCTATTTACATCAGAGAGCGTTGCTCTTTGAAAAAATCAAGAAGTTCGCAACAAATTGTTGCGCATCGTTCACCGTCCGATCTTAAACGCTATCGTTAAAAACCCTGATGATATCGAAAAATGAACCATTTATTGTTATGGCTGCTGAAAAAATTACGACCAAAAAGTATTTCTAAAAGGTTAATAGGCAATGTTTTGCAACAACCCTCACCTGAGCAGCCTTTGTTTACCTTGACCTTCCATTCAAAACCAAAGGTTATACTCATCCAGCAGGCTGATTTGAAATGAAATTTTTGGTCAGGTATGACAAAAAATGATTTATTGATCTATACCCTACAGTGTTTTACCGAGTGATTCGATATGATACACAAAACAAAGCTTCAAGTTACTTGTAACGTTACCGAACTTTCCGCTATTTTCAAAGAGCAACGTAAATAGCGAAAATCAAAATATCAAAGAGCGTATTTACATCAGAGAAGACTCGGATTAATTGGAGCAGTGTGCAAAACTTTACCCTTTTGGAATGTGTTAAAACAACAGGTGTGTCCGAGATTCCCTGTTGCATGTCCGAGTTTACCTTACTCTGATAGTATACTTTATTTCGTAAAATTATCTGCCTTGGCTTTATTTTAACTGTTTTAGCCAATGAAATTAGTGTAGAATTGGAATACTTTATTGTTTTCGTTGTTGATTCAGAAGCTTGTCTGTCCGAGAGAGTGAGATATCCATGGTGTCCTGACAGAGACTACGTTTTGTGTCCGAGTTATACCGAATCTCCCCTACTATCATAGTGCCAATCGAAGTCAGCCTAGATCTACAAATCTAAAATTATTGATTCTATCTATCTATCTTCTGATACTGCCTACGCCCTCGCGGGCATTTTTGGCAGGCACTGCGCGTCAGGGTTAAGAAAAAAGTTACAGAGTAAAAAAGACAAAGACAAGATAAGAGGGTTAAAACAAGATCGAATATGAAGGGGAGATAAAAACAACCATTAAGGATTGATCAATAAAATGCATAAAAAGTCTAAAAAGTAAAATATTAAAAATTTGCAGTGCACTGCTTAAGGTTTGACGTGTTGAAGTCCTCCAACTGCTGCCCTGAAACTTTCAAGGCTTGGAGAGACAGCAACATTTGCAGGGAGGGCATTCCACTGGACTATAGCTAATGGGTAAAAAGAGTATTTATAATAGTCCTTGCCAGTATGTATCTGGCGGAATGTCATGGAGTGGCAGTATCGAGAAACTCTTCGAGTGGGTTGTATGTACTCTGGAAGAGGGACAGCTACAATGCAATGGATAATTTTGTAGAACAGGCAGAGCCGTGCTATTGACCTTCTTTGCTCCAGGGTTTGCCAGGACAGTTGAGACAGCAGCGATGAGACACTAGTGGTCCGAGAGTATTCATTTGCAGTCCAGCATTTCAATCTTTCGAATATTGTCTTTAGTATGGGGGTCCCATACTGCGGACGCATATTCGAGTTGTGGCCTGACTAGTGTCTGGTATGCAGCTTCTCTAACTTTGGTTGATTTAGTTTTGATGTTTCTTTTTATGAAACCAAGAGTCCTGCTAGCGTTTGTTGTTATTCTGTCAATATGTGCATTCCAGCTGAGGTTATTTGAAATGTCAACCCCCAAGTACCTGGCACTGGTGACTGTCTCCAGGACCTGACCATGCAGTATGTACTGTGTTTGGAGAGGCAACCTGGAGGCAGTCACCCGAATCACCTGGCACTTGGACGGGTTGAATTCCATATCCCACTTTGTCTCCCATGTCTGGAGTTTGTCAAGGTCCCTCTGTAGTCTGTCATTGTCCTGTATGTTGTCCAGGGTTAAGTATATGGCAGTGTCGTCGGCAAAGAGACGCACCTGTGAGGCAATGTCCTGCGGGAGATCATTTATATATGCCAGAAAAAGGATCGGGCCCAGTACAGATCCCTGGGGGACCCCGGATGTGACTGGGACCGAATCTGATTCCTCGCCATCGACTACTACACTCTGACTTCTGTTTCTGAGAAAAGCTTGGATCCAGCGTAGGGTAGTGCTTCTTATTCCATATGAATGCAGCTTCTGGAGTACTTTAGAATGGTTTACTTTATCGAAAGCCTTTGAGAAGTCCAGAAGTATAAGATCAGTCTGTTTGCCTTGGCTAGTTTTGCGTGCTAGATCCTCAATAAGGGCAGTCAATTGCGTTTCACAGGAGCGTCTCTCTCTAAACCCGTGTTGTAAGTCGTACATTAGCCCATTCGTGTCTAGATGTTTGACAATGTTTGATGCTATAACATGTTCCATTACCTTACATAAGATACATGTAAGTGAAATGGGCCTATAATTGGCAGCAACTGCTTTATCTCCTTTTTTAAATATTGGGGAGACTTTGTCTGCGTTCCAGATGGATGGAACAGCTCCAGACTCAAGGGAGCGTTGGAAAAGGATTTTCAGCATCGGGGCTAGTTCTTCACATAATTCCTTTAACACCACCGGTTTAATCCTATCTGGGCCAGCGGCTTTAGCCGGTTTAAGGTTTCTGAGAAGCTTAATAATGCCTGCCTCAGAAATCTCTATATCAGGCATTAATGGAGTCTCATTTCTTAGGTTTTCAGGGAGTGCACTTGGTGACAAGGTCTTTTTGTCAACAAGGTCCTGAACCCTCATTTAAGGGATAGGTCTTTCAATGAAAGTGGTGCAAGTGGTGTAAATACAGACTGGATTCGCAAATTGTCGATGAAATAGATGTAGTAGGGTCATTTTTCCATGTCTTTGTAATTCAGTAGAATCCCTTTTGCCTTGTTAAGACTATTTCATGAATGAGTGATCTTTTCCCTCCATTTTGGTCACATGGTATGAGTAAGTTTCGCTTCAGTGATTTCCCCCCAAATTGGTCATGTGACTTCTTCAGTTCTTCAGTGGGACATGAGATTTTGGTCTGGAAGGATCTTTCTAGATCATATGAGATTTTGGAATTTGATGAATTGAGAATAAAATACTAACAGCCACAGCAATGAGTGTGATGGATCGAGAGATGTAATTTTGGTTGTGAGACACTTAATTCCCCAAATTGAGTGTATTCATCCTTAATACATAAGATACATAAGACTGAGATGATGAAATTAGAAAACTTTGGAAACACCAAATAGACTTTATTCTCTATATTACTCCACCGTCCATTAAAGAAGAACCCGTATTATAATTTAACAGCCCAGCCCTAGCCGTGGTGGTTAGGGCCCTGTTATATTTTTGGCGCCCAGTCATCAGGTTTATGACCTGATTGTAGGTACTTACCCTTTACATTAAGGATAGATACCCTTCACTCATTTCATAGTAGAAATGGTTATGCTTTAGCGACTAGTTAGTCATTATTATACAGTTTAATACACAGTAGTGCAAATGGATCATAGTGTTTAATACTTAGTTATGCAGTGTCCCTTGTGTGATTAGCTTATTAAGGGGAGATAATTTATAGCGTTTGTGTTTATACTGTATAGTGTTTATACATAGTAAGTGAACTTGATTTCCGGTTGTGTGCTACATAGTGTGTATTATAGTGTGTTGTGCATTACATCTCACCATTAAAGGGAGATTATTTAGGGATTTATATTACATCCCTTGTTCTATTTTAGAACATTACCCTTATATTTGTGAAGTGACTTTTGTGTTTGTTTTAGCCTGAAGCTACACATTTAATGCTTATTAGGGCATCATGGAGAGCTCAGAGGATAGCAAGTTGAGTACTGCTACAGGAGGATTGGATCCTTCGGGAATTTCCGAGGATGACAAGAAGCTTTTAGATGCTTTTCATGGGCTCCATTTACCACATCATATCGAGACTTCAGAGGACTTAGTGGAATTTATGTCCAAGTTTGGAAAATTTGTTTCCGACAAGGAGTCTACGACAATGACATCCCATCAGTTTCCGAAACTGTCTACTTTTTATGGGGATGATTCCAAGAGTGATACGTCTTGGGAAACTTTTTATTATGAGATTAAATCTCTACAGTCAGGGAAGGTTTTTACCCCTGAACAGATACTACTCGGTATTAGACGAGCAGTCAAAGGCAATGCTGCTGATATACTTAGACGCATTGGAATTGGAGCTTCTTTAGATGCTGTGTTGAATAAGTTAACCAGCACATTTGGTCATATTGAGACCAATGAAAGTGTTCTCCAGAAATTTTACTCGTGCCAGCAGAAGCCAAAGGAGAGATTAACTACATATGCCACTCGCCTTGAAGAAATTCACTCTCAAGCGGTGACTATGAAAGCTTTGCCTGCTGATGATACCATTTTACAGAGAGTTTTATACCATGGTTTGCTTCCTGATATGAAACATATGGCGGCATATAAGAATGACGTCATACATGATTATGACAAATTCAAAATAGAGCTTAGGAAAATAGAAGCTGATCTTTTCAGCTCATCTTCCACCCAATTCCAAGGAGATCCCAAAGAGAGAGAAGAGATGAAGGTTTTGAAACCAGGAGAAGAAGAGAGGATTCTGATGATGATTCTGATGATGGTATTGATGGACATGGTTTTGTAAGAGTTACAAACCATCATGGGGACGCCCATGAGTTCACTGGAGAAGTTTTGGATGGGAAAGATGAAAACATGGAAGAAAGTTTAGATGAAGAAGATGAAGGTAGTGCAGAGAAGAATGAAGAAGAGACGGATGGAAGCTCAGAGAGCGATCATGAAGATAAGGAAGAAGTTGATGAGGCTGTAGAAGATGACAGTGAAGCAGTTGAAAGCCCAGAAGGTCAAGCTGAAGACAGTGAAGATAGATCACCTGATGATCACACGGACGAACAACAGGACCACAATCACCGGAAAAAGGAACAAAGAGAAGCTCCAACTCCAGTTCCCAGAAGGTCCCAGAGAGAAAGAAGACCTCCGAAGAAGTTTGATTCATATTATATGAACCAGATGACAACACAAACCAGACATGATTCGAGGATGGAGGTATTACATATTTTGACGTCCTCTGGTATTTTGGATTGTTTAGACAGAGATGTGGCATACAGTATTTTAGATTCTATCATTAAGTGATTTTTTTAAATGAATGTGCATTTGTGTTTTATCCAATTAATGTATTTCTTTTAGATTGTTTTTTAGTGCGAGGACGACATAATTTGTAGGCGGGGAGGAAAAGCATAAGATTTTTGATTAACTATGGACTTTTGATTTTCAGATACCGAGAGTTAATAAGCGGTTTTTGTATTAAGTTGACATGTTGTAGTTCAACATGTATTAATAAAGATTTTTTTTTCTATAGTTTGCAGGTTTAATGACGAGACGTCATTTTACAGACCGGGGAAGGATGTAGTAGGGTCATTTTTCCATGTCTTTGTAATTCAGTAGAATCCCTTTTGCCTTGTTAAGACTATTTCATGAATGAGTGATCTTTTCCCTCCATTTTGGTCACATGGTATGAGTAAGTTTCGCTTCAGTGATTTCCCCCCAAATTGGTCATGTGACTTCTTCAGTTCTTCAGTGGGACATGAGATTTTGGTCTGGAAGGATCTTTCTAGATCATATGAGATTTTGGAATTTGATGAATTGAGAATAAAATACTAACAGCCACAGCAATGAGTGTGATGGATCGAGAGATGTAATTTTGGTTGTGAGACACTTAATTCCCCAAATTGAGTGTATTCATCCTTAATACATAAGATACATAAGACTGAGATGATGAAATTAGAAAACTTTGGAAACACCAAATAGACTTTATTCTCTATATTACTCCACCGTCCATTAAAGAAGAACCCGTATTATAATTTAACAGCCCAGCCCTAGCCGTGGTGGTTAGGGCCCTGTTATATACTTACTTACTTACTGTAACTTACTGTACCGAGGCCGAAGGAAAGCCTGAGGCTTGTGGTGGCCCATCTCTTTGTCTTCTGTCTTCGTTATCAAAACAGCTGGGACTAAACTTTTGCGGGTGGTTGCGCCAGTGTTTATTAAGGTTACTCTAAAAGGCATTAATACTGTTTGAGTTGACCACTTCCTCTTTTAGAGAGTTCCATGCATCTACTACTCTGTGTGTGAAACTATTTTTACGTATTTCTGTTCGTGCGTATTGTTAATATAACTTTTTTGAATTTCCCCTAGTTCTTGTTGAATAGTTTCTCCGCACCATGTTCAACTACAAACAACAATCAACAATTTCTGCAAATGGTCACATATAAATATGACATATGAAAGAAAAAACTTAAGTACCTCTGAATGAGTCTTTATATGGCCTTTGAGACCAACCAAGGACACAATTAACAAAAATGTGTTTGTAGTTTGTTATTATTTTAATGGCGACTATTTATACAAGGGAAATAACTTTTACAAAAAGTATATCACGCTCAAAGAAATTCAAAGCACCAAGAGTACTATAAAGAAAAAACCCTTTTTAACCCATGATTACCACACAATGCAAGGGCGGATCCAGGAATTTTTTGCAAGGGGGGTCCAAGCCCAAAAATTTTTCCAGGGGGGGGGGGGGTCCGAGCCCAAATTATGGCTTAAAGGTGGAAGGAAATCAAAAATTTGGACCACCCGTTTAAAATTATTTTCATTTCTTTAAGATAACAGAAATCGGTATGAAAAATCGGGCGGCACGAAATTCCCAAATCTACCCAAATCTACCCAAATCTAACCCAAATCTACCCAAATCTACCTAAATCTTACCCAAATCTACCCAAATCTAACCCAAATCTACCCAAATCTATCCATATATCTTACCCAAATCAAGCAAACTGTTCGATATATTAACTTTTTAGTTACAGAAAAAAGGAAAACAAATGTTTCTTAACAATAATATCGTCGGTGTTAAAGCAAAACGTGATCAGTTTCTCAACATTTTGATTTTTAGATATTCGCTAAGGTCTCTTTAAGCGTGACAGGTCAGAGTGTTAAGGACATATTTCCGTATTGTGGCCCCAGATCTATTATGTGTAATGCACGGATCCTGATTTTTTCCCTGTGTTTTCTGGGTGGCCGACTGCCTTGGCACAAGAAAAACACAAATTCTCAAATTCGAGGGAAGCGCAACCCTGGGTCCACGTATTGGTGTAAATCATAAAAGCTGTGACAAATTACTCTAATCCAGGTTGAGAAGTTTGTGATATCATCGTTACAACAGTTAATCCGATGATTGGCAGAATAATTTGACATTTTCCCCAAATGAACCCAGTTTTATGTGCCTTACAGAAAACAATAACAACAAAAAAATACATACTTTGAGGCAAGAAACCAAAATGCTGATAACCGGCATTTTCATATTTTGCCTCAATATTGTCTTCGTTATATATTGTACATAAATCTTATCTTCATCTATTTCTATTTTGTTGTTGAAAGACAGAAAAGTTTAAGCAATAGGCATAGAATAGCATTGGAATTGTGGTTACACTCTTCACAAAGGAAAACCTCGGCAAGAAACAACGCCGATCAAGGGATAGAAATGAACGTAATTTACAACAAAAATGCGATTGATCAATACGCAGTGTAGATTTTTATTGCAAAATAAAAAAAATCGACAGACAAAGTAAGAATTCCAATTCTAGAACAATAATAGATTTAGATCTAATTCCACAATAATTTAATTAAATGTGGAAAAATTAATTTCCACAAATACAGAACATATGATCATATAAATGTCGGGAATACGTTCGAAATAGTCTCATTAGATTTTGGTAGATTTGGGTAAGATTTGGGTAGATTTGGGTAAGATTTGGGTAGATTTGGGTAAGATTTGGGTAGATTTGGGTAGATTTGGGTTAGATTTGGGTAGATTTGGGTAGATTTGGGTAGATTTGGGTAGATTTGGGAGTTTCGTGCTGCCGGAAAAATCCGCGTTCAAAAGTTCGATTCCAAACAGACGATATTTACACGTATGAATATAACCATCGACGATAAATAACTCCACCTTATTCCAATAAATGAACTTTAATAAAATTGTATTATTCTTTTTTTAGTATTTTTTGTACCTAAAATATACAAATATGAATATATAAATGGACAATTTACTGTATAGATCTTTCACAAGTTTCTCTGTCTCTAGATTATAACATGTAATTTATCGAAGTTGTTGCATTATTTCCAGACTTTTCTGTACATTTATCATTCTATCTAAACGTCTACACTCACCAAATAATATATTTGCTTAACTCATTCCGAAAAGACTTGCTTCTAAAGTCTCATGTGGGAATTGTTCTAGAAAATATTAAAGGGTAAATGAAAATGCTGATAATCAGCAATTTCTTCTTTTCGCTCGATATTTTCTGTGCTAAAATACATTGATTTCTTCTGACTCAAGCAAATTATAATCAGATTTCATTTCCCTCGTTATTTTCTGCATATGCCATGGCATTGATTGAAATAGAATTTTAAGTAATAAATGCGCATATAATTGCATAATTATGTAGACCAGATTCCATATCTAAAATGAATCAACTGCACTATAAATGTATCGTAGTTGCGAGATTTTGAACACAGACTTACTAACAGTAAGAAATGACTCCCTGTAACCCGATTACCAAATGCCAATAAACAGAATGCTATTATGTTTATTATCTCTACAGTGACAAGATATTTGACGATACAACACATCCCGATCTTTTGTATATCAGATTCATATTATACCAATGGAAAAATATAAATATCGCTGCTATTCAACAAAACCTCGTAACTGCAGCTTATAACCAGCTGCAGTTACAAGGGTTTCGTTGAAAAGCGACGATATGCAATGTTAGCCTTCCTAGCATATAGGCAGCCAATTTATCGTCCGCCTACGGTGACGTCACGCTTATTTGACTTTCTCAAAGCCTGTACAGGTAAGCGATTAGAAAATTGTGAATTTCTCCGTTATTATAATGAATATCAAATTTTCAAATATTGCGTTGTTAATATTTTTCATTCGTCTTAATAATAAGTGTAGATTATTTTGACGTTACATTTGACCTTTAAAATGTAGTAAATATGTAACGTTACACTAAATTTATAGTCAAATAGTATAGTCAAAATTCAATTTTCGGCCAATGCCAGGGGGGGGGGTCCGGACCCCCTCGACCCCCTCTAGATCCGCCCATGCAATGACTCTTTTTCACTCCCTACAAGAGCATGGCTATGGAAACCATTGTGAAAAAAATGAAGAAATGTTTACTTGTCATAAGCAATTTCTTAATTTCCCACACTGTTTTCTATCCAGAAATACAAAAAATTGAATTTCATACACTTGAAATGGCCGTCTGCAGCGTCCATGAATCTTGAGCTGTATTCTCTTTTAAGAACAGAGTACATTCTCACTTCATTCCATTATGATAGCCTAAAAATATATTATAAATCATATCACCCTCCACATATTTATCCAATCTCTTCCAATTCTTAAATTGTTCATTTACACTGTATTTATTTTAAAAAAGAGACGGTTTTTGTGTGTAAAGGTGTAGACGGATAGATCTAGATCTAATTTAACCATTTCCCAAACAAGACGTGGCTTTGACGTTTCTAAGTGGTAAGGCTTGGGAAAACATTGAGGCAAAAGAAGAAAGTGCTGGTGGCCAGCACTTTCTCCTTTTGCCTCAATATTTTCTAAGCTATACCATACATATTTTCTCCATTAGGTATTATTTATTCTGTTATCTGCAACTCCTTTCAAATTGGATGACCCTAAAATTTTGTCGTTTGGAAAAGGGTTAAGTTTTTTTCTGTAACCCATTCCCAGTCGACCCATAATCTGTATGGTCTAAAATCAGAGACGTTGCAGTAAACAAGATCAATGTTACAAATGACAGACATTTTGTGCCAATTAACAATATATTGGCAGAAAAGGAGAAACGGTCAGCCTTGTAGGCTATTTTAGTTTATCAGTGCATTTCATAATCATTTTGATTAGGACTAGCCTATATCAACAAATAAAGGCCTACACAGAGATCTATATCTATAGGCTAAAGGTCTACATAAAAAAGCTTGCTTTGGAAAGTGTAGATCTCGTGCCCGTAGGAACAGGGGTCTAGGGGGGCCTAAGCGCCCCCCCCCCCCGCACACACACACACATAAAAAAAAAATGACCAAAATTGCCGAATTTTCGTTATATCACACTGAAAATTTAGGGAAATCCAATTTAGCCCCCCCCCCCCAACATTGAGACACTGGGGCTTTAGCCACCTAAATATGAAATTGATTCTTACGGGCCTGCATCTAGATCTGCTTCTTGAATCTCCTTACGAGGCGTCCCTTTTGACGTCCTTTACAAAATTTAAAAGTAGGCCTAGGCTTTTGCTTGAGAAAACTTTTACAGTAGGCCAAAACGATTCAATTTCCTTCTTTTCCTCAATATTTAGGACTAGGCTACATGTCCCTGATTACACGAAATCCTTTTTATTACCGCTCACCCTGATAGATCTTCTTCGCCAAATACACCTATTTGTAGTCAGAAGCAGCTTTCACATGGTGGGTAACCCACGTGACTTTTGGGAAGCGTTCACACCGAAAAAGTCATCCGCTTCAAGGTATGTTTTGTTTAATTTCTCAGCTTATACGCTACGGATTTTGACGAGATAAAGTGCACGGAACGCGCCATTGAGAGGCCTATTCCCGGCTCTAACTCACTCTGCTCCAAATCCAGTGGTTTCTTCAAACCTTCGAGCCAAAATATTTTTAAGTGCAAAACAAAAGTGGGAAGTGTTCACATGCACCGAAACAAACTTTCGCTTGAATGTTTGAAGAAACCACGGGATTCGGAGCAGAGTGAGTTACAAACGGGAATAGCCCTCTCAAATGCGCGTTCTGTGCACTTTATCTCGTCAAAATCAATAGAGTATTAATTTTATAAGCTGAAAAATTAAACAAAACATACCTTGAAGCGGACGATTTTTTCGGTGTTAACGCTTCCCAAAAGTCACGTGGGTTAGCCTACCCACCGTGTTTCAATGTACATGTAAACGGAATTTTGATTTTTTTCTAATTTTTCGGTGTAAATTAAGGAAACTTTGGCATTTTTGGTCAACTTTGGGTGGGGGGGGGGGCTTAGCCCCCTAGCCCCCCTGTTCGAGACTACGGGTCTGCGTTATTATCCGCCGTGGTTTACCCGGGTTTCGCGACTTGACAGTCGTCTAGTTTAGGTAAAAAATATTCTTTAGGAATTGATACATACACGCGTAGTTTTATTACTCCGTAAATACGTCCAAAATTTGGTCACCATGAGTTTTGCCAGTGAGTGAAGTCGGCCGATTTTGATAAGCAGATTTCTCTAAAGACCTTCCCTAATAAGAGCGGGGTTTGACGTCTCTAATAGAAAATGCTTGGGAAATCATTGAGTCAAAAGAAGAAAATGTTGATAATCAACATTTTCTCCTTTTGTCTCAATATTTACTGTGTCATATTGTACACAAATTGTATCTTTATGAACACAAATATTGACGTCTGTGCACAGCAGCTTTTAAATTTATCCACCCTACACTTTTGCTGTTTGGGAAACGTTGAATCACGACCTACCGACTGATAAGAACTATTGGCCCACATCTTCTGAAAAAATTCAGAGTGGGCATATTGATTCGTTTCGGCCATATTCACGGTGGATAATCACGTGATACAATATTTTCAGAAAATCTTCAATAATTTTGTAATTACTGGACCGATTTGAATTCGGTTTGAAGCAGAGAATGTGGACAGACGTCACGCATTAGATGGACGTGGTTGATTTCTGAAAAATCAACTGATAAAACAATTATTGAAGATAAACCAAATCTTTGGTTTATCTTCAGTTACTTTTTTATCAGTTGATTTTTCAAGAAATCAACACGTCCAGCTTATTCCTGGCATTTTCCCCACCTTCTCTGCTTCAAACCGAATTCAAATTGAGCAAGTATTAAAAAAGATATTGAAAATTATCGGAAATTCAGAGTCGCGTGATTATACACCGCTATATTTGTTTCTTTAGGCTTGTACGTGGGAACGGCGGCGAATCACGTGACACAACAATCGCAGAAATCCTCAATAATCTGTATATTTAAATAGGCCTGCCGCCTACGTGACCGATTTGAACACCTTTTCACCAAGCCGATCACGTAGGCCTATTAATCGGATAATAGCCGGATCATTATTTATCTCCTTTGCCTCAATGTTTTTAATGCTACATTTTACACAAATTTTATCTTTTTAGATTCGTTTTGTCACCTGTATCAGATTTTAATTTCAACCGCCTGAAAATTGTGCCGTTTGGGAAAGGGATATAGCCAATTTCAAGGGCGGATCCAGATTGGATTGGGGGTTCAAATGACCCCTCCCCTCCTTAAGTAGCCTGATTATTTCATTTTCATGCAGAATTTCGGTCAAAATTGTGAACTATTTGTAAAACGACTCCCTTTTGAAGCAACGAACCCCCTTACAGAAATCCTGGATCCGCCACTGGATTTTTTGTTTCTAGGGGTCATGGGGGAGATTACCCCTAGCGGATGCGTCTCAGATGTTACTTAAAATAACATCGGATTTTAATCAGATTGAAATCTTATCGACATAATTAAATTTTGTCGTCTGCAGCGGTAATGAAATTGGAACACACTTTGTCGTTTGGGAAAGATGCTTTATGGCATTCCTTGTTTATGTCCATTTCACACAGGGTTCAGGACAACACAGAACTTTCAAGTGAATAATTTTTTTACCTTTTTGGTCTAAAAACTATTTGTCGCCTTTCCGACAGGCAAAGTCTAGAATGTTTGGGAAAGCGATCGATGAATGAAACGGACTATAGATCTCAATATTTGTATCACGTGACCTGACAACCTATATACATTACAGGACGGTTAACCGGTTGATAACGGTTGGACTAATCTACCTGGCGTACAGGTGTGCGGACATTTTCACGCGGATTTTTGTGCGTAGTTAGTGCGTAATCAGTATCTACCACCATGGAAAACATTTCATACGCGTTAAAACGGCTACATGACCCGCTAATCGTGGCGAGTTTTCAGCGGTTGTGCGGGGTTGAGTGTTTGTCGACAGTGTCCACCCCGGATGGCACGGACGAGATTGAACACTCGGACACTAGTGAACGGAATGGAAATTACACCAAATATATGAAAGAAAGGGATTCTGACATTTACATCAAACAAGAGAATTACCACAAGCTGAACGGTAAATCAGTGAGACAGCGACCCAACCTGGACAAAGTGGGCGTTCCCCCTTTCACGTCAGATGACTCGGATGACCCAGATTTAGGGGTCAGTAAAGGTGAAGGTCACTACAAAATTACGCCACATCGAATCAAATACCAGTTTGTGTATTATATGTTCAGAATATTTTCATTTTTCGGGGATGAAGCGTTTTATTTGACATTTTTACCATTCTGTGTGTGGAATCTAGATAGTTTTGTTACAAGACATACAGTTTATATATGGGTCAGCTCTATGTATGTAGGTCAAGTGTTGAAGGACATACTGAAGTGGCCTCGACCTTTGACCCCTCCAGTGGTGCGGCTGGAAACAGATTACGCGCAAGAGTTCTCGATGCCTTCCACACACGCAGTCGCTGGGTCGTCCATACCATTCATGCTGGCATATTCTGTCATTCATCGATATGAGGTATATAACTTTTATTACCAGCGGCGGATCCAGGATTGCTGTTTGGGGGGTTCCCATATTCAAAAAGGGGGTTCGTTTTCCTAGTATTACACAAATTTGGCTGAATTTCTGCATGAAAATTAAATATTTTGGCTACAGAAAGGGGTTCGTTTGAACCCCCCGAACCCCCTCTGAATCCGCCACTTATTACTATACAACAATATCTTTTGCTGTTCCAAATTCAAAGATGTTGCAGACGACAATTTGAAGTGAGTGAAATTTAAAATCTTTTGGACTTTTTGGATAGGAAGTGTTGTGGGAAATGAAGAAATTGCTTGTCACAAGCTTTTTCTTCTTTTTATACGCCGCCGGAGGTGGACGTATATTGGCGTCATCTTCTCCGTCTGTCCGTCCGTCCATCCGTCCGTCCGTCCGTCCATCCGTCCGTACGTCCGTCCACTTTTCTTGTCAACGCATCTCCTCCTAAGTTTCTGGCTGGATCTTCTTGAAACTTGGTCAATGTTATCTCCTCAATTGGTAGATGTGCATAGAATCAGTCGGGATGACGTCATAGCCTCACTTTCATTTTTTCACCGAGGGTACAACCTCGGTCTTTATCGTTACGGGATACCAACTTTGAGGCAGATTATTTCAAAAATCCATCGTTAAAATTCATAAACAAAACTCTTTCTTTAAAGAATGTGATTTTACGCTCATTCTCAATAACAAGGAACAAAAAAATTTCGTAATATGCAAAAAATAAAAGTTTAAAAACTGTATTTTTTATTCTTTTTCTGGATTACACTATACCTCTTGCAACTTCTGGTAAAGTTTTGTGTACATAATTGAAGTAATTTGAAAGTTACAAGCTTTTGAAACTGTATACTAAAACAACATAAATGTCTACGTTACCATTAACATGTTGTCTTTAATAATCTTGCACATTTAATGCACCAAGTTCATTTTTAAGCCAATTAATGTTAAACGTGTCACAGAATGCCCGAAGATTTGCGAAATACTAACTTTTTCCGATTGAGAAAAGAAATTGTCTGTTTTTTGGGCCATTAAAAAGTAGAATCAGATTCTAAAAATGTGATTTTTTCTTCCAAAACTTGTACATAGTTTTTTCAACTTTGGTTATTTTCTGCTACTTAAGTATACATGTATGTATTTAGTATGTTCACAAAGTTCAACTTCTCTGTTTAAAAAAAAATACCCCTTTGAGACGTTTCATATTCTTTTTATGAAGATGTGAGTAAATTATGCTCTCAACGGGTAACGTAACGTAGGCATCACACTGATCCAAATATAACCAACACATTGAAAAACTTAGTCTTTTGCATTTCAAACAAGTTAACCCTTTCCCAAACAAGACCTGGTTTTGACGTCCCTAATTGAATAGGCTTGGGAAAACATTGAGGCAAAAGAAGAAACTGCTGATAACCAGCAGTTTCTCCTTTTGTCTCAATGTTTTCTATGCTATATCATACATAAATTTAATCATAATCAACATCCATTTTGCTGTCTTCATCAGCTTTTGAATTGGACCACCCTAAATATTTGTCGTTCGGGAAAGGGTTAAATAATGTAAATTCGTTTCGAAAATGACACGCCCGTTACTGAAGGAGACTAATAATCTTTTTTAACTAGAAAGTGTTCACATATTCTGGTCATATGCTTGTGTTATGATATACACATATTTTGGATTGTTCATACGTATCGTACGGATAAACGACATCATAATAGATGAATTACTGTGACTGTAGTTTGAATTATTCATTTGTTATGTGATATTTTATTCGCTGCAAATAAACACTATCGATTTTAAAGATCAAATACCAATTATATGGTAACGTAGGTACCAGGGGTAAAGAAGGTGTAATTCATACGTGGATGATATTTGTGTGATATTCATTTTATATTTACAAATTTTTGTATATGGTTATTTTGAAGGACTTAATAATTTCTTTGAATGATATTCGTAGCCGGCCCTTTCCCGTTCTATACAAATATTAATCTCGACTATAACTTCCCTTCAATCAAAGTAATGGAATAACGGCCTTTCTGAATTCCATGTTGTTTGTTCGCTCATATTTCTTAAAACTGTTTTCTCATTCCTAGGTTGTGTCTTCGAGATACACTTTTACTTTATGTTTGTGTTTGTCTTTGAATTGGGACATGTTACCCAAACTTTAAGCAAAATGGTGCATGAACACGATCCCTGTTCGACGCCCAGCTCAAAGATTTATATTGCATTTACATATTCCTAGATATTTGACCTTCAAATAGTGTGTTTATTGTTTATTTATTAGAATTCTTTTTATCTATTATCTTTCATACATATAAACAAAAATATCTAATGTTTGTTTAGACAAGAAATGGTGATTTTCTTGGATATAATAGTCGTATGTATCCTTTAGAGACAACAAATTCGTGTTCACATCCATTGAAATAAAAATCGGTGTCATAAAAATATCTTAGATTATGATTTATTCAACTATGCTGTCTTTTTTTCTAAGTATACAACTCTTATTTTGTGGTGTAATAGTAAAATTTCGAAAAAAGTCATTCTTTCATTTTCAAATCTTTTGAAAAGCATTACGGTACCTACGTTACCTGCATGTAACGTAGGCATGACAATTAGACGGCCAGCAAAATTATCGAACGATACTGATTCTGGTGAGTGTTTTCCTTTTTTCGTAGGGAAACAATATCCAACTATAGATCTACTGCTCGGAATCTTTAGTTGCATAACATATATCTACACTTTAACCTCAATCTGTACAGTGAGGTCTACTTAAGTCTTTGATTAAAATGTAAAGATTCTACATCTATATCATGTAAGATCAAGTATTTTTGTATCATATTAGTATGGAGACCGTTAAATATGACTTTAAATGTATATTAAATCATCCAAAACAAGGATTTTTTGCAACACAATGTTTTTTCGGTAACGTAAGCACCGGTAACGTAAGCATTTTCGTGACATTGTCTGAGAATATTTTTCATCTATTACATTTTCATTGAAAGTAACAAATATATGACTGTAGTTGACATGCTTATCTTTCATATTCAGTATCACATACCTCGGTCTTTCAAATAAATGAATCAAAAACCCATGTCACGTAGGTATCGCTTTAAAATCAAACCTATTACCCACTGAAATAAATAATTACATGAAAATTATTTTTTTGGTGCACGAACGTCAAAAAGTGATTTATCTTATAAAAATATGGTTTGGCTAAATTTTAGTCAAAATATTTTACAATTTTATGTAAAATTCGGAAAAGTGATGCATGAAAAAGGACGACGTAACGTAGGCACTCTAAATTTTGAGACAAGCGTTAATCGTATAATTTTAATAATAAAAGACACTGCATAAGAGTTTCAAGTATTTCTACAGGCAAACAAATATTTAAGTTTGTATTTCCGAGGGTAAGGTCAAGTTACACTGGTATCCCTACTGAAAATTAGGGCGTGCAATCATGTACCTATGGCTTGAGACAGGTGAAATAGGCGTGAAATTACGACTTTGACACAATATATCTGACATGTAGGACTTTTTCTGGGGCCATGTTGTGTTTTAATCTTGAAAACAACTAGCAAACTATCAATTAAGCCAATCAAAGCCGGGCAAGTGCTGTCTGCTTAGAAAAAATATCACTAAGACATGACTTTTGATGAAATGTTCCTTATTATTGAGAATGAGCGTTTAACTTTCTAACTACCAACGCATTTTTAATAATCAGGCGTAGTCGTCGAGATATTAATGCTGAAAGTTGGTTATGCTTCAACGAAAAAGACCGAAGCTTTCACCTCCACCGAATGAGTGCAGGTCCGCTGACGACGTTTTTGATTGGCTGAAAGAATTGTGCCGACCGGGTCAATGAAGGAAGGATTTTATTGTTCATTGATTTTTGCCTGAGTTATGCCCCCTTAAAACTTAGTCCCTGGGGCGGCGTATATTGTGACCATGGCACTCTTGTTCCACAATGTTTTCTAAAGCCATTTTTTTGGGGAGGGGGGAGAGTCAAAAAGAGATAATATGTGGTAATGGGATAATATTTTCTAAAAAATTGATACCCTTTTCTTGACCATTTCCTTAACAGCAAAAATTTAGTCTATTCCAGTTTTAGAGGAGTTGCAGAGAAAAATGAGTGTTATTTGTGAAAGGAATGCCAGTAATATCCGAAAGGGGAGTTAGGCATAAGACCTCTATATATATAGATAGGAATGTGATCATCACAGCAAGGAAAATATTGAGGCAAAAGGAGAAATTGCTGATTATCAGCAATTCCTTCTTTTTAAGTTTTGACTCAAATGTTTTCCTTTAGCAATCTCTACCTGCAACCCCTGGATTGGTAGACACTGATGATACAACTGAGTTATCCAAACTTGGCTATGGTCATTAACTCATATAGAATTGTAAAGTGTTATAAAGAAAATCAATTTTAGTTATGTTTGCTTAAATCCTTTTCCAAACATTCCTATTATAGACCAGTTAAAATGAAAGCTGTCGCAGATGTCAAAATGGTTGAATATGAATATGAATAAAAAATTAGTGTACATTTTAATGGAGAAAATATCGAGAGAAAAGGAGAAAATATTGGTCAAATGTTCCTTCTTTTCTTTTAAAGATTTCCCAAGCTATCTATGTTAAATAAAATGTTTTTTTTACAAGGTCTTGTATTGGAAGGGTTAAAGTCAAGGGTATTAAAGCTATTGTGTTCTAGAGGTAAAAATATAGTACGGACATGAAACCAAATAATATAGAATATCCTTAACTCTGTCATGCGGTAAATTGAAAATACCAATCAAAATTTTAAATGTTTTACCCTTTTTTAAATGAGAAAATTTTAGGCTTGAACAACTTCAAAGGGAATTCAAGCAGCAAAGTCAATGTTTAATGAAGATTGTGTTAAATAATGTATACTAAACAGCTCTAGGCGGATCCAGGATCTCTGTGTTAATTAACCCATTACCGCACAGTGACACCTTTTGACTTTCTCACAAGAAATGGATTTGGAAAACATTGTGGAAAATGAAGAACTTGCTTGTTACAAGCAATTGCTTCATTTTCCACAATGTCTTCTAATCCAAAATGGAAAGATCTCTTAAATCTAATCAACTTGAAATTGTTGTCTGCAACAGACCTTTCAAATTGGAACAGTCCAAAATATTGATGTCTGGTAATGGGTTAAAAGGGACTAAGAACTTAAAAAATGAGGGTTCCCTTTCCTAGTATTAGTGATTTACATAATTTTGAATGAGTTTCTACACGAAAATGAAATAATCAGGCTACAGTCTAGTACAGAGGGGGTTCGTTTGAACATCATGAAACCTCCACAGGGTTTTCTCTGGTGCACAAAATTGTGCATTTTGGTGTGGTTTGAACTCAAATGATCCTCTAAAAATTATCATCAGGACATGAAGAAACAATGTAACAATAAGAATGAACGATCCCCTAATTTGAAGACCAGGGAGACATACTGACTCCCTCTAGAAAAAGTCATGGTAAAACAGTAGGATCCACTGGATCCGCCACTGTATCATAGGCAGGGTTCAATTAACCTGTGCCGAACAGACATTAATTACCTGCATGCTGCTTGTAGTGTGGTCACAGTCTCGTTTTAAAAATACTGCCTCTATCTGATTCTATATAAAAACGAGTAATTTACAAACGGCATTTTCAGCCTAAATAACACATTAAATTGCCAAAAAGTGTGTAAAAACTTAAAGCTAAATAGTTATATTTTATTATGATAAAATACTTTTACCTGATACACGTTCTTTTCGTGTTAAATCTCTATTTGAAAAAGTGGGTCAACTCTGTGTTTCTTTGTTTGAACTTGGTCGTTACCTTAGAAGGACGCGTGGGTATGTGTGATAAAATTGCTTTGGCACTGCCATTTCTTAACGGATTTTCATAAATCTTATATCAAATTAAAGAGGGAAAATAGATCTATTCATCCGTGTATGTTAATACGATGAACCGATGAATTATGAGTCTATGATTAGGTATTCAAAATAGGTCCTTTTACTCGGCTTCAAATGGCAAGAACTATGCGGCAGAAAAGCCTAGAAAAGCCTATATGTTCTTCAACATCCTATCTATTCAAATAATGAAACATCTTGCGCTTTTAGCTTAGCGCAATCAAGCGCAAAGGCTTTAACAATGGGAAGTGTTTTTCAATTCCCAGTGATTTATCGATAATTTCTGTCTAATCTCCATTCATCCTAAATTTATTCATAAATGTTGATGACAGTGACTCAAAGTTTGCAAAGTTTGGTTGAAATTGGCCGAATGGTTGATTTGTTAAGAATGATATCATGATATCTCAAAGTTCGATAAGCCTTGCCCTCAGCCACGCCCATATTTTTTGACGAATCACAAAATCGCGAATATTCGCGATATTCGCGAATATTCGCGAATATTCATTGATTATGGTCATCCAAGGAACATTCCTCTAAAGTTTTGTCAAAATCGGCCCAATGGTTAAGGAGACTAGGAGGTTTTTCAAGGAATTATGGGCGAACAGACGGACGGATGGACGGTGAGTGACCACAATAGCTCATCTTAAGCACTTCGTGCTCAGTCCAAAGGGATTTACAAAATCGGCGTTTCTCATGGGCTTCCTAAACATCCATTTAACCCTTTCCCAAACAATAAAACTTTATGGTCATCCAACTCGAAAGCTGTGACAGGCAACAGAATGAGTGTAAAAGAAAATAAGATTCTTTCGCCTTAATCTTTTCACCTTCAATAAAATCCGTTCAGTACGTCAAAACCAGGTCTTGTTCGGGAAATGGTGAGGCACTGCAGCCAAAAATTAGATTGAATTTAGAGGTTGCAAAATGGACATGTTCAATTGTATGGTGCTCTTTTGGTTGAATGTTTTGAAAGCCTATTTCTTCACGTACCAGAGGTATAATGTTAATAATCGATCACTTAAAAGTTTGAATTCTTTTTTCTTTTTTTTTTGTTTGAAATTCCTATTTTATATGTCGTTAAATCTTGTTTTTATCGGAGGCAATGACACGGAGATGATATGCGCACAACGAAGCGCATAAAATATTTACGCAAAGTGAGAAACTGTTGGTTATCGGCGTGTTCTTCTTTTGTCTCAATGTTTTCCAAAACTTTTTCATATATGATCGTGAAAATCATGTCTTGTTTGGGGAAGGGTTGAAATAAAGTAACAAATATTTATATAATTGTTGTTGGGTAGAAATTGAAGAATTTTTAAAAATTGTTTGGTAGAATTATTTCATCCTTTGTAAAACTTCAAAGGGGTGTAACTATTTTATTAAATGTCCGATTTTTAAAACGTAAGCAGTTTTGAGTTCCTCTCATTCAGACCTTGAAAATGATATATAATTTGTTGAAGTTCTTTGAAAAATAAACAATAACGTAATTCGGCAGAATTATCTCCCCTTTTTAAAAATCTGAATAAGCATTATTCCATAACGCAATGTCTGATTTTCACAATTCAACCAGTTTTATGTTTCTCTCAATATTCTCTGTAAGCTGGTATATATTTTGTAGGGGCTGGAATACTTTTGGAAAAAAGTGTGACCACCCTACTGCTTGGTCAGGGCTAGTTAGATCCACAAGATGCAGGACTAACTGGTCAGCACCATTTCAAATCTCAGTCACAATTACCATAATGAAAACAATGGGATGTGTGACACAACAACAACATGGCCCTTTGAAATTGTCACTCATTTGTGATTCAAAGCCGACCTTTTAGCTTATGAAAAAATTATTGTTGATTGCACCTTTACCATATATCATCAAGGTTCTGATATAAATATTTAGTCAGGACCAGTGCATATTTGGTCAGGGCTAGCAGCATCTGGCAGCAACAAGCCCGACTGTCTGGTGACCAAAAAGTTATTGTTGGACTCTGTGTAAGTTTATTTTAGCATTTCTGAAATATATTCAGAATATTGCCATTATTTTCAAAATATTATTTACCCTTTCATTTTCCTTGTGATGACATCTTTTGTTGCACTAAATAGAAAAACCATTGGAAAATAATGAGGTAAAAGAAGAAAAAAGCAGATCGACTGCTGAACGCAATACTGGTTTAAGTCACTTTTTGGCCAAAATGAGTTTTTGTCATGAATATTAGTGTTTATCATAGGTGCATATACTGACAAAATTTTAGAGTTGAAATCAGGAAGGTTTTTGAGATATTCAATAATTCCATAAAAGTCTATCTCAATTGCTAAAATTCATTCCCTGCAATACTAGTCCAAGTTGACTTGGACTAGTATTGCAGTGAAAAATGTTCAAAACTCTACCAAAGTTTGAATGCAATACTAATCTATGTATCTCATTTTGTACTTTTTATTGATTGTTAAGAGCCAAATCTAGGTCATTAACTTTGATATATAACATAGTATCATTATCATGATGCTTTTTAGAAGAACTTTTTATAGAATGGGGGTGGGGGCTATTCTAGTCACCAAGGCATTTGGTTAAGTTTTCATGTGCAAGTTTTTCAAATCTTTGTTTCTACTAATGTTATTATTCTGAAAATTTGTACATGATTCCGTGACCATAATCTCAGCCTCTAGGCAAAGAATCGTCACTCTAACATATTAATTTAGTTGAACTTTTACCCTTAAAGAATTAGAAATTCTTGGTTAAGTTTTATGTGCAACTTCCATGATATCTGTGGTAACTTTTTGTGATAACCTATGTCTTTCAAACTTTGCACATGTTTAATTCTGTGACAATAATATCAGCCTCTAGGTGAAGATTTTTTAGTCTGGCATTTGATTTAATGCAATTTTTGCCCTTTTCGGACTTAAAAAATCTTGGTTAAGTTTTTACTGCAACTTTCAATTATATCTGTGATAACTTTTTTTGTGTAACAGCTTTAATTGCTTTCAAACTTTGCACATGCTTCTGTGACCATAATATCAGACTATACTAGGCAAAGATTTGTTACTATGGCATTTAATTTTAATAAGATTTAACCTTTTTTGGACTTATAACTTTTCACTATCTAGCTTTTGATAGTTACGTTTGGCTGTCCGGAGACAGCTCTTAACATAAATGTATACTAGGCTAAGAAAGTAGTCACAATGTTAAACAAAACATTTTCACATTCATTTTTGTATGCATAAAACTTTACAATATTTCCTACTTGAGAATCTTCAAGGGCAAATTATTTTGAAATATGCAAGAAAATAGTATAACATCATTCAAAATATGTTTTTATAGGTGCTATAATGACAATTTCCAAGTAAGCCTCAAAAGTGAATAGCAAGGAGTGATAAATCTAAGTAGGCTTTCACATTTAGCTAAAGTAACATAGATGAGAGTAAATTAATCAAGTGCTATAATTACTCTGGTATGTATCTAAGCAGAATAATCCTCCTTACTGACTTACAATATTGAATAACTGAAACCATTATATCAGCAAGAGACTAAATTTATCGTTGCAGAGATCTGCAAAATGTCAAATGATAAATAAATAAGAGGGCCATGATAGTCCTAAGTCGCTCACCTGAATGGTTCAACCAAGATGATACTTCGCGATTTCTACTTTGATACTGAAATTCAAGTTCATCCAAAATGTTATTGTGTCAATTTAAGTTCCATCTTGATTTGTAAATATATCTGGTTGATAGAGTGATTGAGTGAAAACAAAGTTGAAAACTGCAATTTTGTCAAATTCAAGGGCAGATAACTCATGAAGTTCTACTCTGACTATGGTGAAATTTTAGTTATCCAAAATTTTAAGGTCACCAACATTGTTTCCAAGTTTTGTATTGATTGGTCATTATTTGTAGTTGATAGAGTTAAAACAAAGTCGAAAGCGCAAATTTTGTAAAATTCAAGGCCACGTCACTCATGACTTTCTGGTCCAATCAAATTGAAAATCAAATTCATCTGGTATCTTATTGTCACCAAAGTTGTGTCCAAGTTTCGTCTTGATTGGTTAATAATTGAAGAATCTAGAGTGTAAGCAAGGTCAAAAATAGCAATACTGCCAAATTCAAGGGTGCTGAACTCATAATTTCAAAATGAAAGTCGAACACATCCGAGATAATATCATTAACAACATTGTGTCAAATTTCGTCTTGAATGGTCAATAATTTAAGATGTTAGAGAGTTAATCAGAGAGTTAATATAGTCGAAAATAACAATTTTGTTGAATTCAAGGGCGCATAACTCATAACTTCAAAATGAAAGTGGAACACATCTGATATAATACCATTAACAACATTGTGTCCAAGTTTCGTCTTGAATGGTAAATAATTAAAGATGCTAGAGAGTTAACATAGTAGAAAATAGCAATTTTGTCGAATTCAACGGTGCATAACTCATAACTTCAAAATGAAAGTGGAACGCATCCGAGATAATACCATTAACAACATTGTGTCAAGTTTTGTCTTGAATGGTAAATAATTGCAGATGCAAGAGTGTTTTCAAATTCAAGGGCAGATAACTAATGACTTTCTAATCCGATCAAAATGAAAATAGAACTCCTTTGACATCTGATGGTCATCAACATTCTGATTGTGTCTAAATTTTGTCTTGAATGATCTATAATAATTGTAGATGCTAGAGTGTAAACAAGGCCGAAAACTGTCAAAGACAGCAATTTTGTCAAATTCAAGGACACATAACTCATGACTTTCAGGTCTGATCAAAGTGAAAATCAATCTCATATGAGATCTGATAGTTCTCAATGTTTGGTCCAAGTTTTGTCTTGATTGATAAATTTTTGTAGAGTGTACATAAACAAAGTCAAAACTAGTTATTTTGACGTTCAAGGGCACATAACTCCGGACTTCCAGGTCCAATCCGGCTTATAATCGAACTAATTTGAGAACTTATGACCATACTTGTTTTTTATAAGTTCGGTCAATACTGAATAATATTTGCAGATGCTAGAGTGTAAACACCAAATTGTTGACTGACATGGATGGACAGGCAGACAGATGGACGACTGACATTGAGTGACCACAATAGCTCACTAGGGTTGGATACCGTTAAGAACGAAACGGTACGATACGATACTGATACTAACGAAACGATACGGTACTTTATCGATACCGATACCGATACCAAAACAGCAATCAATTAAAAGCTTTCAATGTAAAGGGAGGTGCAAATCAAACAACCATTGATAATGCCGTAGGTTTCATTGCTTTTAAAATCAGTAGTACCACTTTTGTTTCCTAAATGATAAACTATTTTCATTTAAAATACATTCAAAAATCTGATTAATATATGACCATACAACTGAATATTTGTGTTGCATTCAAGATATTTTTTTTAAAAAAATATTTTATTGTTTGAACTATCTCTTAGTGTTAGAGAGAAATATATAATTTCATTATTTATTTTGTTGTCTGCAAGACAATTTGGGGAACAGATTTTAATCTTAGTATATAAAAATTCAGATCTTTATCCAGAAAACCAAGTATTTTTTATTTGATTTTTTTTTTTTTTTTTTTTTTTGGGGGGGGGGGGATTTCAGCGTTTTAGCCCACTCCTAGTCCTACTCATAGAACAGCCAGACAATTATGTGTAATTTACTTATTTCTAATGGTCAAAACTTTGTAACAATTGATGTAAATATCAGAGAATCCGTTTTACTTTCCCAAATTCATACCTACTGTCATAAACCAAGTGTATTGGTGGCAAAAAAACGTATTTTTTCGTATCCGGAAATAGGTATATGGTCGGTACTGGTAGACTGGTTCCCTGTCCCTAGATCTATCTATCATATTGGGACCAATATCTACCAATAGATGTCGCCACCTGTCGATTACCATCTATCTCTGGTGGGCATTCTGGGTTAACTACTTTCAAGATGTCAGCGCCCAATAAAATGCATACACGTGGTACTTCCTCATGACTTCCTGTCACGCGGCATATTTGCTTCATATGCTTGCATAGAGTAAAATGAATAATCTAATTTGAATTAATTATTTTATTAGATGAAATTGAGACGAAAATCAAACTTTATTTTGTTGCAAATGTATTTGTAGTTGCAATTTTCTGCTTGCTACTTTTTGGCGACAGGATTTTGGAGTTATGCGCACCGCGTAGTGATTTTTATCCAAAAATGGATAAAGTGATGCGTCAAATTAGTCAGTCCAAAAATAAAAAAAATAGACTGGAAATATTGTAGACTGGCTGCTTAGTCAATGTATTGGGACAGGAACGGTATAAACAAAATATACGGTTTTCTGTATATTTTTTTCGGAGGATCTGATTGGTTGATTTTGATCATGGTTAGGCGGACGCTCAAAATAAATACGTAAAGCGTTTCGCAGACGCTGAAGAAAGCTTGCAGCCGACGAAAACTAGATAAGCTGATACGGTTGAATGACATGCGATATAGATAATGCGTTAATTAACTCTTTCCCAAACAAGTTCTGGTGTTTACTTCCACTGAGTTGGGAAATCATTGAGCAAAGGAAGAAAATGCTGGTGATCAGCATTTTATCATTTGGCTCAATGTTTTCCATGCTATCTTGTACACCGAATTGTAGCATATCAACAACAGTTTTGTCTCTGCAGCAGCTTTAAAATAAGATCAGTCTATCTTTTTACTGGTTTGGGGGAGATAAAGCATGTTGTGGACGCAATTAAAAGAAAAAATCTTATTAATGGCAGTTTTGTATCAAATTTTCCTTGAAGACACGAGAGAGGAAATGAGAAGCATTTTTTTTCTATAATGTCTTCAAAACATCACAAGTAAGAATAAGACTTGATTAAATTATCGTTTTCAAATTACACACAATGTTCTGGACATCTTTTCTACCTTTTCCAAAACATATATTTTTATGTATCAACACCCATTAATTAACAATTCTTAAAACGTTTTTTTTTTTTTTTTTTTTTTTTTTTTTTTTTTTTTTTTAAATCTTAATTTCATCAAAAGTGTTTGACTTCAAAATAGAAAAGAATCGCTTAATGCGATTCTGAGCTGGGGATAATAGGTTGGTTGTATTAAAATTATCTCGTAGTGGTATTAAGGACAAGATATGTGTTCACACTTCAGTGTTAAGGGATAAACATAAGCTAAACTACTGAACTACCTTTCAAATTTAATTGTTTATCTGATTATTGGACAAACTCTGTTACAGTACATCAAAGACGGACAGTATGACAAAGGATCAGACCGATTTTATTGCCCTTAACCCATTCCCAGACTTTGGCTCTTTTTAACTCCACACTTGAGTAGCAGACGAAAAAATACATTGCTATCAAAAGAGTAAAGTTTGTGTTCTAGAGCATAAAAATGTTTTTCTGGGTAAACAACATTTTTTGAAATAAAGAAATTACTTCCAAAATGTTTTACGCGGTCTTTATCTTTTGGGATATTGAAATGCGTTTAACATTATGTGGTAATGGATTGAAACCCTTTTCCAAAAAGTTTAAAAGATATATAGATCTAGATCTAATAAAGTTCCCGGAAAATGGTCGTCATTTCTTTCCACTTTTCTTCAAAAAAGAAAGAAGAGAAAAAAAGAAGAAAACCTAGATCTGCATTGATCTAGATCTAGATCGATCTATAAAATATTAATTAAAAAAGAAACATTGGCCATTAATCCATTATATAAGGCACATTGTCGTTCTGCACCCATTCACAACGCAATCTTTGTGGCATTCGTGACATTAATTTTCACTTGACTTCATCGTCTTGGAAGATTATTAAACAAGATTGAAAGTTGCAGCAGATGACAAAATATTTGTTATCATTTTGAAATGCATGATGGGAAATTATGTCCGGTGTTGTACGACTTTACTTGTCGTGAAAAATACATTGATAATTTAATCAACCAATCAGATCACAGGAAAATTTGTCCCCGACCCGTCTTCATACATAGAGAAGACGGGGTACCAGTCTACGGTACTGGTACACTAGATTGGAATTAGAGGGTTTCGAAAAAGACTTTATTTGGACTCCAAGGTTTGTTTTTATGGCATTTAAGGAAATGTGTGGTCATTTAAGAAATAGAATGGCTTAATTTTCGTATTTTCCTGTCGGCAAATAATTGTTTTTCTCCATAATCATGCTTTGAAATTGGTGCCGACGAACACTATAAACAAAGAAGTTTGACAGCTCCGAAGCTTTTCTGATGATAGAACCATTTGATTCTACGCGAAATATGGTCTCTATGTATTTAAAAAATCAATATCTGGAAATAAAATTTCCATTTTAATCTCTCTCTTACTTTCTTTCCTTGTTGACATTGGTACCGATAACGGTACCGGTATTTCTCGAAACGGTATATACCGGTACTTTTTGAAACGATTTTCGGTCCGGTTCTGGTACCGGTTATCGGTATCCAACCCTATAGCTCACCTTGAGCACTAAGTGCTCAGGTGAGCTAAAATGGATACCCTCCTACTAGTATACACAGTTCAATATTATCCCAGGCAGTTATGAAATGATATATGAATTTCATGTATTAAAATGATATGAATGACCCACCCTTCAAGGATGTATGACCTACACAAAAAGTATTAACAAACAGATATAGACAGAAACAGACAGAATCGGGCAAACATTGTCCCACAACTGGTACCAATGTGGGACTAAAGACAATTATATAATTCATTTACATTAATTAGAACAACACAATTTATGTAAATGCTTATCCTTAAAGTTTTAAATTTTTCAATTGAGCCCTTTCAATTATCGTTTTAGTCCGTACCTATGAGCCGCTTTCGGTGGCAAATGATGGGTTTATGGGAAATTAACATTGTATACACACAGATACGGTTCCAATTTGTTACTAAAAGTAGTAACACATCAGCCGGTTTCTTTATGCCAGATCGAGGCTCTGACCCAATTCCGAGCAAAGCATCCCACGTGCAATGGCAAAGAACGGTGATTGGCCATAATTGTTTTCGAAGGACGAATTCTGGTGGCTGTTGCGTGTGTGTGTGTGTGTGGGGGGGGGGGGGGTTCTTAGTGGAAATAAGCTTATTTCTATTTTCTTCTTCTTTCATAATTCAACCCTTTCCCAAACAAGACCAGGAATTGACATTCTGAAAGTTTTTTGAAAAGGGTTAAAATCCACTTAATTGAATATCAGAGTAGGATCTACACCTAGAAGCTGATATCATGGTCACAGAAGGATGTGCAACGTTTGAAAGAAATATCTCCATCAGAAACATAGTTATTACAGATATATGACAAGTTGCACATAAAAACTTAAACTTATTTTTTTAAGTTTGAAAAGGGTTATAATTCCATTAAATTAATTGACCAAGTATTTAATCTTTGCATAGAGACTGATATTATGGTCACAAAAGCATGTACAAAATTTCAGAGCAATAGCGGGAGTAAGAACAGATAATTATGACACTTGCAGGTTAAAACATAACCAAAGCCAACACCAATACAAACACCAATGCCGACACCTGGTTGACCAAACTAAACCAAAATATTCTATGAATAGTCATGCTAAAGATGCTTGGTAAAACATCAAGGTAATTTAGAAGGGCATAAGCAATTTCTTTTTTTGCCTCAATATCTTCTGTGCATTATTGTACTTAATTCTTCTCTTCTCTAACATCCATTTTGTCATTGCCGCAGCTTTCGAATCAAATCACCAAACTATTATGCGGTTTGGGAAAGGGATACACTAATCTATGTTGCTTACAAGCTAGTGCAATCAAAGGAGAATAAAACATAGAACAGTATTGCAGTCAATAATTTTGTCTCATTTATTCAATTTGTTCATGCAATACTAGTCTATATCAACTTGGACTAGTATTGCATTCAAATTTTGACTTCAAAACTGCTGATATTTGACTGCAATACTAAGCTAAGTCAACAAAATCATATTTCTCTTTTATCATTAACTTGAATGAAAAATGTAATATATATACTTTAATATTGTCTATCCGATTATATAATATCAAAAATTCAGATCATTTCATTCAGTTTTAACAAAATGGGAAAGTTTTTTCCTTCTCCTGAAAAATCATAAAAAATGACTTAGACTAGTATTGCGTTCAGCAGTCGAGATGTTCAGCATTTTCTCCTTTTACAGTTTTATTTTACCTCTATATTTACTATACAATACCATACCATTCCCTAAGATTCTTGGGTTTTTGATCATTGCAGATGTCAAAAATATTTATTATACAGTGTATAAATTTATAAGTGTTAACTCTTTTGCTGCCAATGTCGCCCATAAGCGACCTATTAGGAGACTGCCAATGTCGCCTTTTGGCAACTTCAAAATAATAGCTTCATTAGGTCATTCAAGGTCAAGGTCAGGATCATCTGATCAAACTGCCTGATAAAAAGTATGCTATTCAACAAAATAGTTTATGTGCAATCATTCCTGATGGTTTCAGCTTAGATTTCATCAAATAATTATTTTACTACAGGGTTTTTTTCCCTACTATAATTAGTACCGGTAAAAGGAACCCTTCCCAATGACTAAAGGCTCTTCCCAATTTTAGTACAGGCCGTTTCCCAATCTCCATAGCTACCGTTCCCAATGATCTTATGTGCCGTTCCCAATGGCCAGTCATGCAATGCATTTTAGTTTGACTAGAAATATCCAAACAGTTTGTATGGGTTACTGAGAAGTTCAGTTCTTTTTAGACAGATCCAAATTGAAAATTTTAAGCTTTCAACAAACCACAGCATCGTTGTTCCCAAAATAGAAACGATTACAAAATAGCTAGGAAAAGATTTAGATTAGAACATCTAGAAGAATTTACATCTTCAAACATTTTGTGTTTTGCTCCAATACTTTCTTAACCCCTTCCACAATGTCTTGGAATGGTGAAAATAACAGGAATTATTATTTGCAGACAACAGAATTAATGTTACTTTAACTGCCAAGAAAGTATTGAGATAATTGGAGTCAATGCTTGATTTCAACATTATCTAGATACCTTTCAACAATTTCTGAATATAATGAATGGTCAAATCATATGGTCACAAGTATGTTCCTGTTTAAATCAAGACCTCGGTGATTTTCTTACAATTTCAAGACTGTGAGTCCTGAGGACTCGCTGGATTCCATATCAATGAGTCAAGGTACTAGCTTAGTGAGTCCAATACACTATTTTTAACAGGAAATCTGTAAGAATGGTTGCATCCTGGGACTCAATAAAATTAAAACTTTGCATCCCAGAGACCAAATTGTGAGTAAATGTAGCAGGATGCGCAGGTAAAAAAATCACTGAGACCTTACAATGATATCATATGTGGTGCAGAATTTAGCCCCTAGATAGATTAAGATGCACTTTTAAGATTCCCAATTCATCAATTTTGCGAATTAATCCTTTCCCAATTTGAAGATTTCACGACGCAAGAAATTCCCAATCATAGGGTTACAGGTACCGTTCCCAATTTGAGAGAAAAAACACTGTACTACATTATAAACTGATAAGCCCTGTTATGAAGTTTAAAAAAATGGCACTGGAAATAGCATAATTCCAGGGAATTTGGCAGCGAAAGAGTTAAACACTTATCGTAATATTTTTGTACCCGGTGCTTTGGATAGCTCCATGGTTATTCCAATAAAAGGAATTCTTTCTAACTAACTTTACCCCGATTTAAACTTTCTTAAAGCAGACATATTCGTCGGTGTGAATGCAAAACCTTGTATTTTCTTTTTTTCGATTTTCAAAGTCAAATCTTGTGTGCCCAATTAAGTCAATTCTTGCAGGTTTTGAGATATTTTACTATTCAGTATTAATGACGCATTACTTGTGAACAATATGTCAAAATATGTCGATTCTTTCAGTTTGGGAAAAGTTATTACACTTTTTTCCGTCCCCTTTAAAACTTTCCAAAAACGAGATACAAGGCTTTGCATTTACAACAATGATTTAAACAATTTTATTTTTTAATTGAAAATAAAAAGCTAACAACTTTAATAAAGCATAGATTTTAGTCTCTGAGGTGGAAATGAGAAAACATTGTTCATCAGCATTTTTTTCTTCTCCCTCAAGCATTTCTGAACAGTAGTTTTATATACAATTTCCATTACTCTACAGATAAAAGTAGTGGTATTGGAAAAAGATCAAATGTGTGTATATGATTGATATTAGATTTTGCCACAAAGGAAATGGATTTATATAAGAAGTCTATAGAATAATTATAGATCTAACTTTAAAAAGCTATAATACCTAATTCGTAACATGACATAATATAATTCAAATCTGTCCCAAACAATACATTGTTTTGACTTCATTATTTATAAATAGAAAAGGTTTTGCAAAACATGTATAGACTAGTAACATGAACAAAGTAAAAGGGTGTTCTTGATTTTTCAATACAATTTTGCATGTGATGGTTCGAATCTTGCAGGTATGAGACACCTACAAGAGTCGAAGTCCATCAAATGGAAATTTATAGTAGTTTGAAGTTCAATATTGTGTTATTTGCATAGGTAAACATGTGCCATAATATTGAGACTGGACTAAATAGAGGAAAGAAGAACACTTTTGATGTGATCCTAGTGTAGCTGTGCCATAGAATTATAGTATTCATATGAGACATGGCCTAAAGTCAAAGGTTTGATTCTTGGTCGTGGCAAATAATTCCTTTCAGACAAAATTATCCCCCACCAATGGTTAAATATCATTAACCTTTGTGGGAGAGCAGCTTGGGGCTCCTTTAGGATGTTGTTGTAGTTCTGGTATAAGAAATTACAGGTATCCATGGTTAGGATATCAAAATAAGGCCTTTGGGTTTTTAGGACCAGTTTTACATGTGGTAAGAAGACGTCAGTGCCAAATAATTTGTCTTTATGAAACTCACCGTGTCCAATCGTTACCGGGGGATGTGGTTTTCGTAACGCTGAAAGCGTGGTGTATAACGCCGGTTTGTGGTGCAAAACAGAGGCAGGACACCACCAAGGTAAGAAAATTGAAAAATTGAATTGATGAAGTTTTTTCTTGGGGAATGAGACTAGGCCGAGGCTCATCTCAAATGATTCCTTGACCCCTAGCAATGTCTGTTTTCTTCGAGAAAGTTGCCGTTTTCTTTATCATTCCGTGAATGTAAGGTATTTCAGGCGAAATCAACTCAGCTTGCCCGTAAAATATGAATTATATACAAGCATAACCAGTTATGAACCCCAAAAAAGCATGCACTTCATACTTACACATGTATTGCACAAAATCACATTGAGGTTTGCACCCTCTGCATCTTACAGAAGCCACGGAAACGATTTTTATTTCAATTTACAAGTAACAATGGTGGATGTGGTGCACACAAAGAAATATTTTGTAACGTATGTGGTATGGTGATTTTAAAGCTTTGCGTTTTTCCTTATTTAAGCAGGCCTAGCAGATATAGTGACACTTTCCCTTACTTCAGATGCAACACTCGTCCTATTCGAATGATCCTAGCAATTGTGCAATAACTTTGTGTAAAGAATATGTGTTTTTTCGACATCAGCACTTTTAAACCCTATTAACCGGATTGTATATTATAATGGATTGAGAAATTGTGCAACCCGAACGTTACATTTAAGGCGTACAAAATACAACTAATCTGTCAATATAGGGTTAATTCACACGTTTTTGAGATCGTTAACATTCGCAGAGGCCCAAGAAATATGTTAACGGCCGAGTGCGAAGCACGAGGGTTGTTTACGTAATTTGCGGGCCTCTGCGGATGTTAACGGCCGAAAAATACGTGAATTGACGCTATTATTGCATAAAAACTATAAAATTCGAAAACCACATCCCCCGGTAACGATTGGACACGGTGAAACTCAGGTCTTTGATTTTAGACAAAAACTGAAAACAATTTTGTATCTATAGGCTTATTATCATGACTGAAGTGACGCATTTTGAATAAGAATTAATTTGAACAACACAACTTCAAGGGAATAGGGTATAAAATTTACATGTATGATATTTAGAATCTATAATATAAATATCTTCTGAATTCCAAATGTTAACTGTAAAGAATCTCAGTTCATATGAAAAATAGTTTTTTGCTGTCAAGGGTTGACACCATTAAAATATTTATATTAGATTGAAGTAACCTTTTCTCAATCAATGTTTTGATTTTCCTAGTTTAGGAAGCTTTTGAAATATTGAGAAAAGAGGAGAAAATGTCTTCTTTTCTGTCAAAATGTTTTCAGACTCGGTGCTTAAAAGTAGACTTTTTATACTAATTCATTTTGTTTTCTGCCAAATTAGCAGCACTAACATTGGGGTTCAAAATGATTCTTTGTTATTTTGGAAAGGATAAAATCATGTGAATGATCCATGTCAACTTAACATCCCCATTAAGTCAGAGTCATGAGTGTCGAACATGGTATATTTTTACGGATCACTAATTAATTATGCCCCATTTGGAAGAGACAATATGGTTGATTAGAGTTTAACGCCGTTGTCAGATGTTATGGTCATATCATGGCAGGTGGAGCACCTAACAATGGATTTCTGTTATTTCTCATTGCCAGTACTACCACAACATCCTAACAGAGCCTCCAGTTGCTGCTCGCCCACATAGATAAATGAAAGCAAATAATTGATTGATTGAGGTTTAAGGCTTCTTTCAAATAGTTTGGTCATATTGCTGTGGCTAGAGCACCTAACCATGGATTCCTGTCATTTCTCATAGTAGTACTAACACAACATCCTTATTGAGTATGCATCTGCTCACCCACAAAGGTTAACAATATCAAACCATTGGTGAGTGACAATTTTGTCTGAAAGGATATTTGCTGAAATCTGGGATCGAATCCTGGACCTAACATGTAAGAGTGATGCGCTACCTACTGCGCCATGGTGGCGGGAAAAAGAGAAAGAAGGATTGAATGAATTGATAAACTGAACTTTGTTATGGATATGAGTCAAATGTATGATGCTGAATAATAATAAAGTTATCAATGTTGCCAGACATTTCATCATTCGGAAGGGCAATATATGGGGCTAATAAACTTTAGCTATCAGTCAGGCAAAGAGGACAGAATAGCAATTAATTTTGTGATAAAAATAGAATGAGTTTCCTGTTATGTTTTGATAAACCGTCGTTGTTGTTACAAAAATTTGTAATTACGGTTACAAGATTTTATAAGAACACCCACGAAAATACTATTGTTTGTCAAAAATTATCTCACACTTAACTGGATGCAATCGTTCCCAGCATTACATGTTACAAATGCATTAGAATTTAACCTGTTTCCAAACAAGACCTGGATTTGACATCCCTAAGCTGATAGAATTGTGAAAACATTGAAGCAAAAGCAGAAAATACTGATAACCAGCATTTTCTGCTTTTGCCTCAATATTTTCTTTGCTATGATTATACAAAGTCTATTCGCTGAGCCTGGATAGCTCAGTCGGCTACGTCGGAGTCTGTCAATCCAGGGGTCTCGAGTTCGAACCCCGGCTCGGCCAGTATCCATTCTGACATTTGACAAAAGTCATTTGTCTCTCACCAATGGGTGTGAATCATCTATGTGAGAGAGCAGCTGGAGGCTCGGCTTGGATATTGTGGTTGTACTGGTGTGAGAAATACCAGGAACCCACGGTTAGGTGCTCCAGCCGCCACAATATGACCCTGGTAGAAGAAAACGGCGTAAAACCCCAATAAACTCAAACTCAAACAAAGTCTATTCTTAATAATGTCCATTTTATCTGCTGAAACTACCTAATGACACCTTTTTAGTGAGCCAGAACTTTATGTCTGTGGAGCTTATGTCACAGCCCTAGTGTCGGCGTTGCGTTGCTTCGCATCGGCGGAGTATCTTCACTGGAAAAACTTTAACCTGGTCTAGATCTCAGGCACTATTGGAGATA
The DNA here is from genome assembly GCA_963680895.1 of Fragum sueziense. NCBI lineage: Eukaryota > Metazoa > Mollusca > Bivalvia > Cardiida > Cardiidae > Fragum > Fragum sueziense. The sequence goes on from OY804606.1 coordinate 14,279,172, forward strand.
CTGCCTTGATATTTCACACTTTAATACTTCCTGTCAAGACCTTTCATTTGAGACAATGCTTTTGACCTAGTGACCCTGACTTTGGAATTTGACATACTTTCAAAAAAAACTTTAACTCGGGCCTTATCCATGCTTTAAATTATAGATAGAACCTGGATATATCACATATGGATATCTCATGCCATAACCTTGACCTTGAGACCATGGCCCTTAATCTAGTGACCTTGACCTTTCACATTGGACAACATACATTTTGCGACAAGCTCTCATATAGGCAAGCTTCGTTGACTGCGGACAACTCTTGTTTTGATGCTTTACAAGATAAAGACTTTAAAAAACTTTGTGTAAAATGAAAAAAATTGCTTTTTACAAGCAATGTCTTTATTTCCCACCAATGTTTTCTTCATAAAAAGTATACTAACCCACACTTCCAATGCAAAACTGTGTTTGATTTTATATATTTCCATTATTATTTTATCAAAATCCACGAAATTTGAACACATTAGAGCTGGACCATTACTCAAATCAGCAAAATCTGCATTTGCTTATCCAAAATTTCTTTCGCAGACAAAGAGATAACCTTTACCGGACAGAGGGGTGTCTTAAAAAAGCCAATCAACAAAACAGCGGGATGTCTACCTCTTGTGTTAATGACAAAAATCGACAAGTTTTTTTCTTCCATGATGTTATAATCAATTCCAAACCATGATCTTCGCCCGTCAGGAACGGTCAGCTTCAGCAACGGCTGTGAGGCGCCCTCCTACGCGTCGATAGTAACATGAACATTATTTCGCTTTTCAGCATGGAATGAGATACATTGTTCATCAAATGTTCTCTCCGATGGCAGACAAGCCATCTCTAATGTACCCGAAACAATTGCGTCTGACTCAGCTGATGTCAATGGTCAAAGATAATGCAAATCAGCCCAAATCTTCCGCTCCGGATGTCGTCTGATCACAGCCTTGGCATTGATTGGACGCTAAACTGCCCTGGTTGTTAAGGCTGTCATGCGCGTTGTTGAAGTTGTGTTGTTTGTCCGAACACCATTGTCCTGAACCTGGGTAGTTACTCTGCTGTGGATACATCGAGGAAGGTTAGCAACTTGTCCTTAAAAGAGCAATAACTCGTGACAGAAAATGGTCATTCTATTGGTCACTTAAAATGTATTGCTGGTATCAAAGTCGATTTAAAATCGGTGCCCGACTGAACAAACTTCTGCCATAAAATTTGTACGGTTGACAAAGCAGAGAGCAAAATACAGACCACGAAAGCAAATGACGTCACAGTTTGGACCATTCAAAAAGCCGTCCCCTGTTTTCAATAGCAAATATAGGCATCTCGCCTACAAAATGTCGAAAGTCTTTGGCATGCCTACATTTGGTAACCTTGCGGGTAAGTCTTAGAACCATCAGTAGTTGGAAATGACTTCAAGTTGCACGTGCAGCATCGAATGTGTGGTTTCGAGCTCCGGCTCCTGTGGTCAGCAAAGCAAAACAAAATAAACAAATTTTTGTCATACACATGGAACTCATGCATGGGGATACGTTTCAAAACATTTGAAATGGAAATTATCTTCATATGTAAAAAGATATACAGATATATAAGTTTGCGTTAGAAGTGTGGATTAGTATAGTTTAAAATTTTGTTCTACAACTTCTTTGAATTTGGACAGGACTTGCTTAAAATTTACCATCTGGAATTGGGTTAACCAAACAATAGGAGAACATTATTTTACATTGACACAGTCCATGATCAATGTTCGTGTTGTGTGGTAGTACTGGTAAGATGAAGGACATGAACCCATGGTAAGGTGCTCCAGTTGCTGCGATATAACAGTGGCACTTGAAAGAGGTGTAACCCCTTTTAACTCATTACCAGACGGCAAAATTTTGGACTGTTCCAAATTCAAAGATGATGCAGACGACAATATCAAGTGAATATAATTTTATAGTTTATTAGTCTTTTTGGGTAAAAAGCGTGGTCCGCAGGGGCTCTTTTTATGGTTAGGGGAAGGGGTCCGGGGCCCTAAATAAGGGGAAAAAATGCTTCGAATGAGCTGTTACAGGGAAAAAATTTCAAGCAGTTTATTTGCTTGAATACTGATAATGCTTCAAAATATTTTAGAAAACACAAAGAAAATAGATTCTTAAAGCAATTTGTAGGGTGATAAACTTAAGATATTTGTTTGTTACCATTAAAACTCCATGGGAGAACACTTTAAAGGTTGAAACATTGATTTATGAGGGGAAGATTACAAGTTAGGGGAAAAATTTCTAGAGGGGAAGGGACAGATATTCGGCCCCAATTTCTTAGTAAAAAAAAAAAACCTGGTGGGAAATGTTGAAAGAGGTTGTCACTAGCAATTTCTTCATTTTCCACAAAGTTTTCCAAAGCCTTTATCTTGAAGGGCATCAACGAACGTCAGTGTCTGGGAAGGGGTTAAATTAATCCTTTCCCAATCATCAAAAATTAGGGCAATCCAATTTAAAAATAGCTGCAGACAACAAAGCAGGTGTTAATAATGAAAGTATTAATGTGTATAATATAGCACATGAAATATTTAGGCTAAAGGAGAAATTGCTGATTGTCAGAAATTTCTTCTTTTGCCTCAATGTTTTCCTTGAAGCTTTCTCTATTAGGGACGTCAAAACCCTGCAGGTCCTGTTTCGGAGAGGCTTAACTAATCAATATAAGGAGAACTTATTTTTCAGTGACTCAGCCCATGATATCTAATCAGGAGGTCTAGCCTGTACCAGGGTTTGTTTGTTTACTTGTCCGTGTGTACGCTCACCTACTTTTGAGTTCATTGAACAATGTAAATTAGCCGGGATCTGGAAAAAGGGCTCGTTCTAAGGGTGTTTAAAGCCAGCATAAAATTTCTGTAAAAAATATGCTTTCTTCATAAAATAAGTCTGATCAAGGATTATGTATGTTGTATTACAGCTGCAAGCAGCAACACCGGTTTATGAAATTATGATGAAGAACTTTTTGGAGACTAGGCCCTGCTTTCTCGAAAAAAACTTAAGTACATACTCATGAGTACATGCTCAACTTCAATGGAATACTCTCCAACGTTAAAGGGTTTTCTATTGAAGTTCACATGAATTTCACCTGATTTGAGCACGTTGCTCAGATTTGAGACTGAGAATGTAGGCCCTACTTAAGTTTTTTTGAGAAACCAGGGCCAGATCAGTCTGCATAAAAGGGATTATCTTGGATTATTTATGTTGTCATAAGGTCACAAGGTAGTCCACCCTAATGAGATTTGTGCGACCTTGGAAGTATTCAGGCGATGTCAAAAACATACGGCGGTGGGACTTTCCACCACGGAATGTTAACAACCGCGCCCGAATAGGTTGGGATACATAAGGCGCCGCTCGAAAAAAAGCTGATGTTTTATGAATCTCAAAATGGCCACATTACGGGTATTCTAGCTTAACAGACTGGGCTTTACCAAGACCCCAGTCCGCTATGTTGTTATATCTGACTGAATTATCAGTGAAAATTAAAGTGCATCAAACATTACCTTATGACCGATATGTAATAAGTAGAGGTTGATTTTGAAGTGTGCAACTAGTTTTTGCACTAGATAAACAGTAACTATCTGTTTGTTTGTACGTGATAAATTGTGTCAGCCATATATTTTGAACCATCAGAGGGCTTTCAAATTAAATAATTTCATATTCATACATATTCAATATAAATGATAAAATTCATAACAAGGTCGATGTCATATGTCAATGTACTTCAGATATTGTATTGTTTGAAATAGTGTGCTGTCGCAAAGTTGTCTCTTGGCCTTTGTAACCATTTACTCTTTAGCCTGTTACCAGATGATAAAATTCTGGGGTAGTTCAATTTGAAAGAAGTTGCAGACGACACTTCAATGTGATGGAATTTCGATTTTTGGGGGCTTTTTTGGGTAGAAAACATTGTGGGAAATGAAGAAATTGTTTGTCACAAGCAATTTCTTCATTTCCCATGATGTTTTCCAATGCCTTTTCCTGTAATGGCGTCAAGAAGTGTCTATGTGTCACTGTGGTAATGGGTTAATACCAGATTTTATGTATTTTACCATTTACTCTTTAATACCAGATATTTTATGTATTTCACAGATATCCACTCCATTGGTGTTAACAATCGCATGTATATGGTGTGTAATGGTGTGTTGTAGATGTATGTATCTTAGCATATCATCGTTTTTCAACAAAAATCTCGTAACTGCAGCATAAAATAAGCTGCAGCTATGAGGTTTATGTTGAAAACCATCGATAGTTAACCCTTTACCAAACACAAGATTTTATGTATTTCACAGATATCCACTCCACTGGTGTTAACGATCGCATGTATATGGTGTGTAATGGTGTGTTGTAGCCGGCTGTATCTGGGTGTACACACGGTGCTGGTAAGTCACATACATGGGTCATAATTTTGTGGCTCATTTTCTCTTGGCCTTTGTAACCATTTAATCTTTAATACCAGATTTTATGTATATGGTGTGTAATGGTGTGTTGTAGCCGGCTGTATCTGGGTGTACACACGGTGCTGGTAAGTCTCATACCTGCGTCAAAATTACAGTCGACTCGTTGTGTCGAAGTCTAAGGGACCGTCAGAATATCTCGACATAATCCATAGTTTGACTCATCCGACTTTGTTCCATTTCGATAAAATTGATATTAATGACCGTTTTTGAAACTAATCAAGTGCAATCTTTATTGAAATATATTAGGAAAAAGAAAGAAATTGCTCGTTTCGAGCAATTTCTCTTCTTTTCCTACTAAATTTCAATGGCTATATTTAGTTCGAAGTTATTTCGTTTGAAAAAGTCATGTCCATTGATAAGGACAGGACCAGATTTGAACTTTGACTTAAGCAAACATTCAACTTATCCGATGTCGACATAACGAGTATCGGCTGTATGTTCTTTAGAGTGAGACCTCTTAAGATATCTTAAGATTTCTTAAGATTTTTTAAGGAAAGATGCCTTCTTTAGATCAAGTCTTTTAAGCCGCTCAATGGTGAGCGCCATTACCCTATACTTTGTACGGAATCCCCTGGTCATTTTTTTGCTGAAACAATGTGAGAGAAATTTGACCAAGTTGTTCCGAATGCTCCGTAATTTATTGGTCATGGTGTTCAGAATACTCCATACTTTATACTAGTGATGTAATGATGACATCGTTTGTTTAAAGTATGAAGTATTTGGAACACATCGGTCAGAATCTTACTCTAGGAAACTCTACAAATATCTTGAAAAATCTGGCTCTAAAGAATTCGCCTTTGGCTTTGATGTCCCTAAAAGAAAGGCTTGAGTAAAACATTGAGGCAAAATGAGGAAAATGTTGATAATCCTAGCCCGTCAAAGTAGCATTCCCTGGGGAGGTACATAATTAGAGCCCATGTGGCAGCCAAGAAAAAATGCATGGGTAAAAAGAACGGGAAAATATATGTGACCCGTCACGCTAAAAGGGACCTTATCCGAACTACAAAAATACAAATTTTGACAAACTTGTCAGACTAAGCACATGTCAACCAGATCCCGTATGCGAAAAATGAACATATAGTAAGATAGGGGAAACATTCCAGATTTAGAAAATTGCATAAAAGTGAAAAGTGTCGGCCCTAGTCTGGCTGCGCGTACTGCGCAGACTGACTAGGGTCGATATTTTTCACACATCCGATAAGGTCCCTTTTAGCGCGACGGGTCACATATTCTTAGGTTCATGGATTGAATTATTTTTACATCATGCTAGTATATTCAAAATTATGCTTGGTACAATTATGAAACTTCATAGGTGGATTGTAGATGAGCCGCGACGCGAGAAAATCTGTCTTCGGGAGTTTTGACCAGATCCGACACAAATGAGGCTGTACAGCCACAGAAAGTGATTAGAGTCACGAAATTTCGTACATGGGAAGAAGAAGAACTAAACTTTCTCACCAGCGAAAACACAGACGCTGATCAGATTTGCGGTTACCGCGAAGCTGATCTGCGTCTTTGTTTTCGCTGGTGAGAAATTCCGCTTTTATCGCGTTGCGGCTCGGATCTCCTTATTGTTATGACCCGAAAGATTGGAGGCATATTGTTTCACCCATTATGAAGAAATGAAGTGCATAAAAAACCTAACTCTGCCAATCCCATGTATGGATTCATTGTTAATTGTTGGCAACGCTGAGGTATAACTAGAGCATCTCCGCAAGCTAAGCTCCACTTTGTTCTTACCTAAGTATGATGTATGGAAAGGGTCTAAATGCGAAAAAATAGAAGTGTAGCTATAAATTTATAGGTACACCTGTATTTAAATACTGGTACACCTATAAGTTTGTAGGCATACTACCATCTAAATACAGGTGTACCTATCTATAGATGTACCAGTATTTAGATAGAGGTGTAACTATAAATGTATAGCTACACCTCTATTTTCGTCTTTAGACCCTTTCCCTATGTCATACCTAAGGATTGTTCCAATATGGAGTTTACAAATACTTAGCTTGCAAAGATGAACTGGGGGGGAGCAACAAACATGTTTTACAAACATCTCTTGTTTAATCCATTTCAGGATCTACTGGCCGGCCTTTTGTTAACAGCCTGCATTTCAGCGTGTATCGTGCCATTCGTACATCAACTGGACTGGTTTCTCTTAACAAATCCATTGTCGCCACCACTTTTGATGTTTTTTGGCTTCATGTTATCGACGTTTTGGTACCCTGCTCCAAATAAGGGAAATACTTCACACAAAGATTCTGTTCAAATTATTGCAGCTTTCATCGGATTTTTGTTGGGAAGTTGGTGCAACTATTACGCTGGAAATTCCATTGCCGTTGCAAGACCTGATGGAGAATTATACAAAATCAGCGATCCGACTTTAAAATTTTTTGCGTCTGCTGTGATAAGGTTCATGATTGGCGGAATAACTTTACTCTTGGTGAAAATTGTGGTAAAAATAGTATCCATAAAGGGAATGTCATATATGTTGGGCCTGGAGAAACCAGACCGACATAACCCTACGGTGAAGATAGGTTATACCTTGATAACATATACAACTTTAGGCGTCATAATTATGTGGACTGTGCCTATTCTTCATGCAAGGTTTGGTCTGGCAAGGCCAGGATATTATGCAGAAGTACTTTAACCCATTCCAGGACGACAACACTTTAGGGTGGATAAATAATGAAAGCTGCTACAGAAGACAAAATGGATGTTTGGAATGGAAACATTTGTGAATTATATAGCACAGAAAACAATGAAGCCGAAGGAGAAAATGCTGATTATCAGCATTTTCTTCTTTTGCCTCATTGTTTTCTTGAGTCTTTTCTCTCTTAGACTTCAAAACCATGTCTTGTTTGGGAAAGGGTTAACCCATTCCAAAACAGTGAAACTTTTTGATGCCTCAAATGAAACAGTTTTAGGAGAACATTGCCTCAATATTTTCCATGCTATAATGTGCACACATCCAATCTTTTTCCACATTTATTTGTAGTCTGCAACTTATTTCAAAATAGACCACCCTAAAATTCTGCCGTTAGGGAAAGGGTTAACCCATTCTAGATTGAGAACATTTTAGGGTTGTCCAATTTTAAAGTAATTGAAATGTCTTAACAAATATATGACTTGTTTACCAGCATTTTTTGTCCCAATGTTTACCCAAACCTTTCCTAAATAGGGACATCACAACCAGTTCTTGTTTGGGAAAGGGTTAACTCATTTCAAAACAGTGAGGGTTTTTGATGCCTCTTATAGTTTTAGGAAAACATTTAGGCAAAAGAAAAAAAATCTGATTACCAGCATTTTCTTCTTTTGCATCAATATTTTCTTAGCAATAATATATATACATTTACTTCTCATGATATCAATTATTTTGTTGTCTAGAACTCTCTTCAAATTGGACAAGTCCAAAATCTTGTAGTTTGGGAATTTCAACCAAACCAAAAAATAAACTACAGAAGTTTGGACTGGTCCGAAGTGAAAGACAAAAGAAATTATCAAAAGGTGTCAATGTTTTGGAAAGGGTTATAGCTGTTATTGGAAAACAAGAAAAAGTAATGCTGACTTTCAGAATTTTCTTCCTTCTGCTTTATGTTTTCAAAAGCTTTTTGTTTTAGAAGTGTGTCTTGGGTAAAATAAGGCAGTCATTTTGTCTGTTGAAAAACATATCTTTTTTTTTGTATTTTGATAACATATTTTTTTCTGATATTTTGGAAAACATATCTTGTTTCATTATGTTTCATTTTGGTTTAGATTGCAAGCAATATCATAATTATATTAATCCTTTCCCAAACAGCAAAATTTATCACAGACTCACGGATCAATTTCATAGCTGCTATACACAACATTATGGACGATAATAAAGATAAGGTTGGTTTGCAATATAGCCAGGAAAATATTGAGACAAAATGAGAAAACGCTGGTATCTGCATTTTCTTTTTTTCCTTCAATGTTTTCTCAAGCCTTTTCTACAAGGAATGTCAAGACCAGGTCTTGTTTGGGAAATGGTTAAGTTTTCTTTAAAATTTCACAATTGTAAGAATGATGTAAAAGTTTGCAACATTATAGAGTTCATATATTCATGATTAACCCTTTCCCAAATATGAAAAAAGTACACTGATTTAGATTGAAAATGGTTGAAGGAATCACAATGGAAGTAGAATCAGACATTTATGGTATGGCAGTGGAAATATTGAGAGAAAAGGAGAAAACACTGTTCATGAGCAGTTTCTTCATTTCTTTCAAAATTTTCAAAAGTTTCCTGTGACAGGGATTCGAAAGCCATACATTGTTTGGGAAAGGGTTAATTAGTTAATCATTATGTGTATCATTTTCTAAAATAACCAAAATGTGCTTAATATCTTTCTGTGATATACTTATATATATATACAACTTTCTATATATTTTTGCATGTACTATAAAATCCATCCACTTGTAATTTGCTTTACACATTTTGGAACCATTTTACTAATGTTTAATCCTTTGCCAAATGAGCCAACTTTAAGCATATCCAAAAAGTTGCAGAGGACATTTTAGATTGTAAGAAATTTCAAAAATTTATGACTTTCTGGGTAGGTAATGCTATGGAAATGAAGAATTTGCTTGCCACAAGCAATTGTTTTTCATTTTCTACAATGTTTTCCAAAGGCTTTATCTTAGTTGTCATCAAAATGCACCATTGTTAGTACAGGGTCAATATTATGATTTTTTTCGCAATATTGAATGAAAGCTGTTGACTAATGAAATAGATCTATTGGAAAAAATAACCTTTGCTCAAATTTACGAAAACCATGTTAGTAAAATTTTGTAAATCAGGCTTAATTTAAGGCTACTAAATGTACTTATGCTTTATTCCTTTCCCAAAGATGACCTGTTTTGACGTCCCTAGTGGAAAAAGTTCAAGGAAACTTTGACAGAAAAGAGGAAAATGCTTATAATCAGCAATTTTTTCCTTTTCCTTCTATATTTTCTATGAAAAAGATGCTTTCTACTTTCATATCAATTTTTTTGCTGTCTGCAACAACTTTGAAATTGGACCTCACTATTTTCTGTCATTTGCTGAAATTGGGAAAGGGTCAAGCTTAATTCTTGAAGACAAGATTAATGTTATTGTTATGGAACCCAGCTAACATCCTATCATTTGTTCCTTATTAGTTTGTGCTTTGGCACCAATGCTTTCTTTGCAACAATTATTACTTTTGCAGCTTTTTGTAACATTTGGTATAGAAGCAGCAATATTTATCCAATAACCCTTTACTAAATGTCCCTAGTAGAAACTGTTTTTGAAATTCTTTTTGAGAAAAGAAGAAACTGATATTTGTCTGCAAGTTCTCTTTTTCGCCCAATATTTTCTACATTATAACATATCCATTTGCATCTTTTAACATCCATCGATTATTTTGATGTCTGCTTATTTGTCTATCCTGGAATTTTGTTGTTGGTTTTCAGACAAGGTTTTGGACGTTGAAATTAATTGATTTAATCATAAAATGGGACACCCAATCACCAAATTCTGTATAAAGATGCTCTCTTTGCAACTGTATGATATACTTTTGCAGGTTTTATAAATGCTAGACCTGTTGTAATATGTTATGGTCCTGGTTTTCTGCCCATCTCTCTGTCCATCTGTCTGGCCATCCAGAATCTACAGTTTCAATCTGAAGATGATTAATTTGGCCACAATGTATCTCCATGGTGTCTAGTTATGCGTGCTACCTTCTAAATTCAGATTTTGGAACTCTTGCTGTTTCTTGAATTATCTGTTCTTGAATGACAAAAGTGACCCTACCGAGGCTCTGTTATGGTCTATAATATGTGCTGCTCAGCAAAGCTTACATGACTGTTGATATTCCAGTGGAAATAGTAACCAATTAAAACCAAGTCTTAAGAAGGGTCAAGTGCCTTATCCCTTTCCAAAAAAGGCATACTTTAAGCATGATCCATTGTTTTTTGTGTTTGAAGAGTTATAAATTAGTCAAGATCTGATCTACTTAATATGGCAATAGAACTAGTGAGATTAGATAATCAAAGTCTGACCAGGAACCATACTGTTAACTTACACAGTTGTACCATGTCATGAGAAAGTTAAGAGAACTACATGGATCTTAATCAGGCTGTGGGTATGCACTGGCTGATCTGGATTCATAGAGTTCTTAACCCTTTCCTTAACTGCAAAAAATTGATCTTTTCCCACTTGAAAGTTGCTGCAGATGACGAAATGGGTGTTGCTAAAGGTATAATGTGTGAATAATATAGCTAAGAAAACATTGAGGCAAAAGGAGAAAATGCTGTTTATTGACCTTTTCTTCCCTTGCCTCAATGTTTTCCCAAGTCTTTAAAATTTCTAAAGGGACATAAAAACCCAAGACTTGTTTGGGGAAAGCCTTAAGCCTTTCCCAAACAAGACCTGGTTTTCCCATCCCTGATGGAAAATTGGGAGGCAATGAAGCAAAGGAAGAATATTCTGATAATCAGTATTTTTTCCTGTTGCCTCAACATTTTCTTTGTCATCATGTACATCAATCCCATTGTTGCAAACACTCCTTTTGTTGTCTGCAGTCCCTTCCAAGTTGGACCATCCTCAAGTTTTGAAGTTTGGGAATGGGTTAAGGGACATTTTTCTAGATTCTAGCTAAAATGAGTTTGTATGTTTGTGACAATAATCATTCCATTATAGTTTACATATTTTTGCATATTTTTCTCTTATACTTTTGTAAAAACAATCAAAATTTTATTTTCATGCTCAAGTTATGCCTTTCTGTTAGTTGTTTTTTGTAGAAATAGAATTAGACCTTGGTGTTTATAGAATAGAGACAGATTTTCATATAGAAATAAGCTGTTTTGAATTTACCAAATTTAAAGCACCGTAATTATTCTTATAAACGCCAGGGCATTTATTAGAAACATGGTCAATGGAAAAGTAGGGATGGGCGTTCATTACAGGTATTCTAATTTTTTAGTCAAAATGAAATGTCAATTCATGGACTCGAAGCTCAGCAAGACAAATTTGACAAAGTTTTGTTATTTAGACTGCACAATATGATTTTTCGATGAAATTCCCTCATTGCAAACAGATTGAGGACTGGAAATTTCCTCTGTCTTATTGATTTTGGAAATGATCTTTGTTTAGAATTTACATTATTTAAATCCGGAATAGGGGGATGTACGTTTATTAGATACCCTTTTTGCTAAATTGTGCTTGAAATAAGCAGATATTTAGCTTAGATTTGGGGATGGGCGTTAATTAGAATAATCAATATGGGCATGTGTTAGAATGATTACGCTACATTGTATGACATACATTTACTCTAATTATTCAAGAAGCCCCTATATTGTAATAAAAACCCACCCCACAAAACTCTGCAATATACATTGTATGTTGTAATTCCAGCCTAGTTTTGTAAAAATTGTAAACAGTCATCCCTCCCTTTCAGCAAAAAAAAAAAAAAAATAAACAAGAAATTATCTTCAAAAGCAAAGAAAGAGAGATTTCCAGACCCCAACTGTTTACTAACCAAGAAATTCATCCTAAAATAGTATTTAGCAGTGTTCATGACAATATTTTGCCACATTGGACCTTGACTTTTAATCCATGTATTGACACTGAGTTCATTCCTTTTAACCCTTTCCCAAACGGCAAATTTGAAGTTATAAAAAATAGGATTTGTGTAAAATATGACATAGAAAATATTGAGACAAAAGGAGAAACTGCTGGTTATCAGCAGTTTCTTCTTTTGTTTCAATGTTTTCCAAAGCCTTTTCCATTAGGGACGTCAAAACCAGGTCTTGTTTGGGAAAGGGTTAATGATTGCCTATCTGTGACTTTTTCATCGACCATATTTGTAATAAATGTCTGGGCGCTTAATATAATAATTATGGTATTATGAAATTCATGTTTACTGAATTATAATTTTCATTCTTCTCTTCATAAGAAAGGGTTTGAAAAATTTATTAAATGTTTTCTAACAGGGTATAAACATCTTGGGGAAAAAAAACTTAGTTTTCTACAATATCATCTTTGGGTATGCATGGAATAAAAGTTTTAAGTCTAATTTTTCTTAAGTGTGTTTTGGTCTGTGTTTAACTTATCTATTTAATTGTCATTTTCATGGCGGAATTTCAATGCATTAACAACCAAAAAGAAATGTTTAGCTCAAATAGCATATCTTTAACTATTAACAAAAATATTGAAACTTTAACTTTTTGGAAATGACAAGAAATTACAAAATTTTCTGCTGTTAAGTTTCAAAGAAGATGCTTCTTAGACATATCCTTTAGTGATGTTGTTTACTTTTTGTTCAAAAGCGCAGCATAACTTTTTATGGCTATATATTGCATCCCTTTCCCAAAATGACTGATTTGAAAGTGGATGTAGACCTCTTTAAGTCATATGGGAATGAAAGGATTTGTGTACAAAATAGCAATGAAAATATTGAGGCAAAAGAAGAAAATGCTGATAATCAGCATTTTCATCTTTTTCTCAATGTTTTCCCAAGCCTCTTTGATTTTGGATGTCAAAACTAGGTCTTGTCTAGGAAATGGTTAAAGTAGGCATACTTTTGTATAGATTAGAACATTAACTTTTGTTGGCACTTATGTATACATTCTGGGATCAAGAAATCTGAACATTAAGGCATTTGAGACAAACAAATATTAGGTGTAGACCAATATTGATTTCATTCTAATAGGATCCAAACTTCTTTCTTGGCCTGGTCAAATATGAAAGCCATTCCACATCCTGGTCCGAGCACGTCTAAAACATGGGATAATGATGTATAATTTTAGAAGTAATGTGGACGCAATATGGACACAGAATTGTATGCGGTCGGGCCTTTAACCCTTTCCCAAGCAACAAAATTTTAGGGTGATCCACTTCAAAAACTGCCACAAGTGACAAAACGGAAGATAGAATTTGTGTAAAATATGGGATAGAAAATATCGAGACAAAAGGAGAAACTGCTGGTTATCAGCAGTTTCTTCTTTTGCCTCAATGTTTTCCCAAGCTATTTCTATTAGGGACGTCAAAACCAGGTCTTGTTTGGGAAAAGGTTATTTAAGGCCAAGTCACATTCGCCATTCTGCCTACACTAAAGCATGTCTAAAACAGGGGAACTGCATGTGCAGTATAAATTTGGATGTGTTGTGAAGGCAGTATCGATGCTTAACCCTATTCCAAACGACAAAATTTTAGGATGGCCCAGATTGAAAGTTACTGCAGACGGCAAAATGGACATTGTAAAAGAAAGGTTTTGTGTACAATATAGCTAAGAAAATATTTGAGGCAAAAGTAGAAACTGCTGGTTATCAGCAGTTTCTTCTTTTGTCTCAATGTTTTGCCAAGACATTTCTACTAGGGACGTCAAAACCAGGTCTAATGTTTGGGATAGGGTTAATCAATTGCTCTTTGCTACAGCTCATACAAAACTATTACAGGACATCATGGATCTTGATCAGACTGCATCTATATTTATGCTTAACCCTTTCCAAACAAGACCTGGTTTTGACGTCCTTAGTAGAAAAGGCTTGGGAAAACATTGAAACAAAAGAAGAAACTGCTGAAAACCAGCAGTTTCTCCTTTTGTCTCAATATTTTCGTGCCATATTTTACACAAACCCTATCTTTAATAATATCCATTTTGTCATTTGTGGCAGTTTTTGAAGTGGATCACCGTAAAATTTTGCCGTTTGGGAAAGGGTTATTTGGATACAGGTTGGTCTCAAATGCCATAAATGCTGTTTTTCTAGATTGGGGCTCATATATCATTTAGTTTTGTTGTTTACTATTAACCCTTTCCCAAACAGCAAAATTTTAGGGAGGTCCAATTTGAGAGCTGTTACAGACGACAAGATAGATGTTAATAAAGAATGGATATTTGTACAATTTTGCAGTGAAAATATTGAGGCAATATGAGAAAGGGCTGATTATAAGCATTTTCTACTTTTGCCTAAATGTTTTCCCAAGCATATTCCATCAGGGAAGTCAAAACCTGGACTTGTTTGGGAAAGGGTTAAACTATATTGTGATTATTTGCATTGTAAAGACTATACTAGCACATTGTAATTCACTGAATACAGGGTTTTGAAATATGAAAGGAAAAGGCAAATGATAAACAAATATTGAACATATCCATATCTATTATTATCAGATTTTTTAATCCTTTCTTAAAGGACAAAATTGTAGGTTGGTTTAATTTAAAGGCTGCTTCAGACAACAAAATGGATGATGATAAAGATCAAATTTGTGTAAAATATATTTATATAGTACAGAAAATATTGAGGCATTAGGAGAAAATGCTGGTAATCAAATGCCTTAACATTTCTTGTGATGTATTGTACATGTATATACATGTAAAGCCTAATATTAATCGGCTTTGAATTTCTTTTTTGCAGAAGCTTTCAAATTGACATAGTGTTTATCTAAATTGCATTTTTTGGGTTTGGAAATAGTTAACTAATACACATACATCATGAATACAAAAGTACTTGTTTTGTTTACAATAGATCCATACTGTCAGTAAGTCAGTCCTTTTTAGCTCGACTTTTCTAAGAAAATGAGAGCTTATACTGTCACCAGGGCGTTGGCGTTGGCGTTGCAACAAAGGTTAAAGTTTTTTCAAACATCAATGACTTCTATACTATCAAAGGGATTCAACCCAAACTTGGAATACTTATTCACCATCACACCCTCTACCTTACTACTAGGGCCCATGACCCTGGCTCCTCTATATTTGGAGTTATGCCCCCTTTATACTAAGCAACTTAGAAAAGTCGAGCGCGCTGTCTTATGGACAGCTCATTTTAATGTGAATAGTCACAATAAAAGGGAGAGAGAGAAAAGTGTTGATAAATAATATTTCTGACACTTTGACTTATTATATATATACATATATATTCTATTTACAAATTTTATAAAAGATTATACATGTAAAATAGTGTGAAAATTATGTGAAAAAATATAAAGAAAATAAAAATTGATAAAAGATTTTGAATTGTGTTTTTATTTTGCTTTGCCATGAATGTTTTACTTTTTTTTAAAATAACAAGTTACAGTCATCCTACCAAAGTATGTCTGATTCCCCCAATGTACGATTACAATGGCTATTGTGAATATCATCAGCTAGCATACATTGTTAATGCAAAACATCGCATCACGTTTTTGGAAGATTTTAAAGGAGAAAGAAAAAAGTGTGATAACTTTTCCCAATATGAAAGGTTTACTTGAAGTTTGGACATATTCAACTTACGAGGTTTTGCATTTACACCGAGGATATGTCTTTCACGCTAATGGATAGATAATTGAAAACTGAAGTGGGATGGGTAGCTGAAACATGGGGAAATCAAGTGACACAACATTAGCTTAACAACAGTAACTGTTGCAAACATCTTCAAAAATTCTGAAGACACAAGTTTTTTGGATGTGATAGATCCTTTAAATATCAGTTGATTAAGCAATTTTTGATGACGAAATACCATTTTTTCATCATCAATAACATTTTATCAGATACTATTGAAAAGATCTACCACATCCAGCGGGTTTTTTTTTGCCTTCTCTGCTTCAAATTCTTTTGCAAATTGGTCATGAAGAAATTATTGAAAATGTTCTGTCACATGATTTCCTGCAATGAGAAGGATTCTGAAATGTCCAGAGTCCATGTGAGAGTCTCAGACCCTTATACTGGCAAGTAGTTGGACTTCCAACATTTAAGATGCTGCATATTGTCGCTTTTCAACGAACACCTCGTAAATACAGCTTATTTAAAGCTGTAGTTATGAGTGTTTTTTTTTTTTATTGAAAAGCAACAAAATGATAAAATGAATGTTGGAAAGGGTAGGATTTTTGTGAAATATAAGAGAGTAAAAAGGGAAAATGTCGTTAATGAATTTCAGTATGTACTACTTTGTCACAATATTTTCAAAGTTTTCCCCGTAAAGATTTTCTGGGTAATGGTGGACAACTTTACATCTTCATACAAGCTCCAATATGCAAGGGGAGTAACTTAATATGTAAAACAAAATATTGCACTCAGCAGTTGAATACCTTGAATGGCCTGGTACCAAATAACAGGTCGACCCGTACAGGAAAGGTTTGAGGGGGAAAAGAAAGCTTTTGGGGAAAAAAGAAAGGTCTTGGGGAAAAAGAAAAGGATTTGGGGAAAAGAGAAAGGTTTGGGAAAAAAAGAAAGGTTTTGGGGGAAAAAGAAAGGTTAAGGGAAAAAAAGAAAGGTTAAGGGGAAAATTGAGACAAAAGAAGTAACATAGCTACAAATAAAAGTGGATAATGACTTTACAAATGGCAATGAAGTTTGTGCTAAAAATAGACAAGGTTTACCCCTTTATGTATTGATGAACCGTCGGTGTTGTTATAAAATCTCGTAACGACGGCTTGAATCAAGCCGTAGTTACGAGATTTAATGACAACACATACGAAATACTATTGTTATATCCGAAATTACATCACGATTAACTGGATAAAATCGTCCCCTATTGCAATAACACATTTTTTCTTCATCAAACCCAATCGCATGTGTACTCATTATAGAATCCTTTTTTTCTTCTTTATTTGAAATAATGTTTAGAATGCCTTTATCCCCTTCAGGTCCGTAGGAAGCAGTTTCATATTGCGTTGGCTGAAGCCCCTGTGTCTGAATATGGGGGGGGGGGGCTGATTCTGATTTTCCCTAAAGTTTCCCTGTTCCTACGGGCCTGCCATTTTATCTTTTGCCCCGCTTATTATCATAATGTCTTCTTTTGTTTCGACGTTTTCTAAACAAATACTAGGCCTATCATTATCAACACCTATTTTGTCGTCTGTAGTTTAATTGAAATTCGACTATTCTAAACGTGTGTTGTATTTGTTAGGACTATTCAAGTCCATGAATTTAGAAAATTCAAGGTAGTCCACCCTATATGAGATTCACGTGAGGTCGTAATTTTTCGTGTGACGTCGTAACGGAGTATCGGCTGTCTACTTTGTTTGATGCATCACTTTATGAAGAATAAGAAAAATAATAATGAAAAGAGAAAATCTTGTTATCAACATTTTCTTCCTCTCTTACCATGTTTTCCTATGCATGTTATTACCAGCAATTTAATTTTTAGATTGATCTGATTTAAAACTCTGCTGCAAACGGGAAAAATGTTTGAATTAATGTAGAAAAACTTGATCATCCGATCATTTTACACCCTTTCCGTCAACGTTTTGCTATGCTTCCTATATCTTAATCAAAACCATGTATTATTTTTGAAAAGGTCAAGATTAAATCGACATCAATTTTTACGAGCAGCCCGGTCCTATTTTACGAACAGTATGCGAATTACTGGGGACAAAAGTCCATGGTTTTACGAGTGAGACTTCTAGAAGAATTTTATCAAACTTCTAAACGCATTAC
Organism: Fragum sueziense; assembly: GCA_963680895.1. Classification (NCBI taxonomy): domain Eukaryota; kingdom Metazoa; phylum Mollusca; class Bivalvia; order Cardiida; family Cardiidae; genus Fragum; species Fragum sueziense. The sequence continues at coordinate 14,297,046 of OY804606.1, forward strand.
TGCACAATGACTCTTTTTGACTCACCACAAGATAATGGTTTTGGAAAACTTCGTGGAAAATTAAGAAATTGCTTGTGACAATCAATTTCTTCATTGCCCACGATGTTTTGTTTCATAAAAAGATGGAAAATGTAAAATGTCATTCACTTTAAATTGTCTGCAACACATTTGAATTTGGATAGGTGTAAAATTATGTCTTCTGGTAATCGATTAAAAGAACTTTTATACTGGTTCAATTTGAAAAGTGTCGTAGAAGAGCAAAATTAATGGTGGCAATATAATGTACTAGCATAATAGCAAGGAACATTTTAAATGATATTTCGGTTTTTCTAATTATTAACATTTTACATCTTTTCTTTCAATATTTTCTATGATTTCTGACTGTCAAAACCATACAATGTTTTCGAAATGCTCAAAGTTAAATCGAGATCAATTTTTACGAGCAGCCTGGTCCCGTTTTACGAGCAATATGCGAATTACTGGGGACAAAAGTCCATGGTTTTACGAGTGAGGCTTCTAGAAGAATTTTATCGGACTTGTTTTATATTCAGTAGCTATGCCGCGCTTATTCGCGACATTCCGAAACCATTTCTCAATTTTGGCTGACAGCTGAGCCTAATTTTGTCCTCGAGAAATATTCAAGCGCTACAGATTAAGCTCTATAAAGCTTAAAACTTGCTGTGAGAAATGTGCCGATTGGATCTTTTGTTATAGCATAGAGGAATTTTGTTTTTAATATTCATTTTAAATGTAAGTGAAATAATGTGTGCACAATACAAACGTTTCGATTTTTCGAACAACAAAATTGGATTTATGAAATGCTATGTTAACGAATTCCATTTACTAAAATATTTCGTTGTCGTGATTGTTCTGTTTGTAAAATGCACTGAGGCAAAAGGAAAAGTTTGTAAAAATTTTGAGTCGATGCCACAGACTGGATTGTATGAAGAGCGTGTACCGACGACATATTCGGACCATTGTCCGCCCTCCGCGTCGCCGTATAATTTATACGTGGTCGAAAATGATCCCAGGCCTAAAGTTAGGAAAATGGAGTCCTTGAGTAAGTACAGATTTTAAATTTCATCATATTACCAGACGGCAAAATGTTGAACTCTTCCAAATTAAAACATGTTGCAGACGACAGTTTGAAGTTAACGAAATTCCTCATTAAATATTCTTTTGGGGTGTAAAACATTGCGGAGAATGAAGAAATTGCTTTCACAAGCAATTTCTTCATTTTCCACAATGTTTTCCAAAGCCAGTATCTTGAAGTGTGTCAAATTGCGCCAATATGTGGCAATGAGTTAGGATTTTCGTTTGTTTTACATTTGACACTCGTTTTTCGCCACCAGTTAAGTCAAAGTATTGTTTAAATCGAAGTGAAAATTTGGCCCTGTCCTCATCAATGGAATTAGAAATGAAACTCCGAATATATCGATACCTAAGACTTCCACACTACGAGTGTCGGATCCCCTATTATAACTTTAGATCAAGGAATAAACATAAAAGCAAAAGAAGAAAGTGCTAATAAGTAGCACGTCTTTCTCTTTTTGCAATTATATTTTCTGTGGAACATAGTAAATGCATCCTAAAATTATCAGTTACTATTTTATCGTCTGCAACAGCTTTATATTGAAACAGTCCAATATTGTCGTTTGGGATAACATTATGCCAGTCCATGTGCGAAATCAGACGTGGCCCCGGGGTCCCCTTCGAATTTGTAAAAAAAGGTTTATAAAAAAGATTTTTATTCATCAACGTTGTCGTACCCCTTCTGTAGAACAAATCACCCTCTGAAAAAAAGTTTGCAGCGTCGCATAATTATGTAGTCTTCCCCCACTGAATTCATTTATAGCATAGATATTCTATTTAGTTCTAGCACACAAAGATATATTGAGGCAAAAAAAGAAAATGATGATAATCAGCATTTACTCCTTTTGTCTCAATATTTTTATGCTATATTGTATTCAAATCCCATTTACGTTAAAACAAGCATTTTTTCAGCTGCAGCAGTATCAAATGTGACTAGCATAATTCTTGTTGTTTGGGAAAGGATTATCCTTATTCGGACTGCGCCAATTTGGAGGACACCACCGACGGCAATTTGAATGTTTACTATGATAGAATTAATGTACAGATTAGCAAAGAAAAAGTGATGAACCTAAAGGAGGAAATTCAACATTTTCTTCTTTTGTCTAAATGTTTTCCCGGGTCTTTTTCTAATACGGGCATCGAACAAGGTCTTGTTTGAGAAAGGGTTAAAATCTTTGTTACGAAAATGTGTCCATTGTTAAGAATGGGTGGGGTTGAATTGCGGAATATGTTCCCTTTTTCATGGATTGAAAGATCTAACACAACGAGGTTTCGCTTTTTAGCAGAATATAGCTGCGATTTTCTGAAATCGCTCAAATATCGCTAGCCACAGCCCCCACCTATGTCTCCAGGTACAGTCGTTATAACTGGGAAAATATTTTATTCTCTAAACATGTACAGTCAAGGGACATAATTATTCGCCACCCTGCTGATTTTTGATTAAAATTTATTCAAAATTTTACACTAAAACATGTTGAATCCTTATTTTCCTACACACCACACAATATTTGATACCATTTCATAGTTTAACCAAGTGCTGACAAAATCTGTATAAAAACTTTTTTCAAATGGTTCAGAGACATGGTTGCTAGGCAACTTAAGAAAATCGGTGAAAATTTCTGACCAGCCTCCATAACATCGTTGCCATGGTAACTTAAGTTTCACTACAGATATGATTTAATGATAAATCGATCTACAATAGATAATATATTTAACTATTATGTTTGCTGCAATATCCATAAAGTTTCCTTTGAGAAACAAATGTTTGAAATTTTATTTTCGTCACAAAAATACCAAAAATGCAAAATTAACATAGAAGTGAATGGAGCCTTGCATTTTTCTATGGTAACTTGGTCAAATAAAACTGCAGTGTTTTGTAAGTAGACATCCAATCTCATGACCAATTTGTCACTATTATATCTAGTATGTTGTGCATATTTTCATTTGCTCAGTTATCAAAAAAGTCCCTATCTGTTGCCATAGCAACGGTTTTAAGAATCATTGCCAGAAATGTTCACTGATTTTCTTATGTTGCCTAGCAACCGTGTCTTTGAGACATTCCAAAAGAAATTTCATGCAGACTTTGTCTGGTAATGTTTATACTTTCGAGTCATATCAATGTTTTTCTGCTAAGTGAAAGAATAATGGTTCTGTGACAGTTCTAGTCCAGAAAATAACTCAATTTTTCAATGAAAAATAGGTGGGTGGCGAATAATTATGTCCCTTAAGTGTATGTCGACACTCGTTGTGTCGAAGTCGGAGGGACCGTCAAAATACCTCGACAAATCCGGAGTTCGACTCATCCGATTTTGTTCGGTTTCGATAAAGTTGATATTTGACCGTTTTTGAAACTAATCAAGTACAATTAATATTGAAATATAGTAGGAAAAGGAAAGAAATTGCTCGTTTCGAGCAATTTCTATCCTTTTCCTACTATATTTCAATAGCTATATTCAGTTCGAAATCATTTTATTCGGAAAAAATTATGTCCATTGATGAGGACGGGACAAGATTTGAACTTCGACTTAAGCGATAATTCGACTTATCCGATGTCGACATAACGAGTGTCGACTGTATAGCAAAGTGTAAAATGCATCTGCACCTGTACCGGACATTCAAAGTTACTGATAAAAAGAACCATCTTTCAATAGTCCAAAATAGCTGGACATGGATAATGATCGCTAAATTGATTGTTTCATCCGAACGAAAATAATTTATTTTTCAAATGACGTCACACCCGTGTTGTACCTAACCAATTTGGCAATGCAAACCATTTCGAAATAGACATATATCCATTTTAGTATTGGAAATCTGACATTGTCGTATCTCGTCTCGATCCATAAATTGCCACCTTTTGACGCCCTACAAGATAAAGGCTTATGAAAACATTGTTGAAAATGAAGAAATTGCTTGTCACAAGCAATTTCTTCATTTCCCACGATGCTTTTTTTTTTACCCCAAAACATAAAAAATATATAATATCGTTCAATTGAATTAAGAAGTCGTCTCCAAATCTCTGAATTTAGACCAGTCTAAACTTTTTTAATCGTGCCGTCTACGAAAGCTATAAATTTTGATTATTTTTTTTTAAATGCTTTAAGGGTATTGTAAGATTATTTTAACATCATGATCATTTATTTATTTTAAACGAAGAATGACATTCATATTTTCAAGTCTACTCCCAAATTTTATCGACTGGGAAAGGATTAAAAGAATAACTTGTCGGGACTGAAATATTTACAAGACAAAATCAAAGTACTGAAAGTACTGTTGGGAAGCAAATTTGTCAATAAAGTAGGCCTGTCCAGAAGGAGAGTACTTTGATTAGGTACTTTGATGATCCATTTCAATACCTTGAATACTTTGATTCGTAGAGTACATTGATTAGGTACTTTGATTATCCAGAATACCTTGATCACTTTGATTCCATGCTGGAGTTGTATCTATTTTTAGCACAACTTCATGCATATTAATCGTTTGTGTAAGCTTTGAATATATTTCATAGTTTAGTAAACTTGACTGACCCATTTACAAGGAATGCCATTGGACTGATCTTTGAACCATAATAAAGCAAATTACTACGCCGATCTTTTCTTCTCTTAGAGACATGATTAATTGAATGTTTCATTTTCAGTCACACAATTTAATTTCTACACATAACTCCAGACTGACATATTGAATATTCGAATGACTGTTATCTCATTAATCTTTGATTTTGATAGAACTATTTAGAGTGAGGAGGACCGGAAGATGTTGTGTGGTATGCAGAGAATGGTAAAGTGCAGAGATAGGTGGCTGCAAAGAGAAGCAAATTTTGCAAAATTTGCTTCCCAAAAACGGAATATCAACTCTAATGTAAATTAGACGTCGTCAGGACAACGGATTGGAAGAGAAAAAGACAATATAAAAAAGTTATTTTGATTCGGAACCCCATGTTGTTAATGTGGGTACTCATTGGAATTGTCTCGGGGAAACGATTCAAATGAGTGCCAACAATATACGGGTTGTCGACTAATAAATGATATTTTACGTTACTCCATTTTACCCCACTACCACACAATGACTCTTTTTGCCCCACCATAAGATAATGGCATTGGAAAACATCGTGGAATATGACGAAATTGCTTGTCACAAGCAATTTCTTTATTTCCCACGATATTTAATACAATAAAGACCCAAAAATGTAACTCTCATTCACATGAAATTATCGTCTGCACTATCTTTGAATGGGGGGGGGGAATGGGTGGGGGAAGGAGGGGTTGGAGGTGGTGCAGTGGTAACGCGCTGGACTTGTAACACTGGGATCGCTGGTTCGATCCCCCGCTTCTCCAGTCATTCGGATGAGACTTCCAACCGAGGTCCCGTCTCCATATGACCTTAGCTGTTGAGTGGGACATAAAACAAACCAAATCTTTGAATCTGGATAAGTCTGAATTTTACCGTTTGGTAATGGATTATTTGTACCTCTGGACGTTGTTTTCCGATGAATAATGTATTAAGAAACACAGTACACAATTTACCGAGGACGTTTTTTAATCAGAATCAATTAAGGTCTCAAATATCAAGGCAGAAACGAAAGTCACGCGATTTAACGTGATAACGGGAACCGGCGTGATTGCAAATCTCCATTTTATATGCGAAGCAATTAGTTGAATTCTATTACTACGTTTATTCTTATTATTTCGAGAAGATGCTTGATTTTAAGGATTACAACCCGTCATTATCTACAAAACACTTCGTGCATCTTGCATACTAGTATTCTCGACAAAATACGAGTGTCATCCATGGTAACGGAGATTGACGAGGGATATCCTCGATAATTTCCGTTGTGACGGATGACATCCGAAGACGTACTAAGTGCTTTGTAGTTAATGGTGGGTTGTAATCCTAAATGGCGAATCGAAGACGTGGTTACTTTACTGAAAAAAAGTGATTTTGATACGGCTGTCCTTCATATATTTAGAATACATTCCGCCCTACCTTCAGAAAAAATAACGTATTATAGGCCTAAATTTAGTCGGTATTTTTCAAAACTCGTTATTCCAGCTTTAATCAAGCTGCAATATAAGGTTTTGCAACATCTCCGACGATTAGCTCAATTTTTACATTCAATACTTTTTGTTGTCCTGTCAGAATAGTAATAAAACATGCTTTAAGGTTCAGGTAAATTCGGTATCTACACAAAATTCAAAGTTATTTTTTGCATTTATTCTTAACATGTATATGCCATATTATATATCAAATTAAAGCTCTGCATGAGTAGAAGATGTTAAGCAACTTAATTCTGGTCTACCTTGTAAAGCATAATCAAAACATTGCGAAAAAGGACGACTTCCAGGAAAACCGAGAACATAGTTATCCTTGAATGAAGTTGGCTAGTTTTTCACACAAACATACACCATGGTCTAAACTTGGTAGTACTACTACTTACATGAAGTTACTTTCTACAAAAAACGTGCATTTACGAAATAAACTTTGGACATTTCTTCATTTTTCATATGAAATTCAAGGTGGAACTATTTTTTTGAAACACTACGTATGGTTAAAATATTTGGCCATATTCTCAAGCAGTCAAAGTAAGTTTTCTAATAAAATTGTTATTTTTCTTTATTTGATGAACTGAAATAAATCAGTGATGGTTCCTACAGTGAAGACATATGTCACATGATAATAATTACCTTTCCCCATTTTTCTATTGACACACCACTTACATTTTTCATATTGATTCCAAAAACATATTTTCAAGGTATCTTGTTATCAGAATTGTGTTATAAGTTAGCGTAACATTCCCTTTGTTGTAATGTTGTATTGCTCGGTAATTGCAAGGCAAATTATCAAAAAAAAAAAAAGCATGATACATATCTGGACGCTACTAATTTGTAATGGTCGTAGCTTTACACCATACATTTCTTAAATTATGCTACAATATACTTTCGTTTGATATATCGTTTAAAATATTTTTTGTGTAGAGACGGAATGCATATTGTATTTAGTATGCATGCACGTTTTGTCTTTGCGAAATAAAATAGTTTTCGAAAAAATTTCAATACATGAAGAGAGTCCATTTCCGGTGCAAATTATTTCATATTTATGCATGGCATACTCCAAATTCTTTGAAAATCGAAGAATAGTAATACGTACACCACCTTTCAAATATTAATTCTAATGTGTCTGACAACTCACCATTCATTAAATATGTTTTTTACGCAGATCTGTTCGATGTATGCCTTTTTGTTTACAAATTCGAGGATGCTGGTTCCCGGCACAACCAAATAACGCTGAAAATAGTTCCGAATTTCGCGAAACTTTTTTGTTGATTTACCGATCGAATTTTTATAGATATTTGTAAATATAATAAATAGGATAATTACAACTGAAAATCTTGATAATAGTCACGAAAAAGAACTCAAAGATACGAATATGCGCGTATGAAGCCACTGTTTACAAGATGGACCCTTCTTCGGCCGGAAACGATTGAGTGACATTTAAATCGACGATTATATGAAGGTGAAGACGCGATCGATGTAATGCATCGTACTTGAAGATGAACAATGATCTAAATTTAAAGGTACTTTTCATTTTTTTTCGCTGCCTATCTTTTTATGCCCCCAAAACACTACTGAATAGGAGTCGATGGATTTTGCAAATGGCGTCCGATAAAAAAGCATGGGCGGGAATGGTCTTTGGGGAATATCATGAAAACAGCTGTGATATATTGACATATCAAGGTAGTACTACCTGGACTAGAATGTGCACATTATAATTTTATTGGCATATCTCAAAGAAGAAAATTTGTTGTCTAGAAAAAGTTGCTTGTTTTGGGAGAAACGCCAAATTTTCGACTTGTCTTGTTGATTTTGGTGCTCAACTTTGTTCTTTCTGTCAAATGAACTATGCCTATGGCATGTTTTAATCATGATGTAACAGAACATAAAACAAATTTTTACTGAAAAACTTGTCTAGCTTGGAGCCAGCAATGGCGCAAATTCACTGTCAAACTGTTTAGCGGACCCTTAAATGTCTTGTTGATCATTCAACCACGGTTTTGAGATAGGCGTCGCCCTCATCGATTATGTATTTGCCACCTGGCGGCGGTAAATCGAACAATAGGTCATGGTAGACCATGGATTGTTTCTTACATATACAGTAATAATTTTGTAAGTAAAAATTCCGGATGGACAAAAAAGTGTCCTGACCTGCCATTGTCACCTCTTGTCCATTACAACCCATCACCTGTCGTCATCAGTGTCAACGGAAATTAACGAGAGTTTCACTCGCCAATTTCCGGACGTCATCAGTGGCAACGTAAATTAATGAGGGATACCATCGTCAATTTCCGTTGCTACGGATGGCGCCCGAAGATACACGAAGCGTTTTGTAGTAAACGATTGGTTGTAACCCACAGGGAAAGTTGTTTCAAGTTAGGTAATTTTCTTTATATGGCATACCTATTGACGAAAGATGGCTCGGTAATTTCCAGAACGTCTTGAGAGTGTTGTCCATGTCAATAGTAGTAATTACAAGTAAACAAAATAACCCGAACTCTTCACGGAAAACTTGGTCTGCAGTGGTCTCCCGAGATTACGAGTGCGTAACGAGAATTGATGGCCCCGATCGAAGTACGCCGAAAATAGTCCAGACCGGGTGATAACTATATTACGTCGCTTTTTAACAGAAACCTCGTAGCTGCAACTTAGGATAAGCTGCAGATACGAATTTTTGTTGAAAAGCATCGATGTTACATTATTCCTTTCCTGAAGTAGACACGACAACATTTGGACTGGTTCAAGTTCAAAGCGACTGCGACCGTCATATCCTAAAAAATGGCCGAAAAGTGTCAAAACAGGCATCTGCGCAAATAGAATACCGCCAGCAACACGAGGAAAACTCGTCATTTTTATATCGGTATATAGGGCTTTGCGTTTACAACGAAAACTCTATGACATATTATACAGAAAATATGGAATAATTTACATAGTTTCCATCCAGTGATTGAAGTCGAAAAAGAAAATAGTCCCGGTATTTCGATAATGGAGCAATCACAAACAAGACAAAGGTAATTTAAACGGCAGTGTATTTATTACGCTTCACCGTGACGGCAGGTCGTAAAATTGATATTCTACGAGAAAACTGCCACTTTTCTAAAATGTCAGAACTTTTGGGAATTTTGTTCTGTTGATTATTGAATAAAGCATACGCCGGATTAAGAGATATTCTATCGTAAATGACGAATTATTCATTCTTTGCGTCCTAATAACGTGTAAAATGAAACAGTAATGTTACACAAATGAAAATGGTTATAGGCCTACATTGGCTAACACCCAGAACGGTGCCCGAAACTAAAAACGATATTCTTATCTTGAAAAAATATACATGTACATGTATAGATATCTTTCTTCAAACGTCGCCATAAATGTAGCCTCTCAGTAAGGTCATATTTCTCCATGGCATAATTTCTGAAAGGATTTTATAAGAATAACCAATGCATATGCCTACCTTTAAACTTCTGAAATGTAGACTCATTTCATAAAAAATTGGGACACGGAAAAAACCTCAAACTATTAAAAAAACGACAAGAACAGAGAAAACAGTCATGTTCAGTAATCGTGTTGTGAAAACATGTAATTCATTCTCACATGGAATAGTAACGGCACCTAAGAAATGGCTTCAACAGAATGCTAACTGTAGAAAGGTCATTGAGTCCAACCACCAACCTACAGAAAAAACTATTGTTTGTCCGAAATTATGTTACGTTTCACTGGATAATATTGTTCCCTATTGAACAAATTGGTCATTATAGCGCCAGTCTTTCATTCTAGTCTGTTTCTTAACACTTTCTTAAAAAAGAATTGGTTTCGCCACCCCTAATTTGTAAAGGCACCAGAAAACACGAAGGCATTGAAGAAAATGTTGATAACCAGCATTTCTCCTTTTCCCTCAATACTGTCTGTTCTATACTGTACACAAATCAAACGTGAACTTGCCAACAACCATTTTGGTTTTTTTTGCATGAGCTTCAAGATTAGTATAATTTATCTTTTTTGTCGTGTGGGAGAGGGTTAAGAACACATACAATGACCTGTAATTTTAAGGATTCTCTCTCATTAGTTGTAGCATGTAGTGCTAAAGTCGTCTAATGTTAAGAGACAATGTGAATCATCAAAACTCGCTACGAGCTTAAGAAAAGAGAGAAAACAAAACAAAAACATAAAGCATCAGGTTGCATACCACTCATATTGGCACCTGTATAATTCTGTGTAAAATCCACCTTTTACACGCCTTGGCACACCACTCAAAACTTCCATTGGACCAAACTGTGCCTAAACTGGTACCAATGCATCATTGACTTGTGGTCTTTCCGATAAATGGACCAACCAAAATGCACAGGATTCTTTAAAAAAATTTTTTTAGTCAAACATACGTATTTTTCCCACGCAAAAATGGAGACACCGGAAATGGTGGCCACGTGTATTCTTGCACCCGAAGACATCAAGTAGTCCTGAAAAGAAGGAAAATATTTGAGCCGGGATCTGGAAAAACGTCCCTTATAGCATTTTTGAAAATCAGCCTGTTGTCAAATGCAGTCCAATATTCACCCATGCTACTTTCTTTAAGTTACTAAAGGTCAAAAAGAAGCTATTAGAGAACAACGTGGATCCTGATCAGACTGTGCGTATGCACAGGCTGATCTGGATCTATGTTGGGCTCAAAAGCCTTAAGGGACGTTTTTCCAGATCCTGGCTCATTTCTGTCCTTTTGACTTTTAACACTATGGGTTGTCCATAAGTCTATATCATGTGGGATTAGTTCAGAATGATATGGCATTATCTCATTAAATATTAAAGGTCTGCGTCTACTACAAACCTATTGCTATGGTAACACATTCGTCCCTGATTTGAAACGTAATTGTACCTGTAGGATTAGAATTAGGCAATGAATATAACCACTGTATGAAAATAGGCTGTTTAGAATAATAAGCATTTTCTCATATTGCCTCAACCCTTTCTGTGTCTAAGCTTTCTCTGTGAAATGGATGTTTATATAAATGATATTCGAACAGTTTCACAGAAAATTTCACGCGATCATTCGAAGATATTAAAGAAATACAAAATTGCTGGTCATCGACAAGTCTTTAATTCATATATTTTTCAATAGCTCTAATATAACGTTCGCACCAAAGCCCTTATCGTGCAGAAATAGTAAGCTGTGATATTGATTCACCAATGTCTCATTTAACATTGAACTGTTTGGCATTTGCGCTTTTCTGATTGCATATGCTGCATAATTATGTTGTATCAATTTCTTGCATGATTAATATGAAAAAAAGTAACTTAATATTTGAATTAATGAATAGTTAGAAATTTGATAAGGTGATATCAAATTCCATATTCTCACAATAATCTTACAAAATTTGTCTATAAAATGATGTCGAAATTGCCCTTTTCTTGCTTACAACGTTCCAACTTAATCAACGAAATCAAGTTTTGAACGAAATTATGGATTGGCGAAAAAAGTTATTGCATATTGCGACTTTATTACATAATGCGTTGTGCACGCATAATTTTATTACATTTCATGTCTTCCCAACGCGTTACTGCGGCGTTAGTAATACTTATTACATATTGCAGGTTTATTACAAAACGTCTTACAATTAACACTGGTACCTAACACATTCGTCTCAGATTTGAAACGGAATTTTAACCTGTAACTGCAGTCTTCGCGACAAACTGTACAAACAACTAGCAAGTCGAGCGGGCTACTAGTGCTTTACATTACACATAGGCCTAAATGAAGTTGTACTTAGCACGAAATGACGAACCTTAAATTTGTTCCCAGGCAATGATTCATTCTGTGAACTTGACATTTGATTCATAAACTTTGACATCAAACAAGTCAATTTTGATGACCAAGCAGTAGGGCTCATTTTATCATTTTCATTCATGGTTTTCTATCGTTAAATATATCTATTTAAAACATTTTTTACATTTTCACCAGCTAGCCAAACTAATGACCTATTTTCGTTGATTAGTCCGAATAAGATGATACCAGCCTCTGGCTTGGACTAGAAGTACAATTACGAAATTTTTCACCATAATGATTTGATCAAAGAATTTTGGCCATCCATTTGAAGCTTTAATGTCGGATTGGTCCAAATACAAATGAATCCGGAAAGGGATACATGTACTTAAAGCATTAGAGTCGGGATCTGGAAAAGGTCTGATCAGGATCCATGTTGTTTTCTATTAGCTTCTTCTGGACCCGGAGTAACTTCAAGACCGCTTCGTGGATCACTATTGGACTGAATTCTGAAAACTCAGTTTTCAAAAATGCCCTGGATTTAGATTGTATATGTGACCCGTCACGCTAAAAGGGACCTTATCTGAACTTCAAAAATCCAAATTTTGACAAACTTGTCAGACTCACCGCAGGTCAACCAGATCCTGTATGCGAAAAATGAACATATAAGAATATAGGGAAAACATTCCAGATTCAGAACATTACATACAAGTGAAAAGTGTCGGCCCTAGTCTGGCTGTGCGGACTGCGCAGACAGACTAGGGTCGATATTTTTTACACTTCCCATAAGGTCCCTTTTAGCGTGACGGGTCACATATGTGTCTGAGCTCAATCTGGTCATGTTCTATGCTCTTCTGCGAGAGATGCTCCAGACTTCTTGAAACTGTGAATAAAACTTCGTCGATGTTATTACAAAACCTCGTAACTCCAGTTTGAGTAAAGCTGGAGTTACGAGGATTTGCAATAAAATCGATGATAATTTCAAGGTTACCGTAGAACAGTGCATCCTATCTATACTAATTGGAACTTGTCATGTCACAAGGCTGTCTCGTTCTGACATTCCGACTCACCATTTCCTGTCACATGACAGAACACTTCCGGTCACGTGACGATTTCTTGGCAATCATCGCGACAATCATTTCCGGTATTATCTGTCATTCTTACGACTGAAAATCAACATTCTTTTCTGGAAACAATTAAGGTGAAAGTGGGGCCCATATATGTTCTTTACAAATAGGCAATATCGTACATTTGAATAAAACATACTTGTTATATTTGGGTTACTAAAACCATAGGAAATAAAGGACCTGAATATTGTATTACGGAAATTATTTGATTGATATATTCGGAAGCAATTGGAAATTCTAATCCTTATGTAGCTAAGATGTAGCAGTTTTTCCGTTGCCGGTTGCAATTTTCAACGCAAAGACAAAGTTCAACGTAGGCTAATATTTAGAGCTCCTCGCTGACGTAAGCAAAAAATCTAACGGTGGTTAATCACGTGACTCATAATTTCAGAAAATCGTTCATATTTTTGTTAATACTTGACCAATTTGAATTCGGTTGAAGCCTGAAGGAGAAAAGATGGGAAAATACCAGGAATAAGATGGACGTGGTAGATTTTCGATATCTACTGATAAAAAGTTATTGAATGTCAACCAAAAAATTGGTTGATCTTCAATGACGTTTTTATCAGCTGATTTTTCAAAAATCCATCACGTCTATCTGATTGGTGACATCTGCCCATCTTTTCTGCTTCAAACCTAATATAAATAAGTCCCGTATTAAATTAACAAAATTATTTAAGATTTTCTTTTAGAAACAACAGGAATCCAGTGTTAGGTGCTCCAGTCGCTGACAAAAAAGGGAATAAGGCTTTTAAAAATGAAATACATGTATTTAATTCATTGCTCATCAAAAATCTCATTAATACGATTCAAATGCAATATATACCAATAGATGTCGCCTAAGTCGATTATCATCTATCTCGTTTGGACATTCTGGGCTAACTTCTTTGAAGATGTCAGCGCACATAAAATGCATACACGTGGTGCATACTGTTACGCGGCACATTTGCTTCACACGCTTGCTTCAAGTAAAATGAATAATCATATTTGGTTTGGTATTCTATAAAATTGAGACTAAAAGTAAACTTTATTTTTTACATGTAGTAAATGTAGTTTTTCTTTCAATTTTCTGGTTGCTACTGTTTGGTGATATGATTTCAGAGTTATGCGCACTACGAAGTGATTAAGCCAAAATAGGATAAAGTGATGCGTCAAATCAGTCAGTCCGAAAATTAAAAAAAAAATATAGACTGGAAATTCTAGACTGACGCATAGTCAATGGATTCAAATGAGTACCCACAACTGTCAACATAGGGTTTCGAATTGAAATAAAGAAAGTCAGAATGTCTTCGACCCCTCTTTTCCGTTGTTCTAATATGGGTTTTATTTCCATATCCCGGATTATTCATATTGTAGGAATAATGGTGTAACAACAAACAGCGAATACAAATGGCTGGAACAATACTAGATAATGAATACATATTGCTAATAAACTTCTATAGCTTGTTTTAAAACACCATTTCTATCTAGCCTCATTTCTCAATACAAGTGACACTTTTACGCTCGCCAAAACTACGAATTCTCACTATAACGATTAGATGTCGACATGGCATGGTAATTCTTTTCAAACCTGATGAAGATTTCTCTTTTCGACATCCTTGATTTCGCATGAGAGGTAATTGCTGTTGGTCTCATTGAGACGATTCAAATGAGTACCCACGACATAGGATTTGGAATTGAAATAAAGAAAGTTAGAATGTGTTCATCTCCTCCTAGCTGTTGTTCTGATAAGGGCCTTATTTCATTCCATATTCCGGATTATTCATATTGTAGGAATAATTGTGTAACAACAAACAGCGAATACAAATGGCTGGAACAATACTAGATAATGAATACATATTGCCAATAAACTTCTGTAGCTTGTGTTAAAACACCATTACTATCCAGCATCATTTCTCAATACAAGTGACACTTTTACGCTCACCAAAACTACGAATTCTAACTATAACGATTAGATGTCGACATTACATGGTGTAATTTCCTTTCAAACCTGGTGTAGATATCTCTTTTCGACATTCTTGATTTCGCATGAGAGGTATTTGCAGTCGAATAGCTTGTTTTGAAAGAGTTAAGCGCCGTATATGATGCACCGTATGCAACGATGTCATGAAAACCAAGGTTCAGTCTTGTTTATTGTATAAATGTATTACGATGCGGGTTTATTAATTGTAACTTAAAATTTTGTATGGCATTATGAATGGCTTCAAAGCTTGAGGTGTGACCGTAAACGTGTCAGACATTTGAAAGTTTCGAACCAAAGCATACAGAAATCCTAGTGGATTACAATTTGATGATCATACCACGAGCCATGCAGCTGATTTATACACGATGAAGAATGTTCTGGACAACATTATTCAGGAATAATTTATGTTGTGACCCTTCCTCGACAGTGTTCCAGTTTTAAAACCTGCAAAATGAAAGATTTTCCAAACGATAATAAAATTAACATTCCAGAGTTTTTAAAACTAAATATATAATTATAGACATACATGTACATCTTTAAGTGACCATGAAAAGATGTGTTATTTATTGTAAATGATACACTGAGTACAGTGTTGCTTTTACAGCGATGATTTGCTTTGTCGATATATTACATACACGCAACTACCCCAGATTATGAAAATGTACAACTGCGGAGACTGTCAAGAAAGATCGCTGAAGTGGAAGCGTCTCATTACTCCAACTTGTTTAGCCGAGCTAGTAGTTTTTAACACATATTGACGGTTTTTGACACCCTAGAAGACAAGGGTTTTGGAAAACATTGTGAAAAATGAAAGAATGACTTGTGAAAACAGTATTGTGGTCATCGAAATGGACCAAAGGGGGGGGGGGTTCCAGTCTAAAAACATGGCGGCGGGTTTTTTCCAACGAGCCGATTTTAACTCAAATTTCAAGAAATAACAACTAGAACAGCCATTAATACAGACTACAGTTACTGCAAACGACTATATAAAGTACGGGGAAACAAAAGGTCGCAACATTAAACACTATTCATACAATTTTGCTCCGAAAATGGCCGAAACGAGGAGTCAGAATAAGAAGGACAATGGCGGGAAAAAATCCTCGAAACAAGTAAATGCTGAGGAGACCTCCACTAAGTCGCAACTACCTCAACAATCCCAACAACCACCTATAATGCCACCATACATTGGCCCTCAACACGGATTTTATCCGCCGTTTGCACTGTGATGTAAGTTGTACGTTAGGTTTGTGTAGTCATTCAAAGATGGCGACAACAATACAGCATGAGAGGTAGGTGTCTTAGTTTTTCATTGATAAATTTCTTAAACGGTCGTATCTTGCCTTGATACTGATATCATTATACAGGGGAAATGTATACCTATCAACGGTTCTATATATCAAAGTACCAGTGTTGTCCTATCGTACTCAGTCGTTGTGCAAAGACAGCCCAACACGGAAAACTTTTTTCGAAGCGAGAAAGTTGCCCTTTTGAGGATGATTACATAGTAATCAGCGAACTAGGGAACAAACTATTGCTCTTACTTGGATGTCTTTAACATGCTCTTTTCTATGGTTACTGTTATTTTACACAAAAATGTCTAGAATGACCACAAACACCGTGTTTATTAAATGGCCAGACAACGGTGTAGTCAGAGTGAAAATATGCAGACACAACGGTGCAGTTTCTGTGTTTTATGTACGGTGTGGTTATATTTTCATAACAAATTGTGAACGGTGTAGACATAATGCAATTGTGAACGGTGTAGACATGAAGTAATACAGAACTTATCATTTCTGGAATGATAATATTTTTATGTTTAATGATAACGTTTTCACGACTGAAAATCATGTTTTACAATTACTACCGAAATTCTTCAACAATTATGTTAATAATTTTTTATGTGACTGACTTGTAAATGCTTTGCAGCAAAGAAGGTGACAATATGTCTACAAAATATACTTTAATCAAAATATATCAGAATCTAGTTTCCTTGCTATTTGTCAAAGCAATTCCGTAAGGGTCAAATAGTAGAAATTACCAAGAATCTGCTGGCGTCCGTTTTATTTTTTTCTTTGTTCTCAGTTCCATGCTGTTCACCTATTACTACTGTTATTTCGAAGGGAGTTTCGAAAATGTTGTGAAGCATTCGGAACAGGACCATTCCAGTCAGATATTAAAAGTGCGCAGGGCGGGGGGAGATCAATGATCAGACAGGTCAAAAAGATTTGAAAACTCTGAACTTTAGTATTATTCCTGATATTATCAAGAAGTCAGACTAGGACATCATCCCCATTTGCGAGCATAGAATACACAAGATAGACCTCATCGGCGTAGAAAAAAGGATTTTGGAGTTAACAAGATTCTTTCTATCGATGATATCCCCGGTTTTGAATGAGTCCTGAACATCAAAAATGACGAAGTTCAACACCCCATAAAGTCGTTCAAAAAGCCCCGACCTTAATTCCTGATATTTCCAATGGACGTGCTAAAACAGATGAAACGGATAGGGTCTCTTCTCTTTCCCCACGAGAACACGAAAACAATGGCTGAAATGAACAGTTTGTTCCCAGATGTGATTAAGTCATTGAGAAGCGTTGATCAACTTGGTATTTGTTTATTTTGGTCAATGAAGGTCGGCTCTCGATGGAAAACATTGCATTTCATTTATTTATGGATGTGTGTAAGTTACACTGTCTTGGTAGTACTTCAATGCGTTTTACTCCAATAGTCAAACGGTTTTGGCGAATAGAATATTGTCTTTTTCATTGCAAATGGTTACATTTATGAGTGAGCCCAAAAAATCTTGGTCAGAAAAATGTCAGTCCTGAAGAAGAAGTTCATTACGTATGAAATTCCAAAATAAATTTTGCAGTTCCAGAATTCTATTTTCAAGACTTATTTACTTAAGTCGAACAAGACGAAAAAAAGGCCCAAATGTTTATGACACAAATTTATAATTTATGTTTTGTTATTTATAATTTATGTTTTGTTGATTGAATCCTTTATTTTTGGGTAAAATCAGACTTTTCAATGAGGGGTCAATTTGAAAACAAGATACATTTCGATCAATAATTATCATACTCCATGAGTTGAAATCATTTCATTTATTACAATAATTGATTGTAATAACCAATTAAAACAGTTACAAAGAAAAATTCAAAGCCAGAGCCGAAATTTCTAATCTACAAATCAAATGAACGGATGAACAAGAAATTTGCCGTTGCACTTAACATGGCTTCGAAATGACGGTTATCGTATGTCTTATTTGATATTTTGTGATGGTATTCCTTTTGATTAT
This sequence comes from Fragum sueziense, assembly GCA_963680895.1. Lineage (NCBI taxonomy): Eukaryota > Metazoa > Mollusca > Bivalvia > Cardiida > Cardiidae > Fragum > Fragum sueziense. Next base: position 14,315,323 of record OY804606.1, read on the forward strand.
CATTTCCGTCAGATGTTTATTCAATCACAAATAACAAAAATGTCTCCCGAAAATTAAATCAAACATACATTGAACTGTTTAAGGCTTAGGAGAATGAAGAAAAGAGAAAACATATTTTCTTAACTTTTGTTTTCATTTACTTTGAGGATGGCGGCATTTTCATCTGAGTTTTCTAAGACCAAAGTATTTGAGGGAGATAAAACAGATGATCTGCTATCTGTTAGAGCTAGTTCGCCCTATACAACATACCAAGTCTACACCGTTCACAATTTGTTGTGAAAATAATAAATACACCGTACAGATAACACAGAAACTGCACCGTTGTGTCTGCATATTTTCACTGTGACTACACCGTTGTTTGGCCATTTTGTAAACACAGCGTTTGTGGTCATTCTAGACATTTGTGTGTAAAATAACGGTAACCATAGAAAAGAGCATGTTAAAAACATCCAAGTTAGAGCAATAGTTTGTTCCCTAGTTCGCTGTTTACTATGTAATCATCCTTAAAAGGGCAACTTTCTCGCTTCGAAAAAAGTTTTCCGTGCTGGGCTGTCTTTGCACAACGACTGAGTACGATAGGACAACACTGGTACTTGGCTATATAGCACCGTGAATAGGTATACATTTCTCCTGTACAATGATATCAGTATCAAGACAAGATACGGCCATTTAAGGAAATTATCGACGAAAAACTAAGACACCTACCTCTAACGATTTTCCCCCGACGCCATCTTTGATTGACCACTCAAAACTTCCGTACAAACTACACAAATCTAACGTACAACTTACAACACAGTGGTTTGGCTTGCAGGGTTTCCAAGGACTGTCACCACCGCGTTACATGCGACCAGGTTATCCCGCCCATGAAAATAACATTTCGAATTAATTTCTGAAATGAATACCAGGCTAAAATGTATCGAGGCAAACGTATCCAAGATAGTTCCTATCGAAAAAGACCTAGCAACACTAAAATCACAAATACATGAACTTAAAGAAAATAACTTGCTGGTAACAGGAAAAATGAGTGAGATCGAAAAAGCATGCCAGTATTGCAGTGACAAGGCAGATGACGTGCTACATATACAAGATAAGACGAGGAGTGACATTCATGAACTTAAATACAAAAACGAAATCCTAGAAACTCAATTGTACACAATGGCAAATAAAAACGACGAATTAAACAATAGATGTAAGGCTCTTGTGTACATTTACTACACTGTATTGCAATAGTAGCAGCAATACATATAGTTAAATATACGACACACTAATGAACTAAATGGGTAAATGTGTGAAATAGCTGTATACACAGCTAGTTTGAAATATATTCTGATTATTTTCGGGAGACAGGGCGGAGCCTAATAAACGGTTATTACATTGAAGATTGGGGAGAAACAGTGTTTTCAATTAGCGGTAAATCGTCGGCCTTATTGCAAATTATTGTAACTGCAGCTTGAATCAAGCTGTATTTACGTGGTTTTTTGATAACACGTTTTACAATCGCACAGTCTTTCAATTTCGAAATGTTTTCATGCTCGTGCCGCACGTTTTTCTCTCATGTTAACCAAGGTATCGAGAAGTAAACTCGTCGAATAACCTTTTGGCTTTGCCACACCCTTTCAGGTGAATAAAAACGCAATATAACAAATCTGTTATATTATTATTATTTATTATTATTATACCGCATTTATATAGCACCCTTTTCATAGTAACACTACGTTCAAAGGTGCTTTACATCGTATGTTAAATACATTCAGTAAAAAATTGAAATGATTAGTATACACTAAACTTATATATAAAAAAAAGAGAGAAAACTTAAGCTAAAATTTAATTAAAAAAACAGAAAAATGACGAGTGAAATTTATATAAGATAGTCTGCAACGATTGCTTAAAATTGATTTGTATCACTGCTTAATGTCCATAAAATCTGATGAATAGGTGGGTTTTAAGACCTTTTTTAAAGGCAATCAGTGAATCCGTGTCTCTGAGATCCGCTGGTAGATTGTTCCACAACTTTGGAGCTGCACTGATAAAACTTCTGTCACCATACTTGACACGACTTCTTGGAACTTGTAACGTCAAAGAGCTGTGACTCGACCGTAGGTTTCTGGAGGGTTGGTACACGTGGAGAAGTCTGTTTATATACACTGGGGCCTGACCATGTAACGCTTTGTGAGTTAAAGTTAAAATTTTATATTCAATCCGGGACTGGATGGGTAACCAATGGAGTTCTTTCAACACTGGTGTAATGTGGCATGTTCGTGATGACCTGTTTATAATTCGGGCTGCTGTATTTTGGACACGTTGGAGTTTATTTAAGACTTTGTCTGGCAGACCATATAGCAATGAATTACAATAGTCAAGTCTTGATGTTACCAGGGAGTTCACGAGAGATTTTGTTGCGTCTGAAGTCAGATATTTTCTAATGTGGCCGATTTGACGTAACTGAGCATAACACGACCTACATACTGTGTTGATATGTTGCTCCATGTCCATATTCGTGTCTAGCCAAGCACCAAGGTTTCTTACACAAGTAGCTGGTTTGATTTTAGAGTCCCCGATTTTTAGCTGTATGTTCTTTATATATTTGGCATTTTTACCAGAGGAAAATAGTATAACTTCTGTTTTCTCCGTATTTAACTTAAGCATATTTGAATGCATCCACGACACAATATCAGTAAGACAAGATTCTATTCTGCTGATTGTCTCGGATCTTGAAATATTATCCGTTGGCTCAAAAGTCAGATACAACTGAGAATCATCCGCGTAAAAGTGGTAATCTAGTCCGTGCTTCTTGCAAATCAACCCAACTGGTTTCGTATACATGGTATAGTACTTTGGTCCCAGCACAGAACCTTGCGGAACACTAAATTCCATGAGTACAGGATTAGTGATCTTGTATAATGTTACCATTTTCATCCCCTAGTCCAGGATCAGTTATCACTATATCAGATATAATGTTTTCTGAAACTCTAGTTATGATGACATCAAGGGTATGGCCGGCACAATGTGTTGGTTCATTAATATGTTGAATCATGCCACATGACTGTAAGATGCTATTAAACTTGATAGTTTCATTTTTAGATTTGTTATCAAGATGTAGATTCAAATCATCTGTAATAATTGTATGTTTATCTAGAGTTGCATAATTCTCCAGAAACATTGGGAACTCATCTTCTAGGAAAGTACTTGATTTTAACTTGTTTTCTTTACTTGGAGGGGGTCTATAAATAACAGCAACACGTAGAGAGTAACCATTTATAACTACATCACAATCCATGTGTTCAAAAGTAGAGTACTGCTTATCGCTACTGGATGATACGATTTGAACATCTATACTCGACTTGTAGATTAAGGCAACGCCCCCTCCCCGCCGATGAAATGGTCTGGGAACGTGCTTAATTTTGTAATCAGACGGTAAAAGTTCATTTATACAGGCCTTATCAGATCCAGAGCCTAGCCAGGTTTCTGTCACAGCAAGAAGATCTGTTCCAAACAGAAACTGACAATGATGCTCGATTAATTTTATGAAACATCCCTGGGTTGACTGCTGGGCTGGGGTGATAATCTTGAAGCATATTCTCGCCCTGTCCCAGCTGTGTACCCAGTGCTCTCATCCAAAGATATCAATGCTTGAGACTGTCTTCAAATAGCAAAACTAGATATCTATTGTGAGTAAAATGTTAATAGCCTACAACATCCCATTATGTTTCGTTAATACCATGATAATTATGTTTCGTTAATACCATGATAATATCTGCCTAGTCAAAATATTTAACACTCTGAATTGTAGACAGCGGGGATAGTGACCAACATGCATACTTGTATGAATGATCTCTTTCCACTTTGCCTCCAACTCAGTTGGAAATACATGTACATCTAAGTATTATGTAGATTATGTTAAACAAATAAAATGATTATTCATATAATAATACGCAGTCAATGACTTGAAACGTTTGAGAAACATAACACCAGTCTGTTATTTTGTCACCCATATGATACTATTCTTTCCCAACTTTGTTAACCTATTACTAAACGACAAAATTTCAGAGTGTCCCAAATTCAAAGAAGATGCAGACGACAATTTCATGTGAATGAAACATTACTTTTTTTGGTAGATCTTCTATTTTGGTATGGAGAGTATTGTGGGAGATGAGGAAACTGCTTGTCACAAACATTTTCTTCATTCCCTACAATGTTTTCAATAGCCATTTTCTTATGGGGAGTCAAAAAGAGTCACTGTTTGGTAATGTGTTAATACTTGTTCATGCTTTGTGTTTTACAAAATATAAAATGACCTGGTATCTGCATACAGAAAAAATAAACCAAACTATGATGAAACTTTGACAAATCTTTATTGATACTAAAGGAGATAAGACAATGAGGTAAAAGACAGAAATGTTTGAAAACAGTCATCCCTGTCTTTTGTCCCAATGTCCTATTGGCTTATAATATTGATCATATATCAATGCTCTATATAACCCGCCACCAGATCGTATGAGACAAGTAAAAAACTTAAATTGAAATTGTTAATTTTGAAAACCTCATATCTGCATGTATAACATGTATTGAGAGTAATAAAGGATGTCTATGTCTATGTCTATGTTTACAAAATACACCCATGCAAACAAGCAAACATGTTTTCATTCATTGTATAAAATACATGTACATTAATGCATAAAAATGCATATTTTATCGGGAAGAAACAGGGCCGTTATCGACAGAAAACGTGTATTATTCAGGAAATTCACGTGCGATATCCGCCCGCCTTTGCACTCAATTATCCTCGATTTGAACTTTCAAAATAAACAACTCCCCCTTTTCCCTCACAATTCTCAACGTCTTATGTTGAATAAGAGACGTTCGCCTTTGGTGCCAAATAATGACGTAACGTCGTTTTGCTGACGTCATGCACAACAAAAAGATTTCGGAAGATTTATCAGAATATAACAACAATGGCGCACATTTTTGCTCTCACCTCGGTTCATTTTTTCGCACGTATCACTAGGTTTGGGGTAAGTAACCATTGGAATGTTATGTTTTTTATGCATTAATAGCGTCAATTCACGTATTTTTCTGTCGTTAACATTCGCAGAGGCCCTCAAAATACGAAAACGACCCTCGTGCTACGCACTCGGGCCACCAAACTATTGCAATTTTGAATCCGATGGTTCGAATTTTGCATATCTCTCATATGCAAGATACGAGTCAATGCATGTAATTTGGTTTTGAAAAGTAAGAACATATATTCCTTTGTTTATCGGGGCAAAAATTGTAAATAATTATGTTAATATGTGCTATATGCCTGTTTCTCATCGATTCGTGCTTTCTCATTGGATTCGTGCTCTCTTTTAAAATTCCAAATATCTATTGCGCACGCCATACAATTCCGCTCGAAACTTCATAGAGTGTTTCTTTGATGCATTGTTTGTTAAATATTCAGACAATCGCATATAAATTCATTTTGTACGGACTACCATCGGCGATGAAAAGATAGAAAAAATCCAGCGAGTTAAAATTTTTAACAGACGAATAATCGAATCGATCCTCGGCCTATTTACTTATCCCGACCACTAACCGACAATTTCATCATAAAATCATCTTTATCGTTATTTCTTTCATTGTATTAAGAATAATTTTCTTCGAAATCTGGCGAATAACCAGCGAATTCTTGATCGGAAGATTTGTTTTGGAAGATCGCCGACAGGAAGTCCGCCATTTTGAATGACGCTTACAGTATGATCGTTAATTAGGTCAAACTTTTTCGACAGATAACCAATGAAAATCAATTAACAAACTATCAAAACGAGGTTTTGTGTATTGCGTAGTCATTACTAAAAGCTTTCCCAATAGTAAGAATACGATTGGTTGAAGTTTTATGACGCATGGATTGATTGAAATAGAATCAGTCGGGATGACGTCATAGCCCCACTTTCATTTTTTCATCGAGGGTACAACCTCGGTCTTTATCGTTACGGGATACCAACTTTGAGGCAGATTATTTCAAAAATCCTTCGTTAAAATTCATAAACAAAACTCTTTCTTTAAAGAATGTGATTTAAACTTTCTAACTACCAACGCGTTTTTAATAATCAGGCGTAGTCGTCGAGATATTAATGCTGAAAGTTGGTTATGCTTCAACGAAAAAGACCGAAGCTTTCACCTCCACCGAATGAGTGCAGGTCCGCTGACGACGTTTTTGATTGGCTGAAAGAATTGTGCCGACCGTATCAATGGGAAACCCCAAAACCGGAGAAATCCGGGATCAGTCCACAATAATCGACGTCGTAGCACCCATTGTAAATTGTCAAAATATCAGTTTATCTTACGTATTCATTATTTATTTCTGCTCATCAATAACATCAAGAAGTTTAATAATTGTAAACTGCAAGAAAATGAGAGAAACTTTTCATCGAGGGTCCAAAAATTCGTCAACCAATTAGAAGCACGAATCTAACCCCAATGACCTTTCGGACATGAAAATTTTGCGAATTCGTTGTTTTTGTTTATTTTTGCGTGTTTCCCAGTTCAGTGTGATAGTTCTATGAAATGATTAAAAAAAATAGTTTGATTACTCCAGTAAGTAATGCGCAGTCGCCGAAATTATGAATAACATGCACGAATCGCGGAGAAAACAGGATAATATCGGAACTGGACTATACTAGACGGCTTAGACTCCCATTCTAAGTAAACATAAATTCAAAGTACCAAACTCCTGACTCGAAAGCGGCTTAGCCTTTGACATCTTTTCATTATTTTGTCAGATATCTGTTAAATAGCAACTGAGAAATAATGCAAATTCAGCCTACATCTATTTTTTCCGTTTTCGTATAACGGAATTTTTTTCTTTTGCCAAAACATAATTGATGTATATTTTTGCAGAACACGAATAGGTCGGTCTTTGGGGATACGCCATAAAAATAGATAAGAAATGGATTCATATAATAAGGGCAGAAAATGGCTATATTCTCTTCAATAGCAAAAAGCGCCGCCATCTTTATTTAATTACGTCAAGATGGCGCGAGATCTGGGCAATCCCGCGAGACTAAAAACGAATGGTTTCATCGAGCATAATTGAGCTCGTGGGAAATAAAGAAACATTATTTGAACTGACTTATTGCGTCTAACTGCCAGAAAAAAGTAACCTAAAATTATTAGAGGAATTCAGAATTCCTTCATATTTTTTATGTAAAATCTTTTCATCTTTTTTGAGAAAAGGATGATAAGTTTATGGTCTAAAAAGCACACGATGATGTTATGGTCGTGGAAAAACGGTTTGTAAGTGTATGTAATTAACCAATTACTGTAACCAGATTTCAAAAAATTAGACTGTTCCAAATTCCAAGATGCTGCGGACAGCAATTGAAAATGATAGAAATATTTCATTTTTTGGTCTGTCTACAGATAAAGCATTGTTGGAAATGAAGAAATCGCTTGTAACAAGCAATTTCTTCATTTCCCACAATGTTTTCCAAACCAAATTTCTTGATTCGTCAAAAAGCGTCCATGTGTGGGAATGGGTTGAATAGACTAAAATCTTAATTCGACCATAGAGTTATCGTCTTCAGCCTTTTCTAAATCGGCGAAAGGTTAATATATGCTGTTCCTTTTTGAAATCTGCTGCATACAACAAGAAGACTTGATAGGGATATGTGGTTTAGAACTGTAAAGCTAGATGCACAGAAAAAGTGACTAGACGAAAATAAATGTTTGTCATCAGCATTTTCTTCTTTCACCCGAATGTTGTTCCACGTTTTGTTTCCTATTATGGACGTCCAAACCAGGAAAAGGTAAACAGACCAAAATCTTAATTCAATAGTAAATTATTATCTTTAGACGATGAATTAAGCCAAATTTGATACTAATTATTCTTTATTACTAATATTTCGACGACGTTGTACATTAGACGTTCTTATAAATGCATTAACCCTTTCCCAAACAAGAACTACTTTTGACGTCCCTAATTTGATTGACTTCGGAAAACATTAAGACAAAAGAAGAAAATGCTGATAATCAGCATTTTCTTCTTTTGCCTCCAATTTTTCTGTGCTATATTTATCACCAATTTTACATTTAGTTACACCCATTTTGTCGTCTGCAGCATTTTTCAAACCGAAATGGTCCAATGTTTTGTCGTTTGGAAATGGTTAAGTAATCGGGAGGTAATTGTTAGTGCATGATCCAAAAAGTGTTCCATATCACGAAAACATGGATGAATAAGCCGGGATCTGGAAAAATGGTCGTTGAGGTATTTTAGACCAACATGGGTTCCAATTATCCTGCGTTAACACGACGACAAAATGTTGGACCATTCCAAATTGAAAGACATTGAACACGATCATTTAAAGAGAATGAGCTTTTGTCTTTTTGGTATGTTTTGTTAGACAACATAATGGGAAATGTAGAAATTGGTTGTCACAAGCAATTTCTTCATTTTCCACATTGCTTTCCAAAGCCATTTTCCTATAGGGAGTCAAAAAGAGTCACTGTGTGGTAATAGGTTGATATACAATCTGATCAGGATTCATGCTTATTGCTGATATCTTAGTTACTATACATGTATCTCAAGAAGAAGCTTTTTGAAAACAGCATGGATCTCGATTAGACTGCGTATAAAGCGTATAAAAGTATATATGTTTCTAGCCTGTTCTCTTAAATTATACGCATTCTTACGGAAATAAATTCCTACATGTGCACGCGTATTATTTGAAAAAAAAAAACCCGATGTTTTATGAATCTCAATACGACATTTCTACCTTAAAGCGACATTTCAAATTAATTTCATTTTTAAAAGTATGTCTCTATGCAAAGAGTGTTTATTCCAATGCGTAGAAATGATATCAGTTTTTTGAAGTTGTTATTTATAAGCGAAAAATGCGCCTTTAAAGTTGAGACAGAAATGACAAATTCTATATAAATCTGAACTGTTGTGCACAACAATTTGTCTAATTTTAGCACAAAAATATATATTTCTCGTAAACGGTTCAATATTTTGGCTTGAAAATTTCAGATTTTTTATGAGAAAATATGCTCTTTCAGATGAAATAAAAGTAAAATTTATTGAAAAATTATTGTGAAATGTCACTTTAATTGATATAGAAAATATTTAAATGGGACAAGAAAACGTCGCCAACAATAGTTTTGTTTCCTTTCCCTGGTATTTTTGTATACAATCACATTTTCAGTAGGTAAGCTCATACCATTCATTTCATAACACAAAAATAATTTGTACAATTCCTTCTTTCACTTATTATGGTGTATGGAATTGTTCATACACCGACGAGCTAAATCGAGACTTCTTTGGTAAAAGTGAAGAGGAATCCATGAACAAACAAACAAACAAACAAACAAACAAACAAACAAACAAACAAACAAACAAACAAACAAACAAACAAACAAACAAACAAACAAACAAACAAACAAACAAACAAACAAACAAACAAACAAACAAACAAACAAACAAACAAACAAACAAACAAACAAACAAACAAACAAACAAACAAACAAACAAACAAACAAACAAACAAACAAACAAACAAAACTCGTAACTGCTGCTTGTTATAAGCTGCAGATAGTGAAGAGGAATCCATGATCAAAACAATGCAAAAAAAAAAAAAAAACAAACTCGTTACTGCAGCATACTATAAGCTGCAGTTACGATTTTTTTATTGAAAGGCGACGAAATTTTCTGTTTCTTTTTTCTAATTTACGAGCTTTTCCTCGCATTCATTTTTTGTAATTTGAATCCTGTAATTTCGGGCTATCATTCACAATCTGAGAGAGAATTGAAGGTTTGTAACCCGAATTTAGGGAGTTAGCGAGTCTTGTCTCGCGTATTATTGATTTGATTCTATTTTAAGAAACTCCTAATTCATTCCTGAAAATCATGCCGAAATTATGAAAAATTAGACTGCGCCACCAAAAATGGGATGAAAATAATACAGAAAATACAAGTTCAACATTTTTACGCCAAAAGCGTCGAATAATTGAATCTAAAGGGAAAAAAGAACGAGGGAGATAAAAAGATGCAGAATTTGGGTAGAGAGACAGATAAAAAGAATTTGTAAAGGGAGAAAGATAATGGACATGAAGAGGTAGGCTACATGCATGTACGAAAGAAGGAAAGATAAATAAACATCAAGGGACTTACTATATACAAGTTCTTAGTCTTTTTTTACACAGAGCTACAAATTAAAGGGAGTGATGTATTTTCAAAATGTGATATTTCATTTATTATCCATCAAACCCCAGGTTGTGGGTACTCTTTTGAATTCAAAAGAGTACCCATAACATGGGGTTTGAATAAAAATACAGAAGTTAGAACGCCTACACCAACCTCTGATCTGTTGCTCTATAAAACCAATGGAATATTTTTAGGGAGAAATAAGTAACAAATCTAAAAATAGACACCAGAAGAAAAAGTAAGACAGTGTCTACTAGAGTTAATCAGGAAGCCCGTATCACAATCCAAATCATTTATTTATGTCTGATTTCCTGTCTAACTTCGACCCATAATTTATCAGTGCTAGACATTTTGGCAAGAATCTTTCCTTATTAAGGCGCAACAGTCGGTTGGCTGAGAAATGTCGAAAACCAGGCATTGAAGAACGTTTGACTTAATATAGTTCGATTTTATCAAGTAAACCATGACATAATATCGAACAAACAAGTATTTCTTCGGTTTTATTCACAAACCTCACAACTAAAGCTTAAGTGAAGCCGTAATTACGAAATTCTTTAACAACACTGGCGCTCTATCAAAGCATAACGCGAAACCCAGTCTGTTTTTAAGACAAAATTCTTTGCTTCGTTGCCCTCTTTGTAAGCACAGCACAGGTGGTGAACTCGGCCAAAGCGTTGGACGTTTTTTCGCGATCATTGTATTCCGTCGGTTTTGTTATAAAATATCGTAACTACAACTTCGTTTTGTCATCTGCAGCAGCTTTTGAGTTGAACCAAACTAGAAATTTGGCATTTTTGGAAAGGGTTAATGAGATGGTCTAATTCTATTGTTGTTTTAGATTTTTGAGCCGGAATCTGGAAAAAAGTCCCTTAAGGCTTTTGAGACCAACATGGTTCCAGATCATCCTGTGTATACACGCAGTCTGATCAGGAACCTTGTTGTTCTCAAATGGCTTCTCTATGACCTGCAGCAACCATAAAAAGAGTTGCATGGGTCTGTGCAATTCTCCATTTCCAGATCCGCGCTCATTTACATGGTCCTGTGTGTTCCGTATATTCCCATAGCTTTAGAGTCTACCATCGAACAAGTTGTATATCATTTGATTATATAAAGAGAACAAATTCCTCTAAATCAATTCCATTTCCAAACAAATAGGCCCTCTATCTATAAATAGCACGTTATCGATAAATCGCAGCCACCATTACCGACTATAATCAAATCATTGTAACACCTTTGAGACAACAATTACGTTATAGAGAATTATGGAAAGAACATTCTAGCTTATAGTGTTGTACTTTCATAAACGTAGACACAAGATTGCATCACCACTGTTTAAAGTTAAAAAAGGCTGTTTCTCCCCGAGCTTAAATGTAATTAACCGTTTACTAGGCTCCGCCTACTTTCTTATGAACAGAGCTCATTATCTCTACATTCCATTTCGATAGAATGAGCTCTGTTCTCGCGGGGTCATTTCACGTCTAATCTCGGGGCCTTGGCGGGATTTCAGTATCCAATCGTTGGCGATACACAACAAAACAATTCAAAAAGCTGATACAAACTTTCATTGGCTGACGCTTCAAATTACCGGCTTCAGCCAAAAATAGAAGCGACGTAATGTATACGTAATCAAACCAGATCAAACTGAAAGATTTTGATTTGATAATTCAAATGTTACCGGCTTTAGCCAAAAATAGAAGCGACGTAATGTATACGTAATGATCATGCAAGATAAAACTGAATGATTTTGATTCGATAATTCAAATGGTGTGCTATAATTAGATTATGACGACCAAATAGGCTGTTGGCGTACCGAAAACTGCAGAGGTCATATTTGATGGTTTAAGGTTTACAGACCCTGAAAAAAATCACCACTTTCTAGCCATACGAAATGCATCAAATTACACACACTTGTAAATACACTTCACGTACGGTGATTCACCGTTACGGATTTCAAGATTACTCTTCAAGAAGAAAATAATCTACAAATATTATTTTACTCTATATTCATATGCAAGGGAGGTAATTTTGAACATTTTTGTCAAATACTTCCATAAGTATGCATTAGTTCAAAATTCTAAACCGTACAAAATGCTTATGTTTGTATTTGGAATGGAAATGTAACACAATTTAGGAATTATTTGCACTTTTCAAATTTCGTCTCTGGCTCTTTGGTGGTTTTGAGGGTTGGATACCTTAATCAATAGAGCTCGGCAATGGAGAGTAGGCTCGGCCCTGTCTCCCGAATAAAAACAGAATTATATTCTTCGTCCTTCGAACATGTTTTACATACACATCCTATCAACTGGGGTCAATCTTACCCACATGAAATTTTGTATTTATAACAAACTATGTATCAAAAAGTATTTGTTGAAATGACATATTGATTTCTTACGAGTGATATTAGCACACAAACACCAGAATATAATAATAATAATAATAATAATAATAATAATAATAATAATAATAATAATAATAATAATAATAATAATAATAATAATAATAATAATAATAATAATAATAATGTCCAGCAAGGTTAACCCGGGACAACTTAATTTTCGTGCCCACCATCCGTTAGTTGAGCGTGTTAACAAAACAAAGCCGAAGTGGGGTCATTACATATGCAGATGTCCCGGGTTAATCTTGCTGGACAACAATAATAATAATAATAATAATAATAATAATAATAATAATAATAATAATAATAATAATAATAATAATAATAATAATAATAATAATAATAATAATAAAAGTTTTGTTTCTTGCTTGTTTAACCATTGTCTATCATTTATAACAAATATAGAGTAAAACGCGACATGTTGCATAATTGCTATTATATATAATATATAGTTGGTACCCCACTATAAAAACTAATTTTACAAACTCATACTCTGCTTTAACGTATACAACACATCATTAGCACTGTGCATGGAAAAACAATTTGAAATGCATAAAAATCTCAATCACGGCGAATAACCATCTTTCCTTTGCTATAGATCAATCCTTTACAAGCGTGTGTACAGATTCTATTTTTACTTCAAAACGAGACAAGGTCAAGGTCAACGAGACACACCCCGCGGTATTAACACACCCTACAAACCGGCTGCGTCGATGACTGTGACCTTATTTGCTAAGGGATACGTGGAAAGGTTTATTTTGTACAAGCACTGAACATTTGTACGCGTATTTATCATCTATAGAATACCAAAGATCCTTTCGTTTATTTATAAAAGTAAATTCGTTTGACCTACCATTCACAAGACATCAGATGCCGAATCTGTCTTCGCTTCACTTTCGACGCAGCCGGTTGTACGGTGTATTGAATCTCGCTGAGCACAAGTGACGTACCTCTGACGTAATTGCTTTTTGAAGGTTGGGCATATGTCACCGTAACAAAAACAAGGACAATACAAAACGGACGTTATTCATTAACTTGGAATTTTAATACTTAATAAAGCTCGATGAGTGCTAACAAAGGGCATAAATTACCTACCCCTTCAGGTTGGTAATTTCATACGTTATTTCTGGTTTGTAATTATTGTGCCATTTGCATTTTCGACAGCCTAGCAGGTCCCCCATTTAATCATTGCAGAATTTCCACAAAATACCACATTTCGAATGTGCGTTTTGTTTTTTAGATTGTTACGCTCGTATAATGGAGATATTTTAAAACAAGTTTCGAGGTCTTTATTTGCCAAATAAAAACCTCTGTGCTCTGAACTACATGTTAAGGCAAATACCTCGGCGCTGTGCGCCTCGGTATTTACCTACAAATGTAGTCCGTCGCACATCGATTATTATTTGGCAATAAAAACCCTTAAACTTGTTATTATTTCATAATTAATTCATGACCAAGAGATTACCAAGGGCATTGTCCTTCAATTTTTTGTTCACTGTTGCAAATGCATTGGTTATGGTCGCAAAGAATGTCCATGGAAAATGAGTAAGTCGTCAACCTTGTCCAATATTTCTGATTATTCTAAATTCGTTCTATTTTTGACGGTTTTCTGAAATATTTGTGTGACGTGGTTCTCCTTCGTATTTTCCATTGAATCTGTTGCTCTGATTGAACGAAACCAATGAGTTCAATGGCCTACTAATTCCTATTTTCTTCTCACACATTGTTAAAACCACTCGCATGTTATCGAACTATTTTCTCTGATAGACACCAGCACACCACCGGTATTTTCCCTATAATTTTATTAACGTCACAATGTTGTTTCTATAATTAGATTTCAATACAAAATGGCCGTAGATAAGATCGACAGTCTACTATTTTTAGTATCATTGTAGATCTTTAAAGCTGCTGAATCTGTTTCAACAGTTTGTTGTTGTAATATCGGTTTACAGATCGCAATGAATTTAATTACCGATTTTGAGGTAACGAAGCTCAAGAAATATGTTTAACCCTTTCCCAATCAAGACCTGGTTTTGACGTGCCTAAAAGAAAAGGCTAGGGAAAATATTGAGACAAAAGAAGAAACTGCTGATAACCAGCAGTTTCTCCTTTTGCCTCAATATTTTCTGAGTTATTTTAATCACATATTTTAGCTTTCGCGTCATCTATTTTGTCGTCTGCTGCAGCCATCAAATTGGACCACCCTGAAATTTTGTCGTTTGGGAATGGGTTAAGGTGGACCACACCTAATGGGATTTACTCAACGTTGGAATAAACCTATTATGATCCCTCGCGAAATACAAATTTTAACTTTGAACTTATGAATTGTAGTATCACTTTTTCGATTATTAGTCTATTTCCATGCTTATTTCAATGTGAAACAGTGATTTAACGAGACATTAATTTCAAAGCCTGGTTTAAACGCAAGGTTCGTAGTTAAAGAGATATTTCAAAGATATTTTTTTTTCAAAGTTTATTTTTATTTTTTATCTGAAGGATCATATTTTACGAACATCCAAGCCAAAGTACAGCGCCATATACGAAGAATATATATGGTTTTTTTTCTTAGAATTAAAGTAATTGTGATTAACAACAGTTCACATATTAATGGAATTTGTATTTTCCATCCCAATTTTAAAAGCGCTTCTCTGACTTATCAGCGCCAATTATTTTTAAAGTGAAATGTCTCTATAACGGTACATGAATTGACCAAAAATACACGATTTCTATCTTTCCATCGTTAGCGCCTAGTTTTTGTTTAAATGCATGCCCATAACGGCCCGGAATTACAAACATGTAGACTGATCCAATTAGAAAGCTACTGCAGAAGACAAAAAAGGGGGGACATTTTCAAATCGAATTTTGGTACAATAAAGCACGGACAATATGTGGAAATATTGATGCAAATGACGGGAAATGATTATCATAAGCGTTTATCTTCTTCGGCCTCAATTTTTCTAAAATCGTAAATTGTTTAGTAAGAGTTGCCAGCAATTCCTGGCTATTGACGCGTTGCTTTGACGTAGTATGAATAGTATTATTATGAACAACTCCTCTGAGAAAAGTCCTGAAAACGGCTGGCATTTATAAATGAAATGAGCCGGCATCTGGAAATGGCATTTTTATATATAGATGATTGTGATTGAATCTTTCACTTTCTGTAGACCCAGTGCAAGAGCATTTGTGACCCGTCACGCTAAAAGGGACCTTTTCCAACTCCAAAAATCCAAATTTTGACAAACTTGTTAGACTCAGCACAGATCAACCAGATACTGTATGCGAAAAATGAACTTATAGTAAGATGGGGAAAACATTCGAGATTCAGAAAAGTACAAAGTGAAAAGTATCGGCCCTAGTCTGGCTGCGCGGACTGCGCAAACATATTAGGGTCGATTTTTTCACACATCCGATTATGTCCCTTTTAGCGTGACGGGTCAGATATAATTGGACAAAGATCTTGAAAACGGTCCGTTAAGGCTTTTGTACCAAACATGATTCACATCAGCCTGCGTATACACGCATTCTGACCATAAACCACATTGTTCTCGAATGGCTTCTACGTTAATTGAAGCAACCGTAAGAGGACAGCCTGGCTTTCGATCAGACTCCATTTAGACACACACTCAAATGTTTTAAGGATTCTTTTCCCAGAACCTGGCTAATATCGTCGCTTTTCAACAAAAACCTCGTAACTGCAGATTGTCACTGCTTTTCATTTAAAACCTCGTATCCACAGCTTGTATAGAGCTGTAGATACGAGGATTTGATTAAAAAGTGAAAGCTGCGGTTTAGAGGTTTTTGTTGAAACGCAGCAATGTTATGAAGAAGAACCTATTAGAGAACATATTTGATCCAGATTAGTCTCAGTTCGTTTGTACAGGTTGGTCAGGATCCATTCTGGTCTCAAATGCCAAAAAGGCACCTTTTCCAAATTCTGCTCATCAAAGGTTAGCTAGTCTAGAATACACGTATCAAGGGAACGTCTAGATATGTATATTTATTACTGAATTTGCATTTACGCATTGCGTTGTATTCCTCCCAAGCTTTTAGGGAAGACACTTTTATTTCTTGAAATTCGTATGGCCTTTATGTACAAAAGGCATACCGGTATCTAAAAGAACGTATGTATACATACTGAATTTGTAATAAACCGTATTTAACATTTTCCCAAACGACACAATTTTAGGGTGATATCATTTGAAAGCTATTGCAGACGTGAAGAATGGGTTTTGATAAAGATGGGACTTGTGTACATTAAGCAAAGAAAATATTGAGGCAAAATGCCAAATGCTGATAATAGCATTTAGGAACAACATGGATCCGGACTAGCCTTTGCATATTCATAGTCTGATAAAGATCCATGCTGATTTCTAAACTCGCTTATGGAAACACTGGTCTGAAATGCTATTTAGGCGCCTCTTTTCAGATATTTGCTCAAAAGAATTTTGTTTATAAGATAGCACAGAAATTATTGGGAAAAATGAGAATATACTGCTTACAGCATGTTCTTCTTTTGTCTCAATGTCTCCATTGAGCATTTGTTTGTGCAAGAATTATCAGACAAAAAATCCATTTCTTCTATCGTCTACCTCAGTTATATCCAAAGATCTGCATGTACCATCATAATTACATTGTCGCTTTTAAACAAAAATCTCGTAACTGTAGCTTGTTTTAAGCTGCAGTTACGAGGTTTTTGTTGAAAAAGTGACGAATTACAAAAATCTTTGGTTCGCAAAATACAGAGATAAAGACAACTTTTCACTGTTAACTAACACTTTTATATCAAAATTGAAGTGACATATTTCAGGAATTGTAATGCATTTTGAGCCATAATTCACTCAAACTCTTTCCTAAACAAGACCTGGTTTTGGCGTCCGTAAGAAAAGGGCTTGGGAAAACATTGAGGCAAAAGAAAAAAATGCTGACACGCACGCACGCCCGCACGCATGCCCGCCCGCCCGCACGCACGTATTCGAAACTTGTAAACAAAAACCTCTAAACTGCAGCTTGTAACGAGGTTTTTATTAAAAGGCAACGAACTTTTCCTCTCATTCATTTTTTGTAATTTGAATCCTGTAATTTCGGGCTATCATTCACAATCTGAGAGAGAATTGAAGGTTTGTAACTCGAATTTAGGGAGTTAGCGAGTCTTGTCTCGCGTATTATTGATTTGATTCTATTTTAAGAAACTCCTAATTCATTCCTGAAAATCATGCCGAAATTATGAAAAATTAGACTGCGCCACGAAAAAATGGGATGAAAATAATACAGAAAATACAAGTTCAGCATTTTTACGCCAAAAAGCGTCGAATAATTGAATCTAAAGGGAAAAAAGAACGAGAAAGATAAAAAAAAGAGAATTTGGGTAGAGAGACAGATAAAAAGAATTTGTAAAGGGAGAAGGATGATAGACATGCAGAGGTAGGCTACATGCGTGTACGAAAGAAGGAAAGATAAACAAACATCAAGGGACTTACTATATACAAGTTCTTATAGGCCTGTCCCACCTAACCGAATTTTTACACCGAATGCGTACCGAACTTAATTCGGTGTATTCGTTAAAGGTTCGTTCCACAAACGGTTTGTGTTCGGTATGTTAACGGTGCCATTCGTCGACGTTACGCGGTGTTCGCAGACGCCCTCAAAAAAGTTTTTGAACATGCACAAAATTTTTCAACGAATGCAGCGAATCAAAATTTCGGAATGAGTTCGGTAATCGTTCGCAGAGGGATCGGTAGGTTTGCGTCTTGCATTCGTTACTTTCGTTTTGGTGTGGGTAATACTTCGCAGACGAATTCATGTTCGGTATGTTCGTTATGATCTCACCGAAGGACTAGCGTTTGCACTCCGATGAAGGTGCGTTTCTTTACCGATCTGGCCGAAAAGGTTAAACGAATCGCTAACGAAACACACCGATCCTGACGAATATGACGTTATATTCGTTACTCAAACGGTAGGGGTTCGTTGATGTTTGGGAACGAATTGGGGGATAATTCGGAGAAACAACGTTGGATGTGCGACACAGTCGCTACAAGTTCGTTACGTGTTCGGTGTATGATCGGTACACAATCGTTGAAAACAAAGGTTCACCGAATAAAATGGCAACGAACACTGCGAATTTCGCACTTGACATTCGGTAGGAATTCGGTACGAATATTCGGTTAGGTGGGACAGGCCTATTAGTCTTTTTTTCTAACAGAGCTACAAATAAAAGGGAGTGATGTCTTTTCAAAATGTGATATTTCATTTATTATCCATCAAACCCCAGGATGTGGGTACTCTTTTGAATCGTCTCGGCGCGAATACAGAAAAATACAGAAATTAGAACGCCTACACCAACCTCTGATCTGTTGCTCTATAAAACCTATGGAATATTTTAGGGAGAAATAAGTAACAAATCTAAAAATAGACGCCAGAAAAAGTAAGGCAGTGTCTACTAGAGTTAATCAGGAAGCCCGTATCACAATCCAAATCATTTATTTATGTCTGATTTCCTGTCTAACTTCGACCCATAATTTATCAGTGCTAGACATTTTGGCAAGAATCTTTCCTTATTAAGGCGCAACAGTCGGTTGGCTGAGAAATGCGAAAACCAGACATTGAAGAGCGTTGGACTTAATAGACCCTTGCCCTTATGACGAGTAGTAGCAAAAGAGTTTGGATCCTGTCCAAAACACGACCAAAACACGACCTGGTTTTGACGTCTATAATAGAATGAATTATTGAGGCAAAGTAAGACGCGCTTTTCACTTTGCTTTAATACTGTCATTACTTAATAATATTTTTGGAGGGTTTATATGGTATTATGGATTGACCAAACCCCGGCTATTAATCAAAACCATCGATAAGCCAATGGACGACCGGAAAATGTAACACCCCCATTGTTTGTCTTAAATTCTTCGTCGCACGTGACATTTTTCGATCTATCGACTGACAATCAAAACAATCGACATGCCAATGCCCCCTCCCCCGCCCCATGTTTGTCTTAGATTCTACTTTGGGCGTTTGGTCAATTCTAGCCCATCATTAATTACCTGCATAAAACACTTTGTGCAATGCTAAAAGCCAATTTGTGTGGTTGAATCTTTTAACAGGTCAGAGAATGACATTAGATCTTTGACATACAAAGGATACACGTTGTTTTCTACAGCTTCTCTGTTACCCAAATTGACTTTATCTAGAGATTAGTGTACGCTAACGGTTCATTGGAGACTTGGCGTGACTATGTATAGACGTCACATAAACTAGCCGGCAGCCCGTTTATGCGAAATACAGCGGCGAAATTTTAAAATATACTGCAATTTCATTGGTACAAAAAGTAGGTCGAACACTAAGTAGGCATCTTGATCAAACTGCACCGATTAACCCTTCATTTTGTCATCTTCAGCAGCTTTGGAGTTGAACCAAGCTAGAAATGACATTTTGGAACAGGTTAGTATGATGGTTTAAATAAACTGTTATTTTATAGGGGGTTTATCATTATTTTTTCGTATTTACAAGTACAGAGCACTGTGTATTCCCATAGCGCTAGACTCTACCATCGAACAAGTTGTCATTTGATTATATCAAGAGAACAAATTCCTCTAAATCAATTCCATTTCCAAACAAATAGGCCCTCTATCTATAAATAGCGCGTTATCGATAAATCGCAGCCACCATTACCGACTATAATCAAATCATTGTAACACCTTTGAGACAACAATTACGTTATAGAGAATTATAGAAAGAAAATTCTAGCTTGTGGTATTGTACTTTCATAAACGTAGACACAAGATTGCATCACCAATGTTTTAAGTTAAAAATAAGTCTAGTACTTTATGGTTTAGTAACGGCTTTCAAGTGAACATTATGCATTCGAATAACGCCAATTAAAGTTTGCAAGAGATCCATGTCATTATATTTTTCACTCCCCGTTACAACCGCAACATATTTTCTTAGCCACGATCTGCTCTTCCAAATTATGTTTACGTGTATCCATCTAATGGCTGGAGACAAACGTCAAAAATTATATTGGCGCTGCCGGGGATTAGACTATACATTCAATGCGCATTTGAATGTTTATTTGACAAATAATCTACAATACAGATTAGAACTGACTTAGTTTTCGCTAGCGGCTCATTGAAAACGGGGCGTGGCTATGTATAGACGTCACATAAACTAGCCGGCAGTCTCGTCTATGCGAATTATAGCGGCGAAATTTTAAAAACATACTGCAATTTCATTGGTCCAAAAAGTAGGTCGAATACTAAGGGTAAATAGAATGCACTAGCTAGTGAAGTCGGTTAATCTTCGTCCTTCGAACATGTTTTACATACACATCCTATCAACCGGGGTCAATCTTACCCACATGAAATTTTGTATTTTATAACAAACTATGTATTAAAAAAACATTTGTTGAAATGACATATTGGTTTCTTACAAGTGATATTAGCACACAAACACCAGAAAATAAAAAAAATAGTTTTGTTTCTTGCTTGTTTAACTATCGTCCATCATTTATAGCAAATATAGAGTAAAACGCGACATGTTGCATTATTGCTATTATATATAATATACTAGAGGAAAGAAGTAACGCAACAACTATTTTTTGTTATTTATCAGAACTATTGAATATTATTGAGTCAAAATTGTTACTGATTTTTACTGGGTACTGTATCTTGATATTGATATTTGTGATTACGTTAGAACCTGTTTTACCTGTGAGATGACGTCAAAATAAACGTCTACATGTTTCTCACGTGCAAACCTTTAGATATCCGAACTATACATAAAAATATTTTAATTTGTGTAGATGCACGTCGACTCGACAAAAGGCAATGATTTTCGTTTGGATTTAATCCCTCATCTCATTTTGCGACCTATTCAAAGACGTCGTCCGGTAGCAATTATGAAGTTTACAAATGGAACATCTCAACCCGCAGTTGCTGCTGATTTTGGTGTACATCGGTTGACAAAATATTGCTTCAGATTACGTCTTAGAACCAACGGAACAACTGACGGTCGCCCGAAAAGCGGGCGTCAATGTCTAAAGGCACGACGTTAGGACCATAACGTTCGCTTATTTTATCCACAGAAAGAAATTCTCTTATCAAGAAAAACTATTGGTGCTATTCATGGACAGTACAGCAATCAAATTTCAGCCAGGAATTGTTAACGTCTGTTTGGTTTACGTGCAAGAACGCATTTAACGTTGACGCCAAACCGCTCTCATTTAAACGCACATTGATGGCACGTACAACCTGTGACCTAAGTGAAATTTTGACACTGTAAAGTCAAATGATGAAGTTTTACTATGCATTGAAAAAAGTACTCAGATTAGGGTGATTTTGAGAAAAACGAAAAAACAAACGTATGATCAAATAATTTTTTGTTGTGTTTCTTTTTTCCTTTAGTATATTATAGTTGGTACCCCACTATAAAAACTAATTTTACAAACTCAAACTCTGCTTTAAAGGGGCCCATGCTAGGTTTTTATGCTTCCGAACTGTTCTGACTGTGACCTTATTTGCAAGGGATACGTGGAAAGGTTTATTTTTTATTTTGTACAAGCACTGAACATTTATACGCGTACTTATCAACTATAGATTGCCAAAGGTTCTTTCGTTTATTTATAAAAGTAAATTAATTTGACGTGCCGGATCTGTCTTTGCTGACTTTCGACGCAGCCGGTTGTACGGTGTGTCTCGCTGAGCGCAGATGACGTATCTCTTACGCAATTGCATTTTTAAGGTTGGGCATATATCACCGTAACCGAAAAAAAAAAAAAAAAAAAAAAAAAAAAAAAAAAAAAAAAAAACAAGGACAATACAAAACGGACCCGCACGTTAATCATTGACTTGGATTTTAATACTTGATAAAGCTCGATGAGTGCTAACAAAGGGCATAAATTATCTACCTCTTCCGGTTGGTAATTTCATACGTTATTTCTGATTTGTAATTATTGTGTCATTTGCGTTTTCGACTGCCTAGCAGGTCCCCCTTTAATCTAAAAGTTTAGCGTGACCTGACGAAGGCTGTAGAAGACCAACACAGTTGTAGAATTTGGTCACCAGAGTGCCTGTGGTAAAACCATGACACGCACAAAATGACGCGTGGGGTCAGATTGGCCCCAGTCGGTAGGATGAGGGTTAAAGTAGGCCCTTAATGCTGTGCGCCTCGGTATTTACCTACACATGTAGTCCGTGGCACATCGATTTTTATTTGGCAATAAAAACCTTTAAACTTGTTATTATTTAATTAAATTTGTTATAATTAATTCATGACCAAAAGATTACCTAGGGCGTCGTCCTTCAATTTTTTGTTCACTGTTGCAAATGCATTGGTTATGGTCGCCAAGAATGTCCATGGAAAATGAGTAAGTCGTCAACCAATTCCAATATTTCTGATTATTCTAAATTCTTTTTATTTTTGAGGGTTTTCTGAAATATTTGTGTGACGTGGTTCTCCTTCGTATTTTCCCTCGAATCTGTTGCTCTGATTGAACGAAACCAATGAGTTCAATGGCCTACTAATTCCTATTTTCTTCTCACACATTGTTAAAACCACTCGCATGTTATCGAACTATTTTCTCTGATAGACACCAGCACACCACCGGTATTTTCCGTATAATTTTATTAACGTCACAATGCTGATTCTATAATTAGATTTCAATACAAAATGGCCGCAGATAAGATCGACAGTCTACTATTTTTAGTATCAGTGTAGATCTTTAATAGCTGAATCTGTTTCAACATGTTGTTGTTGAAGTATCGGTTTACACACGGTGGGGATTGTGCATGATGGGATGGATAACGACTACCGACAATAGGGAACAATTTTATCAAGTAAACCGTGACGTAATTTCGGACAAATAAATAGTATTTCGTTGGTGTTGTTATAAAATCTCGTAACTACGGCTTGAATCAAACCGTAGTTACTAGATGATATAACAACACCGACGGTTTATCAAAACATAACGGTAAACTCAGTCTATTTTTTGCACGAAATTTGATGCCAACTCGCCTCGCTTCAGGTAAGACATTTTGCAATAACTCTGTTATTTCTGTATCAATTTTCAAGCGGTTTGCTGCATGTACCCCGCCTTATCGAGCTCTTTCATCGGATGTATGACATATTAGATAACTCATGATACTTTTTCCGAAATATTGTCCCAACCGACCAGAAAGCGAAATGGTAACGACTACGGCCAAATTAACCACGCTTCAGGTAAGAATTTGTGCAATAACTTTCTTATTTCTGCGTCAATTTTCATGCGGTTTGTTGCATGTACTCCGTCTTACTGAGCCCTTTTCTCAGATGTATTATTTATCTGGAACTTCCCTGTACTTTTCTCAAAAACCGATCCCAACCGACTAGAAAAAGGGCCTGAATTTTTTGTCGTTTTTCTGGTCGGTTGGGATCAATTTTTGGACAAAGCACAAAGATTCTACAAACAAGTCATATATCCGAGGAAAGAGTGGGGTACACTAATGCGGGGTACATGCAACAAACCGCTTGAAAATTGGAGCAGAAATAAGAAAATTATTGCACAATTTCTTACCTGAAGCGAGGCAAATTTTGTCCGTATACTCCATATTCGTTATCCATCCCAGCATGCACAATCCCCACCGTGTTACAGATCGCAATGAATTTAATTCACGATTTTGAGGTAAAGAAGCCTAACAAATATCTTTAAGGTGGACAACACCTATTGGGATTCACTCCACGTCGGAATCATTATGGTTCCCCCAAGAAATAGACATTTTAACTTTGAACTTTTGAATAGTAGTATCATTTTTTTTCGATAAAGAGTCTATTTCCATGCTTATTTAATGTGAGACGGTGATTTAACGAGACCTTAACAAGAATGCTCTAGTTTTTCGGAACACTCGGTCATTACAATCTCCTTCATAGTTATCTCCCTTGAATTGGGATTGGGGAGATCTCTGCAGGCACAGCTTGAGTTACCAAGATTTCAGGTAATTTAACTTTTTTGTTTAGATTTTTATTTAAAAACGTAAACTCGTGTTAAGTAATGTTTTAAGATATTAAGGTGTCAGGTATGATTCAAAAAAAAAAAAAAAAAAAAAAAACAAAAAAAAAAAAAAAAAAAAAGAAAAATGGATTAAAAAAATATTTTAGAAATGTTAATAAATTTCCGTCATCTTTACGGTACCGCGTGACATTCACCATGGTCATGTGATACCTGCAGTGATAATGTAAGACATTGTCGCTGTGTGGAGTTTGTCGGTCATTACTGTAGTTAATTAAAAATGTTTCGTACCATATATGTTTCGCTACCATATTTTCAATAATATAGCACGTCATTACAATTTAACATTTTCGACGGTAAAAGTGTAATTGTTATGCGAAACTGATTTCCTCAAGATGAAAATCGATTATTTAGAGCAAGAAAGTCGGAAGTGTGTATGCAGTTACCACTTTTTGCGTTTTATTCATGTGTAGCTGATAAAAATTGCTGTAATTCACTAATAAGTGCGCTGACCTATACATTTTCTTTTTGAATTATTACCAGGACATGTTGCTTATTATAATGAGGGAGTTTTATCAAATTCCATTATGTAGATCTTGAAATATTTCCAAAAATATGCAAATTTTGACATTAAACACTTCAACCTCGTTGATCTAACTGAACACGTGAGCATGCTGTTTTATACATTTAAGCGTTTATAATAGCACATATTTTGGGTTTTCTGTTCTTATTGAATGTAAGACGTTACTTTTAATCCCCTAAACGACTAAACGATGATTATACAGCATTTTATTATCATTTTAGTGACATTGGACTGGTGCACGAAATTATGCATTTTTTCGATGTAGGGGTATGTGATACGAATGCCTATAAAATTCAAATAAGATCGCTGACCATCCATTTTTATTTTATTTTTCAATTGGTAATAACATTTAATTTTATCATACAAAATATACTAGAGGAAAGAAGAAACGCAACAACTATTTTTTGTTATTTCTCTTAATTCTTTTATGTTAATAAGTCAAAGTTGTAAGTGATTATTTTAGGGTTCTGTATCTTGATATTAATTTATGTGTTTACGTTAGAACCTGTCTTACCTATGAGATAGCGTCAAAATAGAAGTTTACACGTTTTTCACGTGCAAACCTTTAAATATCCAAACTTTACTCAGAACTCTTTTTATTTGTGTAGATGCACGTCGACTCGACAAAATTCATTGATTTTTGTTTGGATTTAATCCTTCATATCGTTTTGCGACCTATTCATGGACGTCGTCCGTTAGCCAATTGTGATGTTTACGAATGGAACATCTCAACCCGTAGTTGTTGCTGACTTTGGTGTAGATCAGTTTACAAAATATTGCCTGAGATAACGTCTTAGAACGAACAGAATAATTGACGGTCGCCCGAAAAGCGGCCGTCAACGTCTAACGTCACGACGTCAGGACAATAACGTTCGCTTATTTTACCTACGGAAACAAATTCTCTTATCGAGAAAAACTGTTGATGCTATTCATGAACAGTACAGCAAGCAATTTTCAGCCAGGAACCGTTAACGTCCGTTTGGATTGCGTGCAAGAACGCATTTAAAGTTCACGCCAAACCGGTCTTGTTTAAACGCCTATTGATGTCACGTACAACCTGTTACATTGTGATGAATTTGATATAATCTCATTTTGTGAAACTTGGGGACGAAAAGATGATGATTTCAGTTTAATTTTCCCCAATTATACAAATTTTGACTTTAAAAGGCAAAAAAAGAAAACCGCTCTACGGGCATCTGGTGGAGTATCAGTTTTTATTCGCAACGAAATATTTAATTCAGGTCGCTTTAAGCGGATATATGATGACTTATTAGATTGTATTGTATTATTGTTTGATTGTAGAAATTTAGTAACTGATGTTAAAAACATTATCTTTATTTTCACATATATTTCTCCGGAGTACTCTCCGATTTATGAAGACAATGCTGATAACGGAATCGAACGTCTAAATAATAATTTGTTCTCCATCGCAAGTGATTATCCTGATGCATCCATTTTTATAGCAGGAGATCTTAATGCTAGGACCAAAAACATGGCTGATTATATTGTACAAGATGATTTAACTTATATTTTCAACGATAGTATTTCATATCCATCCGATAACTTTGACTTGCAAAGAAATTCAATGGATAAAGAATATAATCGTTATGGTTTATCTTTGATTGACCTATGTTGTGAATATGATGTCCATATCTTGAATGGACGGTTTCCTGGAGATGCATCAGGACAATACACGTGCGTAGCGAACAACGGGGCGAGCGTAGTAGACTACATGATCGCTTCGACCAATCTCTTTAAACATGTCTTAGATTTTAGTGTTTTAAGCAAAGATCTATCAGTTCACTTTCCTATTAAATGTTCACTTCAATTTAATTGTGATAATGTTAATACAAATCTACATGAAACATGTACATTAAACTTATGGGAACGTGTGATTTGGAAGCCAGAAATGGCCGATACTTTCCGTTTAAAGTTTAATTCGTTGTATGAGGAATTTAGCTCCTCAATTGATCACACTGATCCTCGTTTTTTACAACAATTGCAAACATTTTTAAATATATTTAAAGTTTCTGCTCAAGAAATGATTGTTAAAAGTAAGCAGTATGATACGTCAAGTAAAAATTCCCCATGGTGGGATAGGGAATGTGAAACCCTAAAAAACCGCAAAAATGCATTGTTGCGTATATTTAGGTTGACAGGCCATGAATCGGACCTCAGAGCCTATAAAACATGCAAACGAGATTTCAAGGAATTGTGTAAAAACAAGGAAAAGTTACATACAGATAAGAAGAGAGTAGAACTTATTAATAGTCGTAACAATCCTAAGAAATTCTGGTCACTTCTCAAATCAAGTAATACTAAAGCATCCGTTGAATCTTTTTGTATTAATACTTTTGAATTATTTAATCATTTTAAGACATTGTTTGACTATCGTGCTCCAGCACTACCGTTAGAATCGTCTTTTCTTGATACTTTTACCATAAACGGTAATGGTCAGGAATTAAACAATCCAATTACAAGAGAAGAAATAGTTAAAAGTGTGAAAACACTTAAATTTGGTAAATCTCCGGGACCAGACGGAATTCCGGCAGAATTTTACGTACAGACACTTCCAACTATTTTACCATTTTTAGAACATTTATTCAATGAAATTTTTGATAATAACAATTTTCCACAATCCTGGGGAAAAAGCATTATTACCCCTGTCCACAAAAATGGTAGCACACTTAATCCAAATAATTATCGCGGAATATCATTAATTGATCACATTTGTAAAGCCTTTGTACAAATCCTAAATACTCGATTATCAAACTGGTGCGATAAATATGACGTTATAGATGAAGCACAGGCTGGATTCCGCAAGCAATATTCAACTGTTGACAATGTATTTATTTTGATGTCTTTAGTACAAAAATATCTTTCCAAGAAACGTGGTCGTTTCTATTGCGTTTTTGTTGATTTTGCAAAAGCGTTTGACAGCATCGTGCATACTAAATTATGGGATTCGTTGGAACGCAAAGGTATAAATGGAAAGTTTTTATTAACATTACAGTCAATGTATAGTAAATTAATATCGTGTGTTAAAGTCAAAGATAAATTAACAGAATACTTCCCATGTTTGATTGGAACCCGACAAGGCTGTGTAAACTCACCAAAAATATTTTCATTGTTTATAAACGATTTATTAGTACTAATGAAAAGATCTTATGAAAATGGCATCTTTATTTCTGAAGAAATTGAAAAGCTATACGCGCTGTTATTCGCTGATGATGTATCCAGTTTTGCTGAAACTATTATACAATTACAACGACAAATTAATACAATAGAACAATTTTCTAATGGGGTAGGGTTAAATCTTAATATTGATAAAACAAAAGTTATTGTCTTCAGAAATGGAGGAGTAACAAAACAAAATGAAAAATGGTTTTATAACGGAAATCAAATTGAAGTTGTGTCAAGCTATAAATATTTAGGAGTTTACTTTACAAGCACTTTGTCCTGGTCGAAAACACATTCAAATCTAGCTTTGCAGGCTACAAAAGCAGCAAATCATATACTTAGATTGCGAAAACATTTTAATTTGTATGACATTAAAGATTTGTTCCACATATTCGATACAACAGTAAAACCGATATTATGCTATGCTTCTCAAATTTGGGGATACCAATATGTTGAAAAGATAGAGAAAGTACATTCCAAATTTTGTAAAAAATTGTTTTATCTTCCTTCTAATACATGTGACTTCCTAGCTCTTGGAGAATGTGGAAGATTACCTCTGTGTATTTCCTATATTCCTAGCTGTATAAAATATTGGTTAAATATCATTCGAATGGACCCAAAACGTTATCCCAAACAATGCTATTATCTACTTTTTCAACTTGATAATGCGGGTAGAACTACATGGGCAACACATGTAAAAAATCTCTTATATACATATGGGTTTGGACAGGTCTGGATTGTTCAAGATGTAGGTAACGAAAATGAGTTCATTAAAATTTTTACCCAAAGAGTTAAAGACTGCTATACACAAAAATGGCACTCAGAAATTAACGAATCCCCAAAAGCTACACATTATAAATATTTCAAATCTCTATTAACACCAGAAAGCTATCTAAATATTGAATTGGATACTAAATTTAAAAGAACATTAGCAAAATTTAGATGCTCATCGCATAATCTCATGATCGAAAAGGGGAGACATCTTGCCTTAGACAGACAGTATAGATATTGTAGAATATGTGAAAGTAATAATATTTTTGTTGTTGAGGACGAATTTCATTTCTTTTTTGAGTGTAATACATATGAGATACTAAGACAAAGGTTTTTCAAGAATCATTGGCTTAATAACAGAAACCATCAACAGTTTTATCGTATATTAGAGTGTAAGAATAAATCTGAAATATATAAAATATCGAAATTTTTAGTTGAAGCATTCAACCTTAGAAAAGAAATTATTGATGAATTAAGTTGATAGTTGTTTATATTTGACACATAATGAATCATATGTTACTTTAATATGCGTCTTTCTATGTGGAAATGTCAAATGTTAATGAGATTTGTCTAATGTTGTGGATGTGAAGCCAATGCTTTGACAAACGTATGTTGGGTCAGATCTTTGGTGTCACATTCTACAATAAGGTAAACTTGTTTTCTCAATCCAAAAACGGAGAAAGCAGATATCTATATTTATTACTCTATTTGTTATACATCGTTTTCAATGCAAAAAACGAATAAGAAATGTAAAATTCATATCCAGTATATATCGGAGTTAAACCCTTCGCCAAATAAGACAAGGTTTGAAGACTGATCAGTTAATATGGCGGGAAAACGTTGTGGAAGAAGAAAATTGATGAAAACCAGCGTTTTCTTCTTTTACATCAGTATTTTCTGAGTTATAAAGTAGTCAGATTGCAAACTTTATCTCATTCATTTATCTCATCTACATAAAGTTTTCATCTCGACGAGTCCACACATTTTTGCTATTTGGAAGAGGGTTAACGAAAAATACATGTATTATGACATCACTCTGTAAATTGTATTTCTATGTAAATATGTATATGGGCCGGTGGCCTAAATACTTCATTAAAGATTTGGTATTTGGTATTTGGTATTTGGTATTGATGGAATTTTGACACTAGAAAGTCAAATGATGAAGTTTTACTATGCATTGAAAAAAGTATGCGAAGTATGGTGATTTTGAGAAAAACAAAAACAAAACGTATGATCAAATTAATTTTTTGTTGTGTTTCTTTTTTCCTTTAGTATATAAGTAAATTCTATATTTAGGAAATTTAAGCATCCCCCCTTAATTTCAAATCCTGGTTTTTAAAACGCAGCGCTCGTAGTTTCGAGCGTTGGAACGTCGGCCACGTAAAAGAGATATTTTAAAGATTTTTTCAAGAGTTTTACTTTTAATTTTTATTTAAAAGAGCATATTTTCTGAACATTCAAGCCAAAGTATAGCACCATTTTTGAAGAATATATATGTTTTTCTTAGAATTAAAGCAATTGTGGTTAACTACAGTTCACATATGAATGGAATTTGTATTTTCCATCCAAATTTTTAAAAAAAGCGTTTTTCTGGCTTATCAGCGTCAATTATTTTTAAAGTGAAATGTCTCTATCAAGGCACATTAATTGACCAAAAATACACGATTTCTATCTTTCTATCATTAGCGCCTAGTTTTTGTATGAATGCATGCCCATAACGGCCCGAAAATACAAACATATAGACTGATCCAATTTGAAAGCTACTGCAGAAGAAAAAAAAGGGGGGACATCAAATTTTGGTACAATAAAGCACAGACAATATGTGGAAATATTGATGCAAATGCTGAGAAATGATTATCATAAGCGTTTATCTTCTTCGGCCTCATTTTTTCTAAAATCGTAAATTGTTTAGTAAGAGTTGCCAGCAATTCCTGGCTATTGACGCGTTGCTTTGACGTAGTATGAATAGTATTATAATGAACAACTCCTCTGAGAAAAGTCCTGAAAACGGCTGGCATTTATAAATGAAATGAGCCGGCATCTGGAAATGGCATTTATATATAGGCCTATATGTGACCCGTCACGCTTAAAGTGACATTTCACGATTATTTTTACATAAATTTTACTTTTATTTGAAAAAGCATCTTTTCTTATGAAAATTCTGAAAATTTCAAGCCAAAATATGGAACCGTTTACGAGATATATATATTTTTGTATTAGAATTAAACAAATTGTTGTGGACAACAGTTCAGATTTATATAGAATTTGTCATATCTGTCTCAATTTTAAAGGGGTATTTTTCTCTTATATATAACAACTTCTAATAACTGATAGCATTTCTACGCATTAGAATAAACAATCTTTGCCTCAAGACATACTTTTAAAAACTGAAATAAATGTGAAATGTCTCTTTAAAGGGACCTTATCCGAATTCCAAAAATCCAAATTTTAACAAACTTATTAGACTCAGCACAGCTCAACCAGATACTTATGCGAAAAATGAACTTATAGTAAGATGGGGAAACCATTCGAGATCCAGAAAAGTACAAAGTGAAAAGTATCGGCCCTAGTCTGGCTGCGCGGACTGCGCAGACATACTAGGGTCGATTTTTTCACACATCCGATTAGGTCCCTTTTAGCGTGACGGGTTGTATTATATTAATACGGGTTATTGGTAGCCCAGCCTTGAGCTGGGCTACCTTTGTAACGATTTTAAAATATTAACATGCATAGTTAGGGAGGCGATTATTGTAAGAATTGTTAGACATATTTGTTGAAACTGGTTAAATTGTACGTTGATAATGATTGTTACATAAACAGCATGTTTGTTTTATATGCTTACAGCATTTACGAGGAAAAACAATGCATAAAACTTGCATTTGTATACTTTTTTAATTTCCCCCAGATGCGAATTACTAACCGCTTAATCATGTGACCGGATCGGTCCATAGAAATACCGAAACACACGAAGAACTATAACACATCATGTTAACTATTGTTGTTTTTGCTTAATAACAACAAGAAGAGAATTTTGTATGAAGTTTTGAATAAATAACGGTAATTATATATTCGCTATGAACTGATCCATTCTAAAATCGATACTGTAAATGTGTTTCGGTATTTACTAATGTGTTTCGTTATTTCTTTGGACCAACTCAGGGGCGATAACCAATCTAATCTGATAAATACTACTATATTTCAATTTTGTTTTGGTTCTACATGACACAAGTGCCACTGTGGTCTAATGGATAGAGTGCTAGGCATGGCATACCAAAGCCTGAACACTTTTGTTCCATAGGTTCGAGACCAACTCACACTATATTCTTTTTTCCCCCTTTTTGTATAGTTTTAAATCAATAAGAAAGTTTTCATGAATTCTTCAAATACGCTTTACTTTTTTATTGGCAGCCGAGCCATGAGCTATGAGATATGCCCGTGTAGAGTTTGTTAGGCGACCATTGTACAAAATGTTCGACCTATTTGTTGAAAATGGCTGAAATGTATGTCGATAAGGATTATTAAATTAAAAGCATATTTTTTGGACATTTTAAGACATTCACGAGGAAATATACTGCATAAAATATGAATCTATTTATTGTTTCATATCCTTCAATTTCGATAGGGACAAATCCAAATTGTATATAAGCTTCATAATATGTAAAAGCTTGAGTGGTACAGTGGTTACGACACCGGACAAAGAGTTCATCATAGCTTATATGTCATGAGTTCAAGTCTCGCTAACGCTGGAATTTTTTTCATATTTTTTTTACGTATTTTTTTTTTCATTGTTTTAGTTCAGCTGCTGATCATGAGTAATTCATTGAGCATTCAAAACATGATTGTTTCTGTAAACTTAAATTTTGTATTTTATCTGTTTCTGTAAACTTAAATTTTGTATTTTATCGAATGCTATGGTATGATTATTTTATACTCAAGTCAGTGAATGTAAGCCCTTTAAAGTGACATTTCAGAATTCTTTGTCATAAATTTTACTTTAATTTGTATCTGAAAGAGCATATATCCTTATGAAAATTCTGAAAATTTCAAGCTAAAATATTGTGCCATTTACGAGAAATTTATATTTTTGTGTTAAAATTGAACAAATTGTTGTGGACAACAGTTTGGATTTATATGCAATTTATCGATTATGTCTCAACTTTTAATGCGTGTTTCTCGCTTATTCGCAACAACTTAAAAAGACTAATATTATTTATACTCATTAGAATAACCAATCTTGTCATCAAGACATACTTTAAAAAATTGAAATTGGAATGAAAAATCCCTGTTAAGATTTTTCTAAACAAGCTTTGGATTTTAAGCTTCATAAAGGAAAAGGCTTGGACATCATAGAGGCGAAAGAAAAAAATGCTGGTAACCAGGGGCCCGTATTATCAACGATCTTACGACCACGATTTGTGTAAACTCCGTAATAAAACATCTGATTGCACGAGAAATCAGATTGGGCCAATCAGGTTTTCTGTTTCAATTAATTACGCAAAAACAAATCGTACGATCGTTGATAATACGGACCCCTGCATTTTTTCTGTTTGCCAAAATATTTCCATGGTATGTTGAACATCTTTATCAAGTCAAATTATTTTAAATTTAGCTATTTGGGAAATGATTATATCAGTTTAAACCAGAATGCTTCAAAGGGTCACGCGACAAGATAAAACGCGGAATGACGCCTTTGCAGTCGCGGTAGCGACCTGGAAATTGCTTTTGGTCGAGCTTGAAATTCTTTCTTTTTTCAAAATATTTACTGCGTTTACAAGTATTTGATATTGACGTTAGATAAATGTGAATTCATATTACGACCACCAAGTTATTGTAATAACAATCTCCATTCCGGCGCCATCAGCTCCATTTCTCCGATATAGCTAAATAAGTCTCAATGTGAACTTTAGGGAAAAATGACTCGATTGACATTATTAGCAAGCAAATAGTCAAACATGGATCCTCATCGGTTAGTGCATACATACCGTCTGATCAACACCCATGATTGGCTCTCAAAGCTTCTTCACAACATGTAGTAGATTCAAACTGACAGAATGTCGTTTAGTATTTTTTTCATGTTTTAAAATCATTTGCCACACCAATTTGTTTTGCTACCGGGTACATCAAGAATATAACTGATGTAAAATATAAATGTGAGATATATAGCAGACAATGTATAAAAAGCAGTGTTTATGGATGACCTACAGGCCCGTAGGAACAGGGGCGCTAGGGGGCTAGGGGGGCTAAGCCCCCCCCCAAAGTTGGCCAAAAATGCCAATTTTTCTTAATTTTACACTATAAATTTTGGGAAAATCCAAATTAGCCCCCCCCCCAATATTCCGGATAGGGTCTTTAGCCCCCCAATATGAAATTGCTTCCTACGGGCCTGACCTATACTTATTTACTTCGTCTTGCTCAAGCTATGGTTACAGAATGTACCATGTCCAAAACAAGATAGATCGCGTCTTGACACCCCTAACAAGTAAAATAAGGGATATAATAATAGTGAGAAAATATGTGGGATCTGAGAAATCCAGATATATTCAGAAATGTTTTATTTTCTACTAATATTTGTATACTATGACATACACTTTTGACATGGATTGTCTTTGTCGTGAACATTGAAAATGAAACTGTCGGATTCTTGCCACTTGCTAAATGATTTAGTCCACAAATTTAGTCAAACAAACAAACAAACAAACATTATTACCACTGCCAATTTGATCTGAACCTATCAAAGTCTCAACGTTTGTAATAGCATACTGGTACGCCAAACCGAATGCATAAATCAAGGCCATATCACACTGGATAGATGCTGAAATATTGCGCAATACTGTTATGTTCTCGTAAAATGTGAAGAAAAGCAGTTTTTAGCTCCACTGGCCGAAGGCCAGCGGGGCTTATGTCATGGCCCTGTGTCCGTCGTGCGTCCATGCGTCCGTCCGTCCGTCCGTGCGTAAACAATTTTCAAACATCTTCTTCTCCAAAACTACTGGACTTAATTTTAAAGATTTCTTTTACCCATTCTATACACATAGTTCTTATTCGATCTGACCTAAACATCGGTAATTAGTGCCTGTTCCCATCATTTTCAAGTAGACACCACGCAGAAACTTTTTGAATTATTGCTGGCCAAAAGATTCTGGGCTACTTTGGATGCTATGCATCAAAAATTTGTCTTGTATTATAATTGGGCAAAGATTTTGAAAACAGTCCATAAAGGCTTTTGTACCAAACATGATTCAAATCAGCCTGCGTATACACGCATTTTGACCATAAACCATACTGTTCTCGAATGGTTTCTACGTTAACTGTAGCAACCTTAAAATGACAGCAGGACTTTCGATCAGACACCATTTAGACACAGGCTGGTCTTGAAGCATAGATGTCTCAAATGCTATAAGGAACACTTTTCCAGGACCTGACTAATATCGTCGTTTTTCAACGAAAACCTCGT
Source organism: Fragum sueziense (assembly GCA_963680895.1). Taxonomy (NCBI): domain Eukaryota; kingdom Metazoa; phylum Mollusca; class Bivalvia; order Cardiida; family Cardiidae; genus Fragum; species Fragum sueziense. The sequence continues at coordinate 14,350,857 of OY804606.1, forward strand.
AACTGCAGCTTGTTGTAAGCTGCAGTAACGAGGTTTTCGTTGAAAAGCAGAGATAATTATGTACATTGGACCTCCATTGATCCAGATCAGTGTGTACCCGAGTGAAGTCTAATCGAGATCAATGCAGACATCGACGTTCTAGTCCAGTCAATCTAGACTTAGACCTAGAACTAATTGCAAAAGAATTTCTAAGTATACCAGTCGAAGATATAGGGTGAGAAGAGTCTCTCATAAAAAATCCCGAAATTTTGCTTTTGCAGTGTCAGAGAATTTGATGATTAAATTTGGCATTTTTTCCGATTTAGAGAAATGGCCCGAAATGCCACCATACCATTATTTACACATTAAGTCACGCGCTTTATCTTATGACGTCACATAAAGTGCAATGGCGGCGCCCATAAGAAATTTTGACAGCTGGTGTAAATACGCTGCATTGCAGATCACTTGACGATTTAAGGTAAGTTTTATGAGTTCTCAATGAAAATAAAGATCTAGAATAGACATTAGAATGTATGAATCGAACTTATGGCGTCTAATTTATGCAAACACGCTTAAAGATTATGTCAGCAATATCGACGCTTGCACACTTCCGCCATTTCCGATTTCATGAAAAAAAAAAAATAATCATCAATTTACAAAATGATAAAACCTAAATTATATGCGTTATTTCGTGTAGAAAATTGTCATTTATTAGTCTATTTTGTTAAAAAAAAAATAAATTGCGAAAACTGTAAAAGTGTCCCCGTTTCGTTTTTTAAACTACGGAAGCGCATATGGGACATAATTTTGAAATTGATTACATAACAACAATCGTTTACCTAAATGCGAAGAATCTTTTTAATTTCATGTGTTTAGCTGTATTTCTTTTTTCACATTTTTGCAAGTCATAAGCAAACCAATATCCTACTTGTTCTGACAGACAGAATGGCACATATCTTTGATATAAAAGGTGTGTTACAGTTACTGTACATGTTTGTTTAGATGTTCTATTTCGTGAACATTCAAAGACAAGTGCTGGTATTTGAAAGATTGTTATCAAGTTTTCTTGTTTTATATCATTCAAAATCGTTTTGAATTCCTAACATTAATTTTTATTTCCACTAAGTGCACAAAGCACAGAGTTTTTGTTGATAATTGGATGTAATAAAAAAGCTTAAAACAGCGGAAGCACACATGGGATCTAATTTTGAAAACTAATTCTTTTTAAACACTCATTTCTGCTGAATTGAAGACTGATAATGAATTAAGGTAGTACTGATTTTACAGTTTTATATCATTTCAGGACATAATCAAGCCTTTCCCCATTCTCGAGCCAACGTAGACAGAATGACACTGACACAATGAAACATCAATAAAACATATTTTTATAAGGTATTCAACTCTTTGTATATTTGTACAATTAAACATACGTAATTTTATATTGACAACTGGCAAACAAATCCTGGTATTTGAAGGGTTTTCATCGCTGTTTGTTGTTATATATAATAAGAAATCATTTGATTTCAAACTCTTAACATTACTACTACTTGTCTTTTCACTATGCAAAGTAAGTTGTTTTGTTGTTAAGAAAATGAGAATTAAATGTTAAAACATATGAGATAGAAAATGATGGTAGATATATTCACTTTAGTGCACTATTAACCCCATCTGTGTCATTCTGCAATTATAATTGATAATACAATCTTCTTTCCAGTGCCATTATTCAGTCCCAAATACTCCAGTAAAGATGAGAACAGAACATTTACTAACTAGTCAATTTAAACTATAAATAAAGGTAAATAAATTATGTTTAAATTAATGAAAGGTAAACATAGAAAAATCATTGCATTTCAAGAACAAAGCATTATCAACAGCAAAATGAAAATTTGAGCACAATAGCTATTTTCTTTAGCTGAATCAAGATCAAAAGAATCTTTATTTAACAACATGCATATACATTTTACACTATTATACATATTTGTTCGGGCAAGCTTCTATTATGTATTCCATGGATTTTTTATTTCAGATGAATCCCTGTATGGAGAAGAGTTCCTGTTTGATGTGTCCACTTTGCTAAGAGCCAATAAACGACATCAGCCCTTCTGCTCGAGTTGGAGAAAAGATATGGAAAGGAATTCGTTCTGCTGACGAAAACCATTTAGTCAATATTTAAATACACCCTAGAGTCTGTGTTCGCATTTCATGTTGTTACTTTACTTAGCCATCCTATGAGAAATGCTGTATAGAAAATTCAAATGATGAACATGAGATAAATTTGCGTTCTGTAGTACTTGACTTTGATTTTAAATTACGTTGTTTGTTTTGTGGAACATTAGCCTAATGTGGGATATCTAACAGAAAAACATCTTTTGATTATATACTCTGTTAGAAGTTTAGAATTTCAGAGCAAAATTGTAAACCATTGTATTCAAAGGGGTGTCCAGTAGGTAGACGATGTAAGAAGTCGACTTTATTATTAGGTAAGGAAAATGATATCAAGGTCGCGTACATTGGTGAACGCATCATTCAGTCATGTCGTCCAAGAAGTGTCATTGCTCCACTCCAACTCGGTCTTGGTGTTCAACTCTATCATCACTTTGGTTCAAGATTCTTGGTCGATCATTTCAATAGCGTCGAGTTTTGTTGTCCCTACTGCAAAGTACAAACTTGTGAATCAACTGCTTCTGCAGCCTTATCTACCCACATTCCTTGTCAGGAAACAAACGACCCCTTTTTACAGTTTGTTGCAGACAATGTGGATCACGACACTGGAACAATTGATGGATATGGCACATTCCATGGAATTGGTAATGGTATAACACCATTAATCAGCTTGAAGAAACTGCAACGGTAAGAGTTTGCAGAGATTCTAGAGATATGAAGACCATTTTGTCTTTTTTCGAGAAAGAAACCAATTTGATTTATCAGAAACTAAAAATAGGAATATTGAAAGTGAGGTTACTGCTAATGATTCTGCTAACACTGATAACGCTGCGACCAAAGATGTTTACTTTACAACCAGGGGAATAAACAGAAGTTTATTGACGTGTTAAAATGGCATCGATGTGCTACATGCGTACAGAGATGCAGCTACCATGATTTTGCATTCCGCCATTGAATTAGCATAGCAAAACCCAGCCACTGTAATTGGCGAAGACACAGATTTATTGATCCTTCTTTTGTATCACTTTCACTCGCACATCCAATTTAGGTCAGATTCAAGATATTCGAGGAATACTGTCAAACTATTGGGTGCTTTATCTTATGACATCACATAAAGTAACGTAACTCATTCCCATGTATTCCTCCGATATGAAAGCTGTTTTAAAAGGCAACAAAATGGTGCTGAGAAAGAGAAGAATTTCGTACAGAAAATATTGAGGCAAAAGGGAAAATTACTTGTTACCAGCATTTTCTTCTTTTGACTCAATGTTTTCCTTAGTCCATTGTATCAGGGGCGTCAAAACAAGGTAAGGGGTAATTTAGAATTGACAATGCGTTAAATTATGGCTTGGTTTATTGGGGTTTTACGCCGTTTTTAACTACTTTGGTCATATCGCGGCGGCTGGAGCACCTAACCATGGGTTCCTGTTGTTTCTCAGTCTAGTGCTACCACAACACCCTAACCGAGTATCCAGCTGCTCCCCACATAGGTTCACGATATCAAACCATTGATGGGTGACATTTTTGTCAGAAAGGGTATTTGCCGCGGCCTGGTATCGAACCCGGGACCTCTCGAATGAGAGGCAGATGCGCTAGCGTTTAATTATGGACATGTAGTAGTACTTGTCTGGGTAACCATTTAGGGTTGCCACGCGTCATCGAAAAGTCGGGGAATTTTTATTTTTTTGCAAGGTCAGGGAATTGTCAACATCGCTTTTTAAAAATATCTCGAGACATCGTGAGTTACCGCAAAATTACCGCGATGAAACATGTCAGGGAATTTTACAATTTTGTCAGGGAAATGTCAGGAAATTGTCAGGAAATTTTTTGACTAGTGGCAACCCTGCCATTAGCGGGTTGGGTAATTTCTCATACAATTTCGTTACTTAAAACCAGGATTTTTCTTTTGTCTCTATGTTTTTTTCCAATCTCATTGTATCAGGGGCGTCAAAACAAGGTTTATTTAGTAAATGGGAAATGTAGAATTGACAATATATTAAATTATGGACATGTGGTAGAACTTGTCTGGGTTAACATTAGTGGGTGGGGTAATTTCACATGCAATTTCGGTACTTTAAATCAATGTTTAATGCTAAAAAACATTTAAATTGATTGTAAGTATGTGTTTTAACTTAGTTTATCTTAATTTATTACGACACAATGAACACAAACTTGATTATTGTAATAAATGTTTATTAAGAGCCATTTTCATATTATTTAGAAATCCTGTATACCACTCTCATTCGTTGGTGAAATTCTCAATAACTGCAATTGCAAAAGTTCGGGATTTTTTTCTAATACTTGTACATATCCTAAAGTAACAGAAAGACAGTCTTTCAAAACTTTTGCAATTAGTTATGGACATGTGGTAGTACTTGTCTTGGTTAACATTAGTGGGTGGGGTAATTTCACATGCAATTTCGGTACTTTAAATCAATGTTTTATGGTAAAAAATGTTTAAATTGATTGTAGGTATGTGTTTTTACTTAGTTTATCGTTATGTATTACAATATAATGAGCATAAACTTGATTATTGTAATAAATGTTTATTAACAATCTCATACAGCCATTTTCATATTATTTAGAAATCCTGTACACCACTCTCATTCGTGAGTGAAATTCTCAATAACTGTAACTGCAAAAGTTCGGGACTTTTTTATTATACTTGTACATATCCTAAGGTTTCAGAAGAACAATCTTTCAAAACTTTTGCAATTAGTTATGGATATGTGGTAGTACTTGTCTGGGTTAACATTAGTGGGTGGGGTAATTTCACATGCAATTTTGGTACTTTTAATCAATGTTTAATGCTAAAAAACATCTAAAATTGATTGCAAGTATGTGCTTTTACTTAGTTTATCATTATGTATTACAATACAGTGAGCATAAACTTGATTATTATAATAAATGTTTATTAACAATCTCATACAGCCATTTTCATATTATTTAGAAATCCTGTACACCACCCTCATTCAGGAGTGAAATTCTCAACAACTGCAACTGCAAAAGTTCGGGACTTTTTTCTGATACTTGTACATACCCTAAGGTAACAGAAAAACAATATTTCAAAACTTTTGCAATTAGTTCTAGGTTGACCCCCATATTTGGGTACACTGACTAGCCTATTCCTATGTGTTATCGTTTTTCAACAAAAACCTCGTAACTTAAGCTGCAGTTACGAGGCATTTGTTTTAACCCATTACCACACACTGACTCTTTTTGACTCCCCATAAAATAATGGCCTCGGAAGACATCATGCAAAATGAAGAAATTGCTTGTGACAAGCAATTTCTTCATTTCCCACAATGTTTTCAATCCAAAAAGACCCAAAAATGAAACATTTTGTTCAATTAAAATTGTCGTCAAAAAGACCCCTTTTTCAAATACTTGAGTTTACTAGTCTAGAATACATGTATCAAGGGAACGTCTAGATATGTATATTTATTACTGAATTTGCATTTACGCATTGCGTTGTATTCCTCCCAAGCTTTTAGGGAAGACACATTTATTTCTTATAACTCGTATGGCCTTAATGTACAAAAGGCATACCGGTATCTAATAGAACGTATACATACTGGATTTGTAATAAACCGTATTTAACATTTTACCAAACGACACAACTTTAGGGTGATATCTTTTGAAAGCTATTGCAGACGTGAAGAATGGGTTTTGATTAAGATGGGACTTGTGTATATTAAGCAAAGACAATATTGAGGCAAAATGACAAATGCTGATAATAGCATTTAGAAACAACATGGATCCGGACTAGCCTGTGCATATTCATTGTCTGATCAAGATCCATGTTGATTTCTAAATCTGCTTATGGAAGCATTGGTCTGAAATGCTATATAGGCGCCCCTTTCAGATCTTTATTCAAAAGAAATTTGTGTATAATATAACGCAGAAATAATTGAGGCAAAATGAGAATATGCTGCTTAACAGCATGTTCGTCTTTTGCCTCAATGTTTCCCAACCATTTAAGGGACGTGAAAACCAGATCTTGTTTGTGCAAGGGTTATCAGACAAAAAACCCATTTCTTCCATTTCAGTTATATCCATAGACCCGCATGTACCATCATAATAATTATATCGTCCCTTTTCAACAAAAACCTCGTAACTGTAGCTTGTTTTCAGATAGAGTTACGAGGTTTTTTGTTGAAAAGTGACGATATACAAAAAATTTTGTTTTGCAAAATGCAGAGTTAAAGACAGCTTTTCAGTGTTAATTAGTACCATTATATCAAAATTGAAGTGGCATATTTCAGAGAAAGAAAGAAATTATGAGCCTTAATTCACTTTAACTATCGTCCCTCAATACCAGTAGTCTATCGTTGCGAGCTGCAATTACGAGGTTTTGTTGAAAAGCGACATTGATCAGCCCTTTCACGAACAATATGCAGATTCAATGTTCCTATTTGAGAAAATACAACTTTCGTTTTAGTTGCGATGTTTTCCACGGTGGATAATCACGTGATATAATATTTTCAGAAAATCTTCAATTCTTTTATAAATACTGGACCGATTTGAATCCGGTTTTAAGCAGAGAATGTAGACAGACGTCACGCATTAGATGGACGTTTTGGATTTTTGAAAAATCAACTGATAAAAAAGTTATTGAAGATAAACCAAAATTTTGGTTTATCTTCAATAACTTTTTATCCGTTGATTTTTTCCAAAATCCAAAACGTCCAGCTTATTCCTAGCATTTTCCCACCTTCTCTGCTTCAAAGCAAATTCAAATTTGTCAAGTATAAAAAATATTGAAGATTATCGGAAATTCTGAGTCGCATGATTATACACCTTATTTTCCCTTGATCGTTTTCTTGAAATGATACCTCTCCTAGGAGCACCTTTTCCGTTTAGAATAGCTGCTTCTGACCTAAGTCACCGATTGGCTAGACTATTTTTGGCATATTGAAGATGAGAACATTCATGCTTTTTAACAACAAACTCGTAACTGCAGCTTGTTTTAAGCTGCGTTTACGAGGTTTCGTTGAAAAACGACAATATATCGAATGTTGAAATGATGCCTTTATTATGAGCACCTTTTCCGCTTCTGGCCTAAACCACCAACCTGCCAGCTTATTTTTGGCATTCTGTAATCATTTGAGCTTAAGCATGTTTTAGCCATACCACTAAATGAATTTTTTTCGGGCAGCCCAATCCGAAACGATTTGAAGACGAGAATATCTATCCTTTCCAACAAAAACAACGCAACTGCAACTTGTTTTAAGCAGTTACGAGGTTTTTGTGGAAAAGCGACTATAGGCTACATTGTGTTGGTGCATTAGAATTTACTCCCCTAGCCTAATGTATGAATCCTTTATGCAAGAAGGAGACATGCTCTTCCTTTCACCAAGGGTTTCTAAACTTACATACAAAAAAGTTGAAAAAAAAAAAAAAACCAAAGGCTTCCTTTAGAAAGGGTTAAAGAAAGACTCGATATGCTAGATAAGCATAGTTCAGTGAAATATGGTATCATAAATAATTTGTGATAAAATTCATTACTCTCAGATGTATATAGACTTTCATCATAAATTCTTATTTACTCGAAATATGAAATGTCACGGGCTTGAATTCTTGAGAAACTTTTGCAGTTATATCTAGTCCTTTCAGAAACGGCGCAGTTTTAAACAAGTCAAATATGAAAGTTTCTACAGACGACAATATAATTGTTTATTAAAAAGAGGCAGGGGTTGAAAAATCCACTCGCCCACTCGCATTGGCGAATAGAAAATGCCGTAGGACGAGTAGATTTGGGGACGAACTAGTCCGACGGGGCGAGTGCAAATTTAGGACTTGAATCACGCTGATTGAGGGAAAAAAATAAAGGATCAAAAAGAAAGTATTTATTTCAAACAACTTCATATCGGAAACAATAATTTTCGTTGTAAAATAAGACCGTTCCCTGTTTATGTCGATCAATCTTCGTAGAGATCAAAAGTGCCGCAAACACAGTCAATTGATGACGTAGTCATTCCAGTTTCAATATAATCACGTGATTTTTCCGCACCCAAATAAGGTCACGTTTTACTATGATTTGTTTACAAAAGTCGCGCGTGCCATGAAAGCGCGGGAATTTGGGATGAAGCAATGAAAACAATACGCTATCTACGTAGTAAATACACTGATGTTAGATGGTTTTAACACCGACGCGTTGTCTCTTTCTGTCATGCCGCCTCGCGATTACACAAAGAAATTCTTTCACATAATTTACCGGGTAGTTGTATATTTAAACTGGTGTGCTTACTCGACCATTTCGAAAGCTAATCTATCTTTCGAGTTAAATAAAAAGTAAGTGTTTACAGTAGTATTAATTGGCGATTGATTTATGGTAAAAGATGGATTCAAGTCTTAGCCACATTCGATTTATTGACCATCTTTTTAATAAAATTGTTGCCTTATTCGCCTACATGACTTTTGAAGTGGCGATCGCCATCGCGAGCCCTGTCTGTCATTTATACCGAAGAAACTTTATTTGTACCTAAACATTAACAGAGTCAAAGAGTTATTTGCATAATAATGCATCCGTAAGAGCCATCAGTCTAAAATTTGCTTCATCTTTAAGGGCGAGTTGGGTTGCCTTAAGGGCGAGTAGAAATTCAGAGCTACTAGTCCTACAGGACTAGTAGGTTTGAAGAAATTTTTCAACCCCTGAGAGGCTGTGTACAATATGACAAAAAGAATCAAAAACATAGAATAATAAAAAAACGGGGTTATCAACATTATGATCAAGTACATAAATATACAAGCATAGAAAAATGCTAATTTCTTCTATTAATGTTTCTCCAAGACTAAGAAGTCGAAAATAGATATTCTTAACCCATTCCCACACAATGACTCTTTTTGACTCCCACAACAAACACAAGGTCATGTCGACAACACATTTTAGTACCGAAGCACGTGTTTGTCATCGAAAGTCATATAAAACAAGAGATTTTGTTAGTAAATTTAAAAATGGCGATATGTGGTTTCCGGGGTTATTGAATATGGTCTCTTATCGGTGCCTGTCAGATGTAATTGTATAAAGTTAACCTCGAATTTTAATCGGATTGGATCTATAGCTTCATGACATTAGTTGGCAGGCTGTACGAAATCTGTAACAGCTTTTCAACAAAAATCTCGTAACTGTAGCTTGTTTGTAGCTGCAGTTACGAGATTTTTGTTGAAAAGTTACGGTATACAAATACGCCATACTCTCCCAGATCTGGCTTCTATATTTGTAGCGGTCATTATGAAATATGATATGATAAATAATTCTGAAGTATCCCCCTTTGGGTAATGATATCACCATGCATTTTGCAATTGACTAGAAACGAAATGTCACGCTTCTTTATTTACATAGCTGGTGTATTCGTTGTGTTGTAGAGAATTTTGTAAGACCTCAAAACATCTATACTCGTTCAATATGTACTATGCAATTAATAAGATGGACATGTCAACTTAAGATGCTTGGACAGATTAATCCTTTCCCAAGCAAGACCTGGTTTTTGACGCCCCTATAAGTAAAGGCTTTGAAAAAAAAAACATTTAGACAAAAGAAGAAACTGTTAATTACCAACAGTTTCTCCTTTTGCCTCAATATTGTTTTAGCAATACATTTATTTTGCACTAATCCTATCTTTGTCAACACTTATTTTGTCGTTTATAACATCATTTAAATCAGACCACCGTAAAGTGTTATCCTTTGGGAAAGGGTTGATATGATTTCCAAACTGTTGAACATTGCAAATATATTTTGTATACCAAGTGGTGCTTTCGAAAAGCCGATCTTTAAAACTTTGTCAAAGTCCTATCTAAAAGTGTTTTAAGGTATGAATAAAGAGGATATAATGGGATTCGTCGAAACCCAAGCTTATGCATTCCGAAAACCTTTGTATCTCACATGCTCCGCTGTTTTGACGCCTTGGACAATTCGTCGATTTTTTTTCGCATTACACATACAGGCGAATACTCGTACTATAATTTCAAAGGCTCGACACCGTCAATGTTCAACCAATACAAAATGTCCATACAAAAGATCAACTATCTTATAGGACCGTTTAAGGTATACAACCCCTCATTAAAAAACAGCACTTTCTAGCCATACGAAATGCATCAAATTACACACACTTGTAAATACACTTCACATAAGTTGATTCACCGTGCCGGATTTCAAGATTATGCTTCAAGAAGAAAATAATTTACAACATCATTTTAATCTATGTTCATATGGAAGGGATGTAATTTTGAACACTTTTGTCAAATATTTCCATAAGTATGCAATACATGTAATTCGAAATTCTAAACCGTAGGAAAATGCTTATGCTTGATCTTGGAATGGAAATATGACAAAGTTAGGGAATTACAGGCACTTCTCAAATTTCGGCTCTGGCTCTTAGGTGCTAATGAGGGGTTGGGTACCTTAATATGACCTTTCCTGTAGATTTCCGTCTGCTAACCCTTTCCCAAACAACAAAATTTTAGGATGATCCAAATTCAAAGATGTTGCAGACGACAATATCAAGTTAATGAATTTTAAACTTTTTTGGTCATTTTGTGAAGAAAAAATTGTGGAAAATGAAGAAATTGCTTGTCACAAACATTTTTTTTCATTTTCCACAATGTTTTCCTGAGCCCTTTGCTCCAGGGGAGTCAAAAAGAGTCACTGTGTGGTAATGGGCTAATTCAAAGCCGTACTGGCTTATAGTATAGCATGTTCGACACATGGGTTTCTGGTGATGGTGTTTTACTGGTTTTCTGAAACTGTTGTGCCATATGGTTCTCCACCGTGATTTAACCCATTCCCAAACGACACAATTTTGGGGTTATCCAATTTGAAAGCTGCTCCAGACGACAAAATTCATGTTAAAAGGAAAAGAGTTTGTGTACGATACTGCAAAGAAAATATTGAGGAAAAAGGAGAAACTGCTGGTTATCAGCAGTTTCTTCTTTTGCCTCAATGTTGTTTTTTTTCAAGCTTTCTCTATTAGGGACGTCAAAACCAGGTCTTTTTTGGGAAAGGGTTAAGAGATAATGTGGATACCAACAGTTATAAATCATTGAACATTCCAGGAAAGAGATGTAAATACAAGTTAACAGCGAGCATTCCCTGTAGTGTTTAGGTTTCATCATACATTTTCCTTTTCTGCCATTGTGAAAATGTCACGTGCTCTCTCGGGAAACAAAAACATTATTTTCTCCAATCCTCTCCAAATCTCAATAGCTGGCGAGAAAATGCTTTGGAAATCATAGAGAGACAACGAGAAAGTATCGTGATCTGCATATCTTTCTTGTCCTCACAGAACGAGTGTATTCTATGCCAGAACTTTATTTATTTAATTGACTCATTACATGTAACTTTTTGCATTCCACATAATTTGCATTTGATTTTTAAAATGTCATGAAGAATTATGCTTACGAAACCACTGGAAACAGAGGGACGAGAAAAAATTCAAACATTCTCCTTTCATAAACCATTCTCGAAAAAGGTTGATATTTGAGTTGTGACCTGGGAAATGATTTGGGATTAACCCTTTCCCAAACAAGACCTGGTTTTGACGTACCTAATAGAAAAGGCTTGGGAAAATATTGAAACAAAAGAAGAAACTGCGGATAATCAGCAGTTTCCCCTTTTGTCTCAATATTTTCTATGCTATATTTTACAAAAATCCCATATTTAAAGGGACATTTCATTCCAATTTCAATTTTTTAAAGTATGTCTAGATGCCAAGATTGGTTATTCTTATGAGTATAAATACTATTAGTTTTTTAAAGTTGTTGCCAATCAGCGAGAAACAATCATTTAAAGTTGAGACATAATCGATAAATTGCATATAAATCCGAACTGTTGTCCACAACAATTTGTTCAATTTTAACACGAAAATATAAATTTCTCGTAAACGGCGCAATATCTTGGCTTGAAATTTTCAGAATTTTCATAAGGAAATATGCTCTTTCAGATAAAAATAAAAGTAAAATTTATGACAAAAAATTCTGAAATGTCACTTAAATACCATCTATTTTGTCATTTGTGGCAGTTCTGGAAGTGGATCACCGTAACATTTTGTCGTTTGGTAATGGATTAACATGGTTCCAGACCAGTCTGCGTATACAAGCTGTCTGATCACGAATCATGTTACTCTAAAATAGCATTTACGTTTGACACTTCATCATAATAGTTACCTATGCTTATGATCTTTTATAATGAAGTATGCATAGACGCCACATAAATTAGCATGCAGTCTCGTTTATGTGAAATTTCAAATAATTTTTATAGGCTACCATTTCATTGGTACAAAAAGTAGGTCGAACACTAAAATAAGATATGAACACTATCTAGATCCGGAAAGCCATCTTAGAGTGAAAATGTTCGATCCTATTCACTCTGCGCAGTCTGACTAGTGTAAATACTTTTCATTATTCACAGAAAGTTCTTTTAGCATGACCGGTCAATATTTGGCTATTTCCTTTTCCTCGAAAAATCGGTGAAAATCTCCCCTCAAAAAACATCTAAATCAATAGCGCATGTATGTAAACAGATAGGTGAAATGATCTGCAAATATTCCCTGTGGAATAAATGATTTCACTGTAAATGTTACTCATTGCTAGAACCGATATGTCATTATATCATACAGAAATTTTAAGTCGACTTTTATTAAATGAAATCTCGAGCAGAGAAATCATTATTATTACATGTTTATCTCACTTGTTAAGGTTTTAACAGATCTCCACAAAAGAAATGTGAAAAAGAAAAACGACTGAAAGAAGAGGACTGAAAAAGTCTCTACTTTAAGATTATGTTAGTATCTTCTGTAGAATATCTTACGAGAATTCTGGTATTGTTAGCCGACATTTTCTCAGATGGAAATAGTTAAGAGAGATCGATTCAAATCATATATTCGTAGAATCAGAATAACATCGATAGTGTAGGAAACATTGATGGTAAAGTAAAAGAAACATCAAGCAATCAACAATTTCTCCTTTTGTGTCAATGTTTTTAATTTTGATTTTATAAGGTCTTTGACAAGGTTTTCTGGGAAACTTTAATCAACAAGTATTACACTCCAGATAGTTGTCTTTTATACGATATCTGGCTCGGTGTATCTCCTTTGAGAGCCAGGTGAACAATTTCAGGCTATTTGTATCAATTTTCTATATGATGTCAGAGCGACGCCATATTTGGAGGAAAATACATTTCTTGTTTAATGTTACATGAAATCATATGATTGACATTTGGCAAGCTATATCTCGAAGTAACAAGGAACGTCGAATATATAGTGGTCCCACGATATTCTGAATCCCGCCAAACAATAAAAAATATATCATACTTTTATATTATTACTTTTCATAGATTATACAGATAAAAAATGAAAGCATACTGATGATAATCAGTATTTTGATGTAATATTGCCGAGACGATTTGCACGTGTGTCTCTACAATAACATTTTATACGTTAAAGGGTCATTTATAAACATCAGATTACCTTGGGACAACTGTACCTTCACGAATTCATACGAATTCTGATACGTCCAAGGTATGAATTATTGCAAAAAAAGTTATGTACGTAAATTGCTCTTATTTTTAATCACTTCACAGACAATCAAATTACAGTGTGGTCTTAAAACTATTGACACAATTAAAGTTGATAAAAATGAGGCTTGTGCATGTTATAGCTCAGAAAATATTATCTGCATTGTCTTATTTTGTCTCAATGTTTTCCAATGACTTTTGTATTACGGACGTCTTGTTTGGGAAACGGTTAATTGCACACATGCCTACATTTGTTTACTTTGTATTGGTTCTTTATTTAGACCGGTCAAATTTTCTTCTTTCAGGAAAGGATGAAGATTGTTTTGCCAAACTTATTATATACATTTTTATGTCTGTGATCTATCAAATGTACTGGTGATTTGAAAATGTGTTCAGTATAGAAAATTGATCGACCAACTTAGAAAAACACACAACAATATACGTATTTACGTATGCTTTTTTGAGCAATTAGGAAATCGCTCAAATGAGTTCTGTAATATTTGAGCAATCTCGTAATTGCTCGAATCCAAGTTTACCCACGATTTTTCAGCAGCATTTTCTACGTTCGATGTTATGTTTTCCAAAACATTTTCATAAATGTCATAACATCAGGTTATGTGTAAGAAAATGTTCCCGCAGTGGCAGAAGAAGAACGGGAAATTCAGTGCCTGATTATTGTCTATTTTTGTCGACGCGGAAAAACCAACACATTTTCTCAGAAACTTTAATCAACAAGTATTACAATGGAGAAAGTTGTCTTTTATACGATATCTGACTCGGCGTATCTCCTTTGAGATGCGGATGAACACTTTCCATTTATATTAATTTTCTAAATAATGCCAGAGCGACGCCATATTTGGAGATCAATGTAATACGTTTCTTGTTTAATCATTGATTTTACTTGAAAATTTACTATCACATGACTTACATTTTATTTGGCAAGAGATTTCTCGATGTAACATGGTACGTCGAATATACCTACACGAAAACATACAAAATCCCATACGTCCGAGGTTTGGATTATTTAACCCCCCCCCAAAGTGGGTAGATAGCTCTTATTGTTTTATTCCTTTCCGAAACACAAAAGTTACAGGTTGGTCTTAAAACAGTTGCACATGACACAGGGAATTCATTGCCTGATTATTGTCTATTTTTGTCGACGCGGAAAAAACATCAGACAGCCAAGTTTTCTCACGAACTTTATTCAACACGTATTACAATGTAAATAGTTGTCTTTTATACGATATCTGGCTCGGCGTATCTCCTTTGAGAGGCAGATAAACAACTTCTATTTGTATCAATTTTCTTAATAATGCCACAACGACGCCATATTTGGGGAAATACGTTTATTGTTTAATCATTGATTTTACTTGAATTATTCTATCACATGCGATATCTCGGAGTAATAAGGTACGTAGAATATACCTACACGAATTGATACGTCCGAGGTTTGAATTGTTGGAAAAATCATTTACAAAAAATCGCTTTTATTTTATTAATCCTTTCGAAAACAGCAAAGTTACAGGGTAGTCTTAAAACTGTTGCACATGACACAATTGAAGTTGATAAAGATGGGGTCTGTGTTTGTTATAGCTCAGAAAATGTTGATACAAAAGGAGAACAATGCTGATAATCAGAATCTTCTTCTTTCGTCTCAATGTTTTCCAAAGACTTTTGTATTAGAGACGTCAAAACGAGGCCCCGGTTTCTTGAAAATATATACTTAAGTACGTTCTCGGGCTCAAATCTAACCACCATACTCAAATCACACGAAATCCACGTGTACTTCAATCGAATACCCTTCAACGTTGGAGGGTATTCCATTGCAGTTGAGCATGTGCTCATGAGTATGTACTGAAGTTTTCTCGAGAAACCAGGGTCTGATCCTGTTTGGGAAAGGGTTGAATATAGAATTGCATGTCTTTGTTTTCTATGTAATGGCTCTTTACTGGCTATTCATTTAGAATGGCCCGAAATTTTTTATTGTTTTACCAAACTTATCATGTAGTCTAAACGATTTTGTTTCTCTGGTCTATCTAAAAAAAGGTAATTTGTTAATCACGATTTTTCACCAGCGTTTTCTACTTTTGATGTTATGTTTTCTAAAACCTTTAGACGTCATAAAAACCAGGTAGGATATTACGTAAGAAAATGTTCTCGCAATAGCGGAAAAGGAACGGAGAATTTAGTGCCTGATTATTGTCTATTTTTGTCGACGCGGAAAAACCAACACATTTTCTCAGAAACTTTAATCAACAAGTATTACAATGGAGAAAGATGTCTTTTATACGATATCTGACTCGTGCCGTCTCCTTTGAGAGACAGATGAACAATTTCTATTTGTATCAATTTTCTACATAATGTCAGAGCGACGCCATATTTGGAGAAAATACATGATGTTTCTTCATGCAAATATAGGACACAATCACGTAAAAGGGACTAAAAGGGAGTATACATAATAGGGATCGATTTTATCAAGTAAACCATGACGTAATTTCGGACAAACAATATCATTTCGTAGGTGTTGTTTTAAAATCTCATAACTACGGCTTGATCCAAACCGTAGTTACGAGATTTATAACAACATCGACGTATTATCAAAACATAATGATAAACCCAGTCTATTTTTAGAACAAAATTCATTGCCATTATGTCATCTGTAATGCTTGAGACTGGATTCCTGTCGGATAATTTTCCCTCTTTAACTTTCTGTGGTCTAAATGTCAATATCAACATGGTCAAAAAAAAAAGTTCCGCAATATGTAACGGGTATCGGTCTTTAAAGTGACATTTCACATGTATTTCATTTTTTAAAAGTATGTTTTGCTACAAAGATTGTTTATTCTAATGCGTAGAAATGATATCAGTTTTTTTAAAGTTGTTATTTATAAGCGAAAAATGTGCCTTTAGAGTTGAGACAGAAATGACAAGTTCTATATAAATCTAAAATGTTGTCCACAACAATTTGTCTAATTTTAGCACAAAAATATATATTTCTCGTAAACGATTCTATATTTTGACTTGAAATTTACAGAATTTCCATAAGAAAATATGCTCTTTCAGATAGAATAAAATAAAAAAAAATATGTAAAAATAATTGTGAAATGTCACTTTAATGTGTTGTCTATTTGACCAAATTGTATATTGATGACTGTGGCTAGTATGGCTTGGATAAATATCAAAAGTAGTGATAAGTATGGTAGCCTATTTCAAGATAGAAGCGCACATATTACCATACGTAGAGTCACCAGGTACTTTAAAAATACAGTTGACATTCATTATCTAGACATCTGCCAAGTCGAATTTCTGCTTATGTCGATGTGAATATCTGCTCCAGTCCTCATCAATGGATATCAAAAGTTTTATACGAAATAATTTCAAATTTTACATAGCCATTGAAATATAGTAGGAATAGGAACAAATTGCTCGTGTCGAGCAATTTCTTTCCTGTTCGTACTATATTTCAACTATGAACGTACTTAAGGGGGAATGCTCCAGTTTTTCGGAACACCGGTCTTTACTGTAGTAAATTAAATGTTTCGTACCAATATGTTTCGCTACCATATTTTTAATAATATAACACATTATTCCAATTTACTATTTTCGACGGTAAAAGTGTATTTATTATGCGAAACTGATTTCCCCAAGATGGAAATCGATTATTTAGTGCAAGACAGTCGTAAGTATGCATGCAGTTACCACTGTTTTGCGTCATTTTATTCATGTTTAGCTGATAAAAATGGCTGTTATTCACTAATAAGTGCGCTGACCTATACATTTTCTTTTTGAATTATTACCAGGACATGTTGCTTAATACAATGAGGGAGTTTTATCAAATTCTATTATGTACAACTTGAAATATTTCCAAAAATATGCAAATTTTGACATGAAAAACTCCAGCTTCGTTGATCTAACCGAACACGTGAATATGCTGTTTTATACATTTACGCGTTTATATTAGCACATATTTTGGGTTTTCTGTTCTTATTAAATGTAAGACATTACTTTAAATCCATTTTTGGGACTAAACAATGAATATACAGCATTTTATTAGCATTTTAGTGACCTTGGACAGGTGGAAGAAATTGTGCATTTTTTCGATGTAGGGGTATGTGATACGAATGCCTATAAAATTCAAACAAGATCGCTGACCATCCATTTTTATTTTATTTTTCAATTGGTAATAACATGTAATTTCCACATACAAAATATAAATAAATTCTATTATTGGGAAAAAAATTAGGAAACTGGAGCATTCCCCCTTAATGAGCAACCAAAACGGTCAAATATCATTTTTTAACAGAAGCTGAACAAAATTGGATGAGTCGATCTCCGGATATTTTGAAGTATTTTGTCCGACCGTTTGACTTCGATATAACGTGTAACGACTGTACATATGCGACCTTTGATGCTTCTTAAATGAAAAAAAATCTGCCTTTTGAATTCATTCCAGGCCCTATGACTGGTTTGTAACTACAATCGGCGCCATGCTGTTTTGTAGTCTAAAGTGTATCACGCAAATATTCGGTTTAACGGAAAAAACATGATTGTCTGTTGTTGTTTTTTTAAAGGCGGATTTTCGCTAGTTATTTCTAATATTTTCAGGCTCCCAGAAAATACAATAAATAAGATAGGCTTAAGCTTTTGCCTAAAAATAGATCTAGTTAGCGTCTTAACAAAACATTGTCGAAGTGGGGTCATTACATATTCAGATGTTCCGGGTTAATGTTGCTGGACTATGCAATGCTATTTAAAATCTTTGTTTATGTATGCTAGGCTATTTACTAAATATGAACATGTTTTGCATTAAGATGAATAATATGTCAAATGGAATCAGTAATATTAGCGTACCATGTTATCACGTGACTGTATTCTCTTTTCAGTAATGCTTGTCTGTTGGACGAACGACGTCAGACGATTTGCCTTACAGTTTCACGACCACGTGCTCTTAGATACTTCTACTTCCGGTCCAGTAGCTTCCGTTCGCACATGCGCACTTCCCAATGATACAGTTCACTTTAGCCGCCGACTCCATGGGACAAATAACTATAAATTACTGCTGAATATATCCACTGCTTCATCCAAAACATTTAGGTGAGGATAAACATTAAACCCATTACCACAAATTGACTCCTTTTGACTCCCCAGATAAAAAAAATCCTTGGAAAACATTGTGTAAGATGAAGAAATTTTCTACCCCAAAAGCCTAAACTATTTTAAGTTTTCATTCACTTGATGTTGTTGTGTACCGCATCTTTGAAACAGTCTTGATTAGTTAAAAAGTTTGCCGTATGGGAAAGGGTTAAATTAAGTCTTTATTCACATGCATTCAGCTATATGCAACGGACTAAAAACAATATGTTTTCTTTTTTATGGACCCGATGCTTCTCGTGGATTCGATATCCCATTTATTGATGGAAATACTAAATATTGACATGGAAAAAAATCATCTTAATTGTATGAAAGAGTTTTCCAGGCAACTGTAAATCAATATTATCATGGAATTATCTTCGAATTTTAACAAAAATCTCATGACTGTAGTTTGTTTAAAGCAGGAGTTACGAGGTTTTTGTTGAAAGCGACGATATGCTCTTATGGTCTCTTTTCCAGATCCTGGCTCATAATAATTACGGTTTCCAGATCCTGGCTCATAATAATTACGGTTTCCAGATCCTGGCTCATAATAATTACGGTTTCCAGATCCTGGCTCATAATAATTACGGTTTCCAGATCCTGGCTCATAATAATTACGGTTTCCAGATCCTGGCTCATAATAATTACGGTTTCCAGATCCTGGCTCATAATAATTACGGTTTCCAGATCCTGGCTCATAATAATTACGGTTTCCAGATCCTGGCTCATAATAATTACGGTTTCCAGATCCTGGCTCATAATAATTACGGTTTCCAGATGCTGGCTCATAATAATTACGGTTTCCAGATCCTGGCTCATAATAATTACGGTTTCCAGATCCTGGCTCATAATAATTACGGTTTCCAGATGCTGGCTCATAATAATTACGGTTTCCAGATCCTGGCTCATAATAATTACGGTTTCCAGATCCTGGCTCATAATAATTACGGTTTCCAGATGCTGGCTCATAATAATTACGGTTTCCAGATGCTGGCTCATAATAATTACGGTTTCCAGATCCTGGCTCATAATAATTACGGTTTCCAGATCCTGGCTCATAATAATTACGGTTTCCAGATCCTGGCTCATAATAATTACGGTTTCCAGATCCTGGCTCATAATAATTACGGTTTCCAGATCCTGGCTCATAATAATTACGGTTTCCAGATCCTGGCTCATAATAATTACGGTTTCCAGATGCTGGCTCATAATAATTACACTTTATTTTTAATCTTTCTTCTATTTCAGAGCTTATTTTGATACGAAGAGAGGTCAATCCCAACACCATATTATCAGAACATACAATTTTGACACAGGTATTTGTCTAACAGTGTTAACCCATTACCAGAAGACACAATTTCAGACTGGTTCAATAATTTATCCGTATGTATTGTAGGAATGTCGATTTTGTCAAGATTGTGCCCAACAATTTCAAAAATATGCATATTCTATTGAACAAGACAAATGATAATTGATTCGCGAACATCAAATATACTTAAGGGTGAATTCTCCAGTCTCCTAATTTTTTTGCAAATAATAGAATTTATTTATATTTTTTATATTGAAATTACATGTTATCACCAATTGAAAAATAAAATAAAAATGGATGGTCAGCGACCTTGTTTGAATTTTATAAGCATTCGTATCACATACCCCTATATCGGAAAAATGCACAATTTCTTGCACCTGTCCAAGGTCACTAAAATGCTAATAAAATGCTGTATATTGATCGTTTAGTTCCGAAAACGGATTTAAAGTAACGTCTTACATTTAATAAGAACAGAAAACCCAAAATATGTGCTATTATAAATGCGTAAATGTATAAAATAGCATGCTCACGTGTTCGGTTAGATCAACGAAGCTGGGGTGTTTTATGTCAAAATTTGCATATTTTTGGAAATATTTCAAGTTCTGCATAATAGAATTTGATAAAACTCCCTCATTGTAATGAGCAACATGTCCTCACTCCTGGTAATAATTCAAAAAGAAACTGTACAGGTTAGCGCACTTATTAGTGAATTACAGAAATTTTTATCAGCTACACATGAATAAAATGGTGCAAAACAGTGGTAACTGCATTCACACTTACGACTGTCTTGCTCTAAATAATCTATTTCCATCTTTAGAAATCAGTTTCACGTAATAAATACACTTTTACCGTCCAAAATGGTAAATTGTAATGATATGTTATATTAGTCTAAAATATGGTAGCGAAACATATTGGTACGAAACATTTAATTTACTACAGTAATGACCAAGTGTTCCAAAAAACTGGAGCACTCCCCCTTAAGCCACAACTTATATAGATTGTTTTCGATCACCGTCGTGGTATAATAAAACTACAATTTTTATAGCAGTTCAAAGTTGGTGTAGAATACAAAGGAAACTTCACAGAAAATAAGTTTTGCAGAAGACTCATTTTCAGACTGGTCCAATCAAATATGTTAGATGACAATTGCAAGTGAATTGGTAGAAAAAATGCTGGAAATGAAAAAAAAAATACTCATCTTTAGCAAATTTCTTCTTTTACACAATAGGATAATATTTGAAAAAATCGAGGCGAAATAATAAAATGCTGGAGACTAGCGTTTTATCCTTCTTTCCTACATTCATATTGTCGTCTGTAGCAGTTTTGAAAAATGGAATGGTACAATTTGTTTGGGAAAAGGTTAGTCCAAATGTAAGTACAGGTACCAGTATGTTTCTTTTTATCTCGCTGCTTAGAATAAGACATAGTGTTAAATTTTGGTTAACCCTTTCCAAAACAGTTTGTGAATACAGAAACGACGTTACGTCGTAGATGTCACCCTTGGCTTGCGAAGATGGCGAAGATGGACTGATAATTAATGAAAAATAATTTGGCTTCTTCTATCCTTTCAGATTCGAAAAGGAGATTTTCTCGCTCAGTGAATGACGGTCTAGGATTAACAGGTATAAACTACAATTCTTAAAGCTGTTCAAAGTTGATGAAAAAGATTAAGGAAACGTTACAGAAAATTAAAAGTTTAATAGACTATAGAACCTTCAATTCAGAAGAAGACAATTAGCATTTTCGTCTTCGTCACAAAAAATTGGTGTTATTGCAAAACCTCGTAACTATTCAAGTTGTAGACACGAGGTTTTGCAATAACACCGACGTAATGTCTTTGGTGAAACATCTTGAAGGTTGTCTTGGTCATTGGTGGGTTGTTCGGGATTTACTGGTAATGTATATCGTCGCTTTTCAACAAAAAACTTCCTGACTGCAGATTTAATTAAGCTGCAGCTACGAGGTTTTAATGGAAAAACAGCGATATACGAACACTGATTAACAAACTAACCTAAGCCGCGTGCGATTTAGGCCAAAAATGGTCTTCCGGAAGAAGAAGACCTTAAATTCTGTTCGTTTTATCTCTTCTGAAAGCAGAAGAGTCACGTGACAAGCACTTCCGACTAAATCGAACGGCCCTCTTCTATTTCTGGAAGCTCTTCTAGCTCTTCTATTTTTGAGCAGAAGACGGAAGACGGAAGAGGTCACGTGGTCGGCAACATGAGAGCGTCTTTAGTTACAAAGTACAGATTTTCTCAAATACTGAAAATAGCTTGTTTACAGCTAGTTTGTATTAATTTTGGGATCAAAACGAGAACAAATCTTGTGTTTTTGAAAAAGAAGTGCCTTTATCAGTACAACAGGAAGGGTACCCAGTCTACCGAATTGGAGCTGGCCATTCTAATTTCCTCCTTTTTGGAGAGCTTTTCGATAGAAAAGCCACTTCCGTTTTCAAGACATGTTCGATTTATTTTTAGTCTACCGACTTCTACGCGTCTTCTATCACGTGACCAAACATCTTCTATGACGTGGTCTTCCGGAAGAAGAAGCTGCCAAATCGCACCGGCCTCTAAGTACAATAAGTGACGTCACACGAGGTCAAATAAAGGTTACGTGTTACCTTTCTGTTTTAATTAGGCTTCATACTTCATAATATTATCATTTATTGATTCACATATCGCTGCTTTTCAACAAAAAAAATCGTAACTTCAGCTTGTTTAAATCTGCAGTTACGAGTTTTTTGTTTAAAAACAGCGAGTCTTGATTGAATTTGAAGTTACGATCGACGTATTAGAACAATATCTACGATATGCTAGAGTAACAAAAAGCGTCAGTAGCGACATACAAGTAGGGATATAGTCAGTTGTGATCTTAATTTCTTACGTCAAATTAAAACTCCATTTTGCTGGTTCTCATCCATTCGTTTCGGTGAGACGATTTCAGGATGTCAGGAACAGCATTTCGTCGGGGTTACTGCAAAACACTAAAAAAATATTGCTTGGTTATTACCGACGATTTCTCAATTTTATTGAAATTTTCCACACATTTCGGTTAGAGGGTAGTCGAAGTAAGACATTTTCGGGAAAGCGTTATAACATGTAGCTGTAAGTACAAAATTCTAGTCTGACAACAAACAACTGTAGTATACTGTACAGTTCTCTGGCTTTATACGCTATAATCATATTCTATACGGCGTCTATGGAATAATGAAGCCATTAATCAAGGATATACTTTCCATGGAATGAAAAGGAACACTTCGTTGCTTTTCAACTAAAATCTCGTAACTGCAGCTTAAAACAAGCTAAAGTTACGAGTTTTTTGTTGCAAAATGACGACGCATCAATGGCGACCTCTTTTCTCGTTGAAGTTACGAGGTTTTTGTTGCAAAGAAGCGAACATTTCTTTTCAAAAGCCATACATGCCCCATTTTCAGTTCCTGGCTTATATATCGTCGCTTTTCAAGAAAAACCTCGTATCTTCAGCTTATTTCAAACTGGAGACACGAAGTTTTCGTTGAAAAGCAGTGATATTCTTGATTAATAGTTGATATATGTTTTTTTAATGGCAAACACCTAATATACTTTGATCGATCGACTCTGACTTAGTTCTAATGATGATCCCTTGTCCTAAGATACTGTTGTTTGAGAAAGTGTTTTAAGCCAGAATATCTGAGAATATAGATTGTATTCGGTCGCTATGGTATAATAAATGCATCCATCAAATCTATCTAAGTGGGGAATATTGAACTCAGCGCCATCTTTATATATATACAAACAATGAAAATGGACGCACTCGATCGATCAGCACAGAATTAGAGCTAATGACGAACTCTTCATCAAAGATGTAAAGTTTAAAAATAATACGAAGTTTACAATCGGCAATACTGAGTTCTCATTTTCTTTCACGAAGATGATTTTAGTAAATAAGTCATATACTAACATATATTGTTGCTAAGAACTTATATAAAAATACGGCATTTTATAACTAAAGGTACTACACTCACCCGAACTTCTAAACGGCCACCTCATTCTTTCACCTATAAATTAAAATCTCTGATGAAAATTCATGTTGCTTTGATTCTTTGTAAAATACATTCATTTTTAAAAAATATGGCAAAGTTTCACGGAGCTGAGTTTGAAATTAATGAAATTGTGACGTTTAGAAGTGCACTACCCCATAAATAAAAATTCGCATATCACAACTTAATATCTCATGTGATCTCTGTGTGCATTTATCATGGCTAAGAATCCTATTCTTTTGGATAATATGCATTCTTGAAGATACTGTAGGGTATGATATAGTGCGGAAATACCAGGTTTCCCGAGTCAGGTCTTCTAAATCATTTACTTTGGCAGTGCTCGAATCTGTCTTTTTTAACAAGTCAAAGACGTGATTCTTGATTAATCACGAAACGTATTTTTTGTCCAATCCATTTTCAGATAACATAGGGGATGTTCAGTACAATTTAGGCTTCAAATATGTTCCACAAAGCAAAGGCTTTGACATTTCGTTGACGATGCGGCCTAGGATCGCTTTTATTAAAGCGCCTCATAGCCGTTTGTAGTGGACTTTGTGGCTAGGATTACCAAAATTTCGTCTTTCGTTATGTGTACATGCATGAAATTATTTCTAAAAATTGCTTAATAAAACTGTCCATCTTGTTGACGAATAGTAGTCCTTAAGTGTGGCCGTCGTCGTGTTTTATGAACACTTCCGGTACACGTGCACTCATCCAAAATTTGCTTATTTGTGAAAAAGCCGCACATATCAGATTCGATTCATCGACAAACAATAAAAACGATATGTTTACCCCAGAAATAAAAGAAATCGAATGATTGCAGTAAGATTTTGTTAGAAAAGGAAATTATCAAAATGACCTTTCTGACTGGAGCCCCAACATCAAACATTCCGAAGGTCATTTCCCGCGTTTTTATAATAATACTTGTCATGTTAAATGTTTTTCTGACTGGACTATCCATATGGATAAATTATCAAAACAGAATCGATATTTATCACGTAATTCAAAATACACACGTGCAATTTTATCATTTCGATCAAAATGACGTCACGTGCTTCTTTTTTGACGTGACACCACTGTTCTTTGTTCGAAAAGATAGAATGTCACTAAGTTAAGTACAAAAAACAAACACACAATCCAAGTGAATTAATATGATTCATTTATTAAAAAAATAAAAGTGGCCGTTTAGGAGTTCGGGTGAGTGTATGACACGTGTTTACAAAATGTTCTTTCATATTATGTAAGTGCAATATCGAACTCAAAACCACTTTAGTTTTGCAAAATTTATTGGTGGTTCGAATCTTGTATGTACATGTATTATATACATGCAAGATTCTAACCAACGCACTCGGATTGCACGCAGAATTCCTTTGTTGATATTTGTAGGACTTTGAATAAGTCCCATAATGTCGTAGCTGGGCTATTACCACGGGGAATCACGCGACACAAAAATTTCAGAAAAAGCCGTCAGTAATTCTGATATTACTTTACAAATTATCCGGTTTGAAGCAACGAAGGTAGAAACATGCAAGATATATGCTTGGAGTGGTACATCTATTTAAAAATCAGCTGGTAGAAAAAGTATTGACGACCAATCAAAATTTTACTCGGTCGTCAATAGCTTTCTATTAGACCTAGCGTCCACTAGGACGCGGAAGGTATGCGGAATCAAATAATCTTATTTCGGCATACCTTCCGCGACGATACTATAATTTTTTAACCGTTATGAATTTATCAGGGCATTGTCCCTGAACTTAACGCATGCATACCTAGTATTGTCCGCGTAAACAATCCGCAATTGTGCCGAATAAACGGCGACATATTCCGGACAACGCAGACTAGTTTAGGATTGCATCCGGAAGGATTTAAGAAATCCAGATCAAACATGTACGAGTTGGTTGTTAAATGAAATGCCAATTTCACACGTGCTTTTATTCGTTTTCATTAGAAGGACGTCGAATGCATACAGACTGTTTTACTTTTGAATATTATCTTCCGATGAGGATGTCATACTTTAACATTTATAGACGTCGACGACGCCATACAGATGGTGGATTTGGCCATGGCTTACAATTGAAAGACGGTGTCAGTTAGGGCAATATGAAACCCTTACGTACGATCTACGGATTGAAGACGTTTCAGAGAATGAAACTGTAGAAAACATAATTAATTATAAAATCATATTGATTACGACATTGATTTGTGCCTTTCCTTTCACTATTGTTTCTAGGCCATATAAAACACATCGCAGATGTTCGTATGTTTAAATCTATTTTTTATTCAAGAATAGTTTTTAATGATATTCTGTAACCAT